>CM076581.1:1628578479-1629178479 GCA_034641835.2 Pinus albicaulis
TTCCATTCAACCTTTAACCTCCATACATGTATATGAAATTTGATGAGATGTAACAAGGGGTCATCACATTTTTCATCTTGAAATATAGGTATTTTTTTCATCCAATTTATCTGAGGCATTTTGTGTGGAAATCTAGGGATATGATCTCTATTCGTTGGAGCATATCTCCTTTGTACCCTTGGATCCATGTTTGTAAATCAGAAAGGGTCACTATATCTTTTCAACCAGTCTAGATTTCTCTACCAATGGAGTCTTTTGGTTTATTGAGGGTTGTGGAGTCGCTAGATGGAAGATTTGAACTTTGCTGTCCAACATCAGCATGATTGGGATTACTCAATGCATTCCCAGGGGAGTCTATAAGAATTAGTGGGGTCAACAGAGCTACTAAATACTAGTGGAGTCTCCATTTGGAGGATTCTTACTGTTTTAAAGATGTAATTGTTGTCCACCATCAACAACTGACAAAAACCAATCTAGGGATGTTTTGGGATTTTCTGAGTTTTCTTTTTATAGTTTTAAGGTTTGTAAGAGTGTCTTATGGCTGAATCATCATTTTGCTAAGATTTTGAAACAAACAGAATCTACTCTTAGCTATCAGTTGAGTTCTCTATGATTTAACAAAGGTTTCTGAAGTCCTAAGTGGTACTTAGTTTGTCACTGACTCAGAAGGTCCCACCGTGATCGCCAGAATGTTAGTGTGGCGATGAGGTGGTAGATTCAGTGGATTTTCTAAGTCAAATTGAGGGTCTAAAGAGTCTTAAGAGGTATTCAAGCAACTATATACTCAGAAGGTCCCATCGTGATAGCCAGAATGTTAACTCCCCGTAATTTGGTAGATTGATTGAGATACAAATGGACAGGGGTAACATTGTTTCAAATACTGAGGGGGGGGGGGGTGAATTAGTATTCCTTTCAATTAGAGCATTAGTTAATCTTCAATTATTATCAGTGTTTGTACAATGATAGCAGTAAACAATATGAACACAAATGTACACATTTTTCAAGGTGGAAACCCACTCCAGGACAAAAACCACCTAATGCTTTTCTAATAATTATTTAATTTTCAACTCCAATTGAAAATAAAGCTCCAACTTCCTAGAATCTAGAAAAACATTCTTCTCCAGCTCCCACTGGATGGATGCTCCAATGCCCGAGATTATTTAGTAGTCAATTGAATGGATTCCCCAACACCCAATGAGCTACAACTCACCCTAGCACCACCCTACCACCCTATAGAAGAATAAAAGAATAATGGACTCCCGTACCAGGGAAAATGGTCCACTTTACAATGATATAGAATGATGTAGAAGAAAAATATATACTAGACCATAACCCCAACTTTCATACAACCACCTAATGATGATCCTAGACCTCCCAACACTACCTCTTCAACCCTTGGTAGATAGACACTAGTACAATTTGTACAATAATGTATTTACAATGACTAAGTACAATGATACCTTTACAAAGATTGTATGCAGTTCTGCCCACTTGAAGACTTCATATGATGAACTTATTGAAGCTGTTATGCACCTTGTTTGCTGCTCTTTTCATGATACCCTCTTATGCACCTTGATTTTATTTTCTGCCGTAGAAAGTATGGTCCTTTGCAACCCTTGACAACACATGATCTAGCTTTTTCTTGCCTTCTAGGAGCTCAATATTGAATTTGGTGTATCTATGTCATTTCAGATCTTCAATATTTGATTTTCACTCCTATAGTATTCCTCTGAGTCATCTTTCCAATGCCATAAGTCTGACCAAATTTGGATTCTTGAAGAGAGAGTTATACCAAATCTCTCACAATGCCCTAATTATGGGTTGTTTCAGCAGAGCGCACTTGTACGACATGCCACGTGTCACTGTTTCTTCATTTGTTTCTGAAATTTATAGAGAAACAATTAAATACTATGCACTATCTATCACTTTTTACAGAATTCCAATCCGATACTCAGAGAGAGAGTTATGACAAATTTTCCAAGGTCACTTCTTTGCAATGAATTTTAGGAGCCTGCAAAAACCCTGACTTACACAGATCATATCTCCAAAGATATTGCGCACCTTGATCTAAAATTTTTACCGCAGCTTCCTCAGGATTTCAGCTTCACCTCATAAAAATTTCAGCTTCTGAACCTTCGTAGAAAACAAGGTAGAGAGAAAATGCCAATATGACCTGTTTCATATGGCCGAATCCCATACATAAGGAGGAAATGAAGATCACAATTTATATGAATGTTTAAGTTGAGAGCGGCTTCAACAAGTGAACGTGGGATGGATTTTAGGAGCTTAAAAAATATTAATTATGAATTTTCAATGACCCATGCCCCAACCCCATGGGGTTTTAGCCCACTAACTAGGGTACAAACTTCAAACATGAATATCTCTCAAACCATGAAGAATTACAGGGTGTGCCATATATCAACAGAAACATCTCGAAAAGTAGAAACCATCAAAAGCATTATTGACCCAGAATATATTAATTTGGTAGGTCAAAATTCCCATGCAATATTGGGTTAGCCCCTGGTGTTGCTTGGGTTGACATCAATGACAACCGTTGATCAACGATCTCCCCCTTTGGCATTGATGGCAACACAAGTTCTCCCCCTGCGATCATGACACCTCTTCCTACAACATTCTCTCCCCCTTTGAAATCAATGGCAAAGAGTAACTCCCCCTGAAACACAACCATCCTGTGGACCTGTACACACTTCCACTCCTGCTGACATACAATCGTCCTGCAGACCTGTACACACTTCCACTCCCGCTTTATATTCTTGAAAAGGGAAAATATAATGAGAACTGAGGAGAATCCCAAGCTTTTGATGAAGATATTAAAATGCTTCACAAGGTAAAGGTTTAGTAATGATATCAGCAATTTTTTCTTTTGTACAAACATACTCAAGTTTGATATTCTTTTCAACGACTTGTTCTCTAACAAAATGATTTTTGATCGGAATATGTTTTGTTTTTAAATGCATGACAGGATTCTTGGAGATGCTGATGGCACTAATGTTGTCACAGAATATGGGAATAGGCTCACTGAATTTTACTTGAATATCTTGCAAAGTTTGTTTCATCCAAAGAACTTGAGTACAACATGATGCTGCTGCAATGTATTTTGCTTCCGCTGTAGATAACTAGATTGAAGTTTTCTTTTTTCTCAACCATGATACGAGACAACCACCTAGATAGAATGTTGCTCCACTAGTACTCTTACGATCATCAACGCTTCCTGCCCAATATGCATCTGTAAAGGCTTGAATAATGAGATTTTTACCCTTGGGATACCACAAGCCATATTCTTTTGTGCCCTTTAGGTATTGAAGAATTCTTTTGACAGCAATAATATGTGATTCTTTTGGTGCTGCTTGGAATCTTGCTACTTGTTCAACTGCTTGCATAACATCTGGGCGAGAGGCTGTTACATATAGAATACTACCAATCATAGATCTGTACAACTTCTGATCCACATCCTTAGATGACTCGTCTATGCTCAATTTGCAACCTGTTACCATTGGATTAAGGACGGGTTTGAAATCTTCCATTTTGAATTTCTTGAGCATTTCCTTGATGTACTTGGCTTGACATATAAATATTCCTTTCTCTTGCTGAGATATTTGAAGCCCTAAGTATGTTAGCTCACCAAGTAAAGACATCTCAAACTCACTTTGCATATTTGTAGAAAATTTATTACTTATTCGATCATCATTGCTACCAAATATTATATCATCCACATATACCTCAACAATTGTTAAATTATTTTTATCTATTTGTACATAAAGATTGCTATCAACAATACCTTTCTTGAACCCTTGTTGACATAGATATCCATCAAGATGAGCATACCATGCTCTGGGAGCCTGCTTGAGACCATATAGAGCCTTCTTTAACCTGCAGACATAGTCTTCTTTTTGTGATATTAGAAAACCTTCAGGTTGTTCGATGTAAACTTCTTCTTATAATTCTCCATTCAGAAATGCTGACTTAACATCCATTTGGTAGACTTTGATTTTTCTTGAACATGCATAGGCGAGAAAAATTCGGATGGCTTCCATTCTGGCAATTGGTGCAAATGTTTCATCGAAATCAATTCCTTCCACTTGTGCATAGCCTTTTCAAACCAATCTTGCTTTGTTTCTGGTAACCTGCCCATCTTCATTCAATTTGTTCCTGAACACCCATTTAGTCCCAATGATATTTTTATCTTTTGGTCGTGGAACTAATTCCCAGGTGTTATTCTTCTCAATTTGATCCAATTCTTCATTCATAGCTGCTACCCAATGTTCATTTTGGTTGGCTTCCTCAAAACCACTAGGCTCAAAGGTTGCTACAAAAGCAACGTGAGCTTGTTGTGATGAATGAAGCTATCGACCTTCATTTATGTCACCAATGATTTGATTTGATGGATGGTTCTTTTGAATCCACTCTTTTGTTCTCCTTGAAGGAGCTTCTTGTTGTTGTTTTGGTATATCTTGATGATCATTGTTTACTTCTTCCTCGTTGATAGTTACTTCTTGTTCTACAATTTTATCTATGTCTTTTTCAGCCTTTGTCTCAAGTTTCAAAGATTCTAGATCTTCATCATTACTCGCTAGAACACCATCTTCGTCAAATGTAACATTTATGCTCTCCACTATCTGTTTTCGTCTTAGATTATAGCATTTGTAGGCCTTTCTTTTGCGTGAGTAACCAACAAAGATACGTTCATCAACACGTGATTCAAACTTACCCAAATTTTGATCTTCTCTTTTGATATAACATTTGCTTTCAAAGATTCTGAAATATTTTACATTAGCTGGTTTTCCTTTCCATAATTCATATGGAGTCTTGTTGCAATTATTTTTGAGAAGACTTCGGTTGATAATGAAGACTGCCATATCAATTGCTTGAACCCAGAATTTTTCATCCAATTTTGAGTCCTTCAACATTGTTCTACCGATTTCCTGTACAGTTATATTCTTTCTTTCAGCAACTCCATTTTGCTGAGGTGTTCATGTTGTTGAAAATTTCCTTTTTATTCCATTTTCGTCACAGTATTGCTGAAATAATTTTGAAGTGAATTCTCCACCATTATTTGATCTTAAACACTTTATTTTCAAATCAGTTTCATTTTCAACCAAATCCTTATAGATCTTAAAGCACTCAAATGCTTTAGATTTTTTCTTTAGGAAACTGACAGTTGTCATCCTAGTATAGTCATCTATCATTAACATGAAATATAATTCTCCATCTAAGCCTTTTGTTCTCACAAGACCACATAGATCAGTATGTATCAATTCCAATGGATGTGATGAAAAGTGTTCTTTTGTTTTAAATTGGACTTTTTTCTGCTTGCCATGCCGACATGCCTCACATAGTGTGTTGGAAGGTTTTGAGATTTTCGGCATTTCTCGTACTGCTTCCTTTTTGCTTATCCTGACAAGATTTTCAAAGTTTATGTGACCCATTCGTTTGTGCCATAACCAACTTTCATCTTATTTAGCTAGTAGACATGCTTTAGTTGCTTCATCCATAACATATATGTCGTTTGGAGCTTGACTTGCTGTAGCCACAATTTTACCATACCTGCCTTTCCTGATTTCACATTTTGTGGAGTTGAATAGCATTGTGTGTCCTTGATCACACATTTGTCCAACACTGAGCAGATTGTGATTCATGTTTTCAACCAATAGAACATTCTTGGCTATAACATATTTGCTTCCGAGAGTGACGGTACCTGATCCTATAACATTTGAAGATCCATCATTTCCAAAGGATATGGTTCCATCCTTCTTCTCTTTCAGAGATACGAATTTCCTTCTATCTCCATTCATATGCGTTGAGCAACCACTGTCAACATACCACACATCTTTCCTTTTTTTAGCCTTGAGAGCGAGAGCACAATTATCAGTCTTCTTCTTCTTCCATGTTCGTTCATTCTATGGCTTCGAAGATTCTTCTGGAGGATTTTCAAGTCTACATTCTCTGGCTATGGGTCCAAAGTTCTGACATTTGTAACATTCCAAATTATTTCTTAAATTTTCAAATCTATTGGTGTTTTGTTGAGCCCTAGGAGGTTCATATTTGAAGAATCTTTTGGAATTGTATTGGTTCATAGGGTATGTGTGACATTCTACAGCTTTATGACCAAATTTTCCACATGAATAACAATAGCCATGAAAAATATGTTGGTACCTGGATGAAAATCTTCGTCAAGGAATCTTCTTCCAAAGATGTGCTTGCAAATCTTGTCCAATGAAGTCTTCATGTATGTCAGATCTCATAGGTTCATTGTATTTTTTTGTAGAAGGTCCTACTTCTTCTTCTTTGTAACTGAAGCCGGTTCTGTCATTGTAAGATTGTTGATTTTTGATGAGTTCTTCCAATGCCCTTGAGATGTTGGCATAGTTTTGGACAGTTTTCCCTTCTTCACTTCCTTACGCAACGAGACTACTTCGGATTCTAATGCTTCCCTTTCTTGGTTGCTTTCTTCCAACTTCTTTTGAAGTGACTCTTCAATACATTTGTGTTCTTCAACCTCAATTTTGAGACCTTGAACTTGTTCTTCAAGAGTGTTGGAACGGATCTTCTCAGCATTGAGCTCTTTTATAAGCTTGATCGCCTCCTCATAAAATTCTTCTATGGTCAACCCTTCTTCTTCATTGTTCGATACTTCTTGTTTATTGTGCTTGGCCATAAACAATAATTTTTCATTGGCTTCTTCTTTGCTGTCACTTTCTTCATCGGATGAGGAGCTATCTTCTTTAGAGAGAAATTTCCTTTTGGATCCTTTATTTTTTCCTTGCTTTTCGAATTTCTTAAAGCCTTTCTTTCCTTTTGAGTTGCCATCACTTTTGTTTAGACATTTTGCTACGAAATTCCCAACCTCACCACAACCGAAACATATCAATGGAAGTTTACCTTTGAATTTTCCCTTACCAGGTTTTAGTTTTCTCATAAAGTAAGCATATTCTTCATCTGAAAGACCTTCTCCATCATCTCCCTTTTCTTCACACTTGCAAGTGCATGTCATTTCAATTGAAGGTTGTTTGTCCTTATTGGTTTTCTTAGATGCAACGAACGCAGTTTCTAGATTTGAAGTACCCTTTTCTTCATCAAGTCTCATTTCATATGCTATGAGAACTCCATGTAATTCTTCCTTGTTTAGTTTGTCCAGATTTGCACTGTATTCTAAGACCGATACCTTTGGGTTGAATCTCCCTGGTAACGTTCTAAGAATCTTCCGTATAATAGTCTTCTCATTAATTGGCTCTCCCAATCCTTCCAGAGTATTGGTTATTTCATCAACATATTGGAAGTATGCAGCAATGTTGCAATCTTCTTTCATTCTGAGTTGCTCAAATTTTGCTCTATAGATTTGAAGCTTTGCTTCTTTGACATTTAAGTCACCTGCATATATATTCTCAAGCTTGTCCCATACATTTTGGCGGTTTTACAACCCAACACCTTATGAGAAGCAGATTCAATAAGTCCACTGATAATAATATATGTTCGTTGCTCGTCATGGAAGAAGAAATGGATTCTGGGTACGGTTATGCACGTGGGAACACATTTATGAAGGAAGACTCCTACTAGGACTGTCTCAGTCCAGATGTCTTTTCTTCTTCACGTAGCCACCTCAAAGACTCCTAACATGATTCGGATAAGGAAAGACATTATTCCTAAATTGTTGTAATTACTGTTACGTGCATTTGTTTTATAAACTCTTGGGAGACCGAGAGCTATGTTAGAGATTTTATGTTAGATTTGCTGCTAGATTTTGTTTAAAAACTCTGTGTTACGTCCTTGAAGACACAGAGTGTTATGTTCGAACTATTGCATCGTTAATGGAGCAAACAAAGTTATTCTGAAGGCGTGATTTAATTTGAAGTTGAATGCCGTCAAGTGGTAGAGGGCCCCTGCCTCTTGCACGGATTTCTTTTGTGTAAATTAGATAAGTTTTCCTAGCTGCCTTTATGTTTTGCATTTGAATTGGTAGTTGTTTTGTTTTAAGCTACTGTAGTCGTATTCATTCTAGCTCTTCCACAAGAAGACACTCTTCCAACAGATTATAATGATGAATGTTGAATGACTATGGTATTGTAGAATTAGGAGTTGAATTTATAGTTGTTTTAACTAGCTACTGTAGTTATATTCATTCCAGCTCTTCCACAAGAAGGCACTCTTCCAACAGATTATAATGATGAATGAAGAACAGCTATGGTACTGTAGGATTTAGTTATAGTTTTTGCTATTCACTATCATAGTTACACTTGTTCTAATCACTCTTCCACAAGAAGAAATTCTTCCAAGACATCCTTAAGAAGTTCAAGACATGACCGTGATAATGGATGATTTAGTTGTGTGTTTTTACTAAGTATCAACTCTGATCTCACTCTTAAACGCTTGCCCAAGATATCATAATGACGAGTAGGGTATGGGTGTGATAACTTAGTTTTTCATTTGCTTTCAGTTCATTTGTTTTCAATTGCATACAAGTCCACAGTCAGAATTGTTCTACCTCTTCCAAAAGAAGGAACTCTTCCAAAATATCATTAATGATGAACAAACAGATTGTGTAACTTCATAGATTAATGCATGTTAGTATAGTTAGAACAACTCCGGATTTTCATTTGCATTTAATTCATGATCAGTTACTTCATTTCAAGTTTGATGATGACTTATAGTTTAACATTGTTCTAGTTTAGAAGCATCTTAGGTTCATGCTTAAATTAACTCATTGCACTTGCATCTCATAGTCACACAGTCATCCTTTGCACAATAGATTACTTTAGTTATTAGAATTCACAAGACAGCCTTCATTATTTACAAATATCTTTTTGTTCTGAAAACTACAAAGTGATCCATAACCATAGGAACAGAAGATAACATCACTATAAGGTCTGAAGTATCTCTGCAATCTCCTCATCATTTTATAAACAGAGCTCTTCCTCAAAAGAACTACTTTGAACAAGAAACCAATAACTCTTTGAGTATAGGTTCTGTGACATTCAATTAAATTGCAGAATAGAACTAGGAATTAATCATAGAATAGAAGAGCTTAGGACAGAGTATTGCATCATTAGTGTTTAACTGTTTAGTTAGAGGATTTGCATATTTAGTGATCATTTCTCAAGATTAGTTTGTGTCATTTGTTTAAAAAGTCATTATCAAGCTTTTGCTTTTATTTAGTCATAGTTCAGATTCTGCTTCAGTGTTTCCAATTGCATTTTCCATTCCACACATTAGATTTAACTCTGTTTTGACCACCAACTTCTTTTCATTAGTTTTCTAGGCAGTTTCATTGTGAACATAAAACACCAAAAGACCAAAAACATCATAAATCAACATAAAAGACCAAAAACATCACAACACACTACACACAACGCACTAGGAAACAAGCACCTAAGTACATATGGTACACTTCACTTCAACAGTTTACAAATCCTGGTTGACAATTAAATGAGCTTAATTTAGGAGACTAGATTGAGACCAAACATTTTGGCGCCGTTGTCGGGGAAGTGAAAACTAGGTAACCTTTGTTTCTTAGCATCCAAAAACAATTTTATGCGTAGGGAGAGAGATTCAAGGGGAAGATTTATAAGCAACAGAGGCAGAAGTTTGATATCTAGAACACCACTTGTTTCATCTAGATCCAGAACTAGTACACCTTCAACTCAAACCCATCTTCCATCCTTTACTGATCCTGGACTTCTAGAAGATCTAAAGTCACCTATTCCATTAGAGAAACCTTCCACTTCATCCACTAAACCTGCCATAGAAGAGGATCCAAAAACTCTTGTTGAGGATACAAACCTTTCTACTTCCACAGGAGAGTCAACCATGGCAGAAGAAGGAGGAGGATGAGTTGTTAATGGAGAACACACATTATTTGGAGGAGGTAGAGGTAGAGGTAGAGGAGAAGGAGGAAGAGGAGGTAGAGGTGCAGATGGAGGAAGAGGTAGAATAGGAATCTCTTTTGGGTTCCCTATACTTGATGAAGAAACCAATACAACCATGAAAAACATTTCACCTTCCGTCCTTCCGAACTTCTATGGACTTAAAACTGAGGATCCTGAAACTTTCTTATTCGAATTTGAAGTGTTGTGTAGGACTTATGACTACTTACAAGATGCTCAAAAATTGAAATTATTTCCTTCAACTTTGAAGGGAGCAGCATTGAAGTGGTTTATGAGTTTAAACAGTAGTTCTATTAGAACATGGGAAGACATGAAACAAGCATTTCTAAAGAGATACTTGGATTATTGTATGCCGGTTAATCATAAGGAAGAAGTGTTCAAGATGTTACAAAAAGAAGATGAAAACTTAGAAGATTTGTTGGAAAGATTTAAATACAACATAAAAATGGCACAAATGGAAAACCTAGATCAAGACACTTTAAAAGCTCTTTTGTTGAAAACAATTAGGGATGAATGGTTGGATATCCTTAACATGATGGGAAAAGGGGATATATCACAACTCACATTACCTGAAATATCTGAGTTATGTATCAACCTTTCAAGAGGGAAATCTAAAACTGTCAAAGGTCCAAGAGATCCCGCTCTTGCAAGGGCAAGTAAGTCTGCTTCTGGGACAGTAAGTAGATCAGAAATAGGACACATGCTTGATGATTTTAAATCTGACATCTTAGGGAGTCTTAGTGAACAAATAGACACCCTCAAGATACAAAACAAGCAAAAGGCTGAATCTGATGCCTTTGCAATCTTTTGTCCCAAATGTAGGAAGAAACATGCCTTGAGAGAGTGCCCTTTGGATGTAAAAGTTGTAGAAACCTGTGTTATTTGTTCCGAGAAACATGAGACCAAGAATTGTCCTTCTCTTCCTGGTCTCAAGGCTGTTTTTCAAGAAGAAACTCCTACAGATTCCACAGAATCTCTTAACTTTGTATCTAGAAGACCTTGGCAGGGATCTCGGACACAGGGATTTCATGATCAAATGTATAATCAACCTCCACCTTGGAATTCTTGGCAGCAACCTTGGCCCCAATTTCAAAATCAATCTCAAGCTTGGGCACAAGGATCACAAGGTCCCTGTGGAAGATACTCTCCATATTATCAGTATCCACCATCCTATCCACCATATCCACATTTTTATCCTCAAAATCCTCAACAAAATTTTCCTCAAAATCTTCAACAAAATCCTCAACAACATCATCCGAACCAACCTCATCAAAATCAACCACTTCCATTACCATTCCCTCAAAAATCCAATCAATTACCAGCTCAGCCTATACCAAACCCCAATAATAAGAACCCTCAGAATACATACATGATAGAAGGACAACAATTTCCAACTTATTTAATTACTCCTCTAGACCTTAGTGATGTTCAACTTAGGTCCGGAAGGATACTTGAGAAGAGGAAACCTTCTGTGATTATACAAGAACAAGATAATTCTGAGGAAGACTCCCTGCGGGTTAATAAAAGTCTTGAGGAAGGTACATCCTTTCAAGGCCAAAACATTGAAAAACTGAAACAAAAAGATCCAATAAGTCCAACTCCAGTATTAGAGCAACCATCCACATCTACTTCTATACCTCCCTTTCCGGAAAGATTGCAAATTGATAAAGTTGTAGAAAAACAAATAATGGTGCCTAATTATGATTTCTTGGATGAATTGAGAAATGTTTGCATTAAAATTCCATTATTGCAAGCCATCAAGGAAATCCCAATTTTAGCCAAAACAATAAAGGAGTTGAGTATGAATACAACAAGAAAAAGAATAAGAGAAACCAAGAAAATTCAACTGGTAGGACAAATAGCAGACATTATGATGGGCAAGATTACTATTCCAAAGTATCTTGACCCAGGAAATCCAGTTGTCAAAATTCACATCAATGGAATTGAAATTCAAAACACACTCATTGACTTAGGAGCAGCAATAAATATCATGAGTAGACAAATCATGGACAAACCGAAACTTCCTAATCTTCTCTTTACACCCACACTATTACAATTAGCAGATAGATCTGTGATCAGACCAGATGGGGTAATAGAAGACATTCCAGTGTCCCTAGACTCTTGGGAGTACCCTGTGGATTTCATGATCCTGACACCCAAGAATAATCTAGGAGGCCATCCTGTTATACTAGGAAGACCTTGGTTGGCTACAGCTGATGCCTTTATTAGTTGTAGGTCCGGTGATATGTATATTTCTGATGGTAGTTCAACAAAGAAATTCACTTTATATCCTCCAACTAGGACAATTACAGAACTAGATGACACTCAATGGATAGAGGATGAAGAATATTTACAACCACTCTTCACAATTTCAGAAATTAGTGAAGATAATCAAATTCTGAATACTCTAGAAAACTTTGAATCTTCTCCAGAACACAAACAAGAATCATTTCAAGAGAGATCCAATATTGAGTTCTTGTCATCTAGGCATATGTCTCTTCATTCTATGGACAAATTTGGCAGCTCTACAAGTGAAATTTTTCCAGGCAAAACCTTGAACATAAACAAAAACCTAGAAAAATCTCAACAAGAAGAGTTAGTCAAAGTATTACAGAGACATTCTTCTGCATATGCATGGGAATACACCGACATGAAAGGGATAAGTCCCAAGACTTGTACTCATCACATCTATATAGAGGCAAATTGCAAACCAATCAGACAACCTCAAAGACGGATGAATCCAAATCTTAGGGAAATTGTCAAGGAAGAATTACAAAAATTGTTAAATGTTAACTTCATCCATCCTATTTCAGATAGTCAGTGGGTTTCCCCTTTAGTAATTGTACCTAAGAAAAATGGAAAATGGAGGGTGTGTGTTGACTACCGAGAACTGAATAAAGTTACTCTTAAAGACCATTTTCCCTTACCTTTCATAGATCAAGTATTAGATACATTAGCAGGTAAAAAGTACTTTTCATTCCTGGATGGATTTAGTGGTTACAATCAAATCCAAGTAGCACTTGAAGACCAAGATAAAACCACATTTACTTGTCCTTGGGGTACCTATGCCTACCGAGTATTGCCATTTGGGTTATGCAATGCACCTGCAACATTCCAAAGGGCAGTATTAGGACTTTTTTCTGATCTGATACATGACTGTGTAGAGGTGTATATGGATGATTTTACAGCTTATGGGGATACATTTGAAGAGGCTTTAGAAAACTTGGAAAAGGTCTTAAAAATATGTCAAGAAGCAAACCTTTCTCTTAGTCATGAAAAATGTTTTATGATGTTCACTGAAGGTATTGTTTTATGGCACCACATTTCAGGGGATGGGATTAGAGTTGATGAGGCTAAAGTTGAAGTTATTTCTAACCTATCCATTCCAAGTTGTCAAAGAGATGTTAGAAGTTTTCTAGGATTTACAGGGTATTATCGGAGATTTATAGAAAACTTCACCAAAATAACATCTCCACTCTTCAAATTACTCACCAAAGATTGTGAATTTAAGTGGACTTCTGATTGCCAGTTAGCTTTTGAAACCCTAAAAACCAAAATTTCTGAAGCACCTATATTAAGGGGACCTAACTGGAAGTTACCTTTTCATATCTCGACAGATGCTTCCGATACAGCTCTAGGAGCAATATTGGGACAAAAAGATTTAATTCCCTATGCCATCTATTATATCAGTAAAAATTTGACTCTTGCAGAGTTAAACTATACTGTAACTGAAAAAGAGTTTTTAGCTGTTGTTCATGCCATTAACAAGTTTAGACACTATATAACAGGCTATGAAACTTTTGTTCACACTGATCATTCTACAATTAGATACTTAATGAATAAATCAATCACTAATGGCAGAGTTATAAGATGGTTGTTATTATTGCAAGAATTCAACATTACTATTCTAGATAGGCCTGGAAAACAAAACACCGTGGCTGATTTCCTGTCTAGAATTCAAAATATCAAAGATGACACTCCGGTTGAAGATCAATTTCCCGATGAATATCTTTTTGCAATCTCTACTCAAACTCCATGGTTTGCTGATATTGCCAATTATTTAGTTTCAGGAAAATTTCCTTCAATTATGAATGCAAGGGATAAAAGAAAAATCATTAATGATAGTGCAAGGTATTCATGGGTCGCTAATGAGTTGTACAAGACAGGTCCAGATTTGATTATTAGAAGGTGTGTTCGTGAAGATGAGATGCCTGAAATTCTCAAGGCATGTCATGATGAACCTTGTGGCGGACACTTTGCAGATAAGAGGACAACCTATAAGATCCTTAATTTAGGATATTATTGGCCATCTTTGTTTAAAGATGCAAAGGAGTATGTCAAAAGGTGTGACAGTTGCCAAAGGGTAGGGAAACCTTCTCCTTCAGGTGAGATGCCATTACAACCTCAGGTACACATTGAACCTTTTGAAAAATTGGCTTTGGATTTTGTAGGACCTATTAGTCCTCCATCAAGACAAAAGAAATATATATTAGTTTGCACTGATTATGTTACTAAGTGGGTAGAAGCTAAACCATTACTTGTTGCTAATGAATCATCTGTAATTACTTTTCTTTTTGAGGATATTTTTACTTGTTTTGGTGTCCCAAGGGAAATTGTTACAGATCAAGGAGCTCAATTTACATCAAGACTAGTGGAGCAAATGATGGAGAATTACAAAATCAGACATAGAACATCTACTCCTTATCATCCACAAGCAAATGGTCAAGTGGAATCCACTAATAAGGTCATTGAAGGAATCCTAACAAAGACTGCTCATCTACATAGAAGAGATTGGGTAGATAGGCTTCCTGAAGCCTTGTGGGCCTATAGAACTACATGGAGAAACACAACAGGCCATACTCCTTATGAGCTTGTTTATGGAAAGCAAGTTTTGTTTCCTATAGAGTTCCAAATTCAAACATTCAAGATGGCAGTTCAGCTAGGACTTGATCTGACGGAGGCACAAAAGCATAGACTGGAGCAAATTAATGAATTGGATGAGATCAGACAAGATGCAGTTCAGAAAACAAGTCTAGTCCAACAGCAAAGGGCTAGATGGCATGACAAGTACATCAAGGAGAAGAAATTTAAAGAGGGTGACTCGGCTCTCTTGTTTGATTCAAAATTCAAGGATTTTCAAGGGAAATTTCAGACACATTGGCTTGGGCCATATGAAATTGTTCGAATTTTTGATAATGGGGCAGTAAAAATCAGAACTATAGATGAAGAAGAGATCACTTTTCTTGTGAATGGTCATAGACTGAAGCTATACCACAAGCCAATCTCAAGAGAAGAGTTTGTCAATAAGTTCCAAGAAGACAATGATGTGAAGTTAATGAAGAAGAGTCTCTCTTCTTCATCAACTTGATTAAATTTTTTGAAGCATTTCTCTTTTGAAAAAAAAATATATATATAAAAAAATAAAAATAAAAAAAATAAAAAAAATAAAAAAAAAATAAAGGTATAAACATGAAAACCAATCATTGATTGGCATGTTTATACAGAAAAGATAGGGTGAAAATCAGAGTCTCTCTGACACTCTAACTTTTCCCATTTTTGTTTTAAGCGGCTGTTATAAAAAATCATAAGCTCAGTTCCATAGTGCTTATGATTCATTTCATCTCACTCCATTCACTTATCCATTCATACTCCATTTCATCCATCATTCATATTTCACTCCATTCCACATTTCATTCATTTCATTCCATCTTCCATTCATTTCATTTTCATGTCAAAACACAAAAATTTGATATAATGCTGTAAGTGAATAAAAATATGTCATGAATTGCAGTACAGCCTTTATGTTCCTTCATTCCATTTCATGAACTGAATCCATTTCATTCCATTATCCACTTCATACATATCATAATCCATCATCCATTTTCATTCATACCACATAACATTTCACCCATACTCCAAAAACATTCCATTTTCATGATTAAAGTGTTCTACAGAAACATTCTGCAGCTCAGTGGACATTCTGCAGCTGATCAGCCTTTCTGCAGCCCGATAGTCTTTCCGCAGCTACAAATCCTGAAGGCATCAACCAGCAGACATCAGAATTACAACAAAGTGACCCAGTGTATTCATGAATCAAAAGCATCAAGAAAATTATGAAGACTCCTCCAAAGATGAGCAGAGAAGACAAAGGCTACAAAAATCAAATAAAGGGCAGAGGTAACAAGTTTAAATTACGATGGCATTTCATAAAAGTTTAGCATAGTTTAGTTGTGGATTATTCGAAAGGTTGTTTTAATTGTTTTTATTGATCAAACACCAACAAACCCTCTACAGACTTTGTATTAAATCTTCCATTTCAAATTTCATATCCGATAGCATTTAAGCGGTGAAATGGCCAAAGCATTTGAATTTTCCACGTCTCTTAACCAAAACATTTAATGATGATGATTCCCTCTGCCGTCGTAAAATCCTCCGCCGTCTCCTCAATCATTAATACAATCCCTCCACCTCACTCCACTACTCTATTCCATGACCATTTGTCATAACTTCATTCCGTAGCCGGTATTCCATTCCGAAGACAGAGATATTATTATCACCAGGAGCAGAGCTAAAGGATATCAGTTTGAACAGCATTGAGCATTGTAAACGCAGAACAGAGCAGAAGAGGTAAATTTGGAAGTGTAACAGTGTGAGGACTTGAAGCCACTTGATCCCGTGGGCAGATAAAATACCACTGTGGACGGAGTTTGAAGCATTTTCACTATCAGCACAGAATTGTAGCAGTGTGAGTTTGAAGTCTTTTGTTACCAAAAGACAGAGGTGTTAAAATTGAAGTCTTTTGCTACCAGAGACAGAGGTGTTGTAGTGATTGAGTTTGAAGACTGTTGTTACCAGAGACAGAGGTGTTGTAGTGATTGAATGTGAAGACTTTTGCTACCAGAGACAGAGGTGTTGCAGTTTGAAGACTGTTGTTACCAGAGACAGAGATGTTGCAGCGTTGAATTTGAAGTCTTTTGCTACTAAGAGCCAGAGATATTGCACAAAAAGAAATTTGAAGCCATCTCCCATTGTCTATCAAAGACATATCAGTTCGGAAATTGAAATTGCTTTCATATCACTCCAAAGTTCAACAGAAGCATATCAGTCCGAGGTTTCGAAGGCATTTTTCATTATCAAACAGAGGCATACCAGCCAGAGGTTTTGAAGCTGTTGCCACTATAAATCAGAAGTATGTCATTCCAAAATTGAAGCCATTTTCATTTAGAGCTTGAAGCCATTTCAAAACCGAAAGTGAAAGTCATTGTTTTGTGGGTAGAAGAGTGTTAATTTGATATTGAAAAAATCATGGGTTTCATCGTAAGGACTGAACCTGTGGGTTCAAAATATTTAGAAGGTTACCCACAATGCAAGGAGATGTTACAACAAATAGGATGGCTTCAATTTTTGGAAAAATTTAATGGCTTCCATAAGGAAGTCACTAAAACATTCGCAAGAGCATTTCAAGGGACCGAAGTTGAAATAGGAGATGTCAAGTTTACTGTCACTGAAGTTTTTATTGCAGAGGCTACAGGATTGTCCAAAACTGGGGAGAGATGGTTTAAAAATAGAGAATTCCACAATGACTCCTGGAAACAAATTTTAAAATCACCAAATATGGATGTTAGTGTATTCAAGAAAGGAATTCCCAGTACTGCATTGAAAAGCAAATGGAGAAACATACTACTTCTTTTACAAAAATTTGTTACATGTGAGGGTAGATATGGGACATTTATGTCTACCACATCAGATTAATGATGCATTTCCTGGGAGAAGACTTAAACCTACCATATTTCTTACTTCAAAGTCTGAAGAAGATGGCTTCCTGTGTTCAGAGAAGAGTTCAATTTTTAGAAACAACCCTGTACCATCATGGTTTGGTCAAAATCTTGATTGAACATCATCTAGCTAAAACAAATGATACATGGGATGATTTATTAATAAGAAATCATTTTGAAGAAGCAAAAGAACCATCACCTGAACCACAGCCTACAAAAAGAAGCAGGAAATGGAGGACTTCAAAAGTTGAAATTGACAAACCAGTTCAAGAGAGCAGTGAGGAAATCATTTTGGAGAAGTTGACTCGAATCAAGAGGAAACTTAAGGAAGAAAAGATAATCAAGGAATCTGTCACAGATAAAGGAGAGGGATCCTCTTAGCCTAGGAGAAGCCACAGATTAAAAGGAAAACTGAAGAAAACACCAATCAAACAAACAGGGGTAATCAATATTGAAGATGAAGAAACACCCATTGAAGAGGATGATGAAGAAGATTTTTATGAAGGAACCCCTGAAATTGATCCTGCTCAACAAGAAATTTATGATTATGTGGAAACCTTGGAGAGGACAGCTTCAGAAAGCAGAGAAAGAACCCCCAGTCCTCCACTGTCTGAAGTAGATATATTAAGGAGGGATAGATATGAGTTGGAATTGCTGAACAGACACATCAAAAATGAGAATGAAATTCTCAAAGATCAAATCAAGCTCAAATCTGATATGAACTCAACCTTATCCCTGCATATAGACAAAGTGGAGAGGACCAATGAGAAGTTGAAGACAAGGAACAAAAAGCTGATCAGGGCACTCACCAACCTCAAGTTCAAACTTGTGATCAGGAAACCCAAAAGACCTCTAGCTTTCAGACAAAGGAGAAGAAGGGGATTAGATGTCCTTGCAGAAGCCTCTGAATTCATAGGATAACTTGCATGAGGACATGCAAAGAGACAGCAGTGGGGGTATGTTGAGCCTCAAAATTGTGCTTTCCTTCACCTCATTTTACCTCATTTTCCCTTGTCCATTTCTATCTTAAACCCAATTGATCAATAAATATAGTTAAAATTACTTCTAGAATGGTTTACATGACTAACTTGTTGAATTTTGTGATTTTTGCCATTGTTAAGCATTTTGACCGGAACTAGCTGCAGAATGCAGACATTCCGTAGCTAACCGGCGATTCTGCAGCTACCTTCATGTTTGAGTATGTTCCAGGTGGCCTCTTGAGAAAAACCGCATATGGGCATGATCCATGTCCTGTCTATATGGTTCGTTGCTCATCATGGAGGAAGAAATAGATTCTGGGTACGGTTATGCACGTGGGAACACATTTATGAAGGAAGACTACTACTAGGACTGTCTCAGTCCAGATGTCTTTTCTTCTTCACGTAGCCACCTCAAAGACTCCTAACATGATTCGGATAAGGAAAGACATTATTCCTAAATTGTTGTAATTACTGTTACGTGCATTTGCTTTATAAACTCTTGGGAGACCGAGAGCTATGTTAGAGATTTTATGTTAGATTTGCTGCTAGATTTTGTTTAAACTCTGTGATACATTCTTGAGAACGCAGAGTGTTATGTTCAAACTATTGCATCGTTAATGGAGCAGACAAAGTTATTTTGAAGGCGTGATTTAATTTGAAGTTGAATGCCATCAAGTGGTAGAGGGCCCCTGCCTCTTGCACGGATTTCTTTTGCGTAAATTAGATAAGTTTTCCCTAGCTGCCTTTACGTTTTGCATTTGAATTGATAGTTGTTTTGTTTTAACTACTGTAGTCGTATTCATTCTAGCTCTTCCACAAGAAGACACTCTTCCAACAGATTAAAATGATGAATGTTGAATGACTATGGTATTGTAGAATTAGGAGTTGAATTTATAGTTGTTTTAACTAGCTACTGTGGTTATATTCATTCCAGCTCTTCCACAAGAAGGCACTCTTCCAACAGATTATAATGATGAATGAAGAATAGCTATGGTACTGTAGGATTTAGTTATAGTTTTTTCTATTCACTATCACAGTTACACTTGTTCTAATCACTCTTCCACAAGAAGAAATTCTTCCAAGACATCCTTAAGAATTTCAAGACATGACCGTGATAATGGATGATTTAGTTGTGTGTTTTTACTAAGTATCATCTCTGATCTCACTCTTAAACGCTTGCCTTTTACTAAGTATCATCTCTGATCTCACTCTTAAACGCTTGCCTAAGACATCATAATGACGAGTAGGGTATGGATGTGATAACTTAGTTTTTCATTTGCTTTCAGTTCATTTGCTTTCAATTGCATACAAGTACACAGTCAGAATTGTTCTACCTCTTCCAAAAGAAGGAACTCTTCCAAGATATCACTAATGATGAACAAACAGATTGTGTAACTTCATAGATTAATGCATGTTAGTACAGTTAGAACAAATCCGGAGTTTCATTGCATTTAATTCATGATCAGTTACTTCATTTCAAGTTTGATGATGACTTATAGTTCAAGCATTGTTCTAGTTTAGAAGCATCTTAGGTTTATTCTTAGATTAACTCATTGCACTTGCATCTCATATTCACATTGTCATCCTTTGCACAATAGATTAATTTAGTTGTTAGGACTCACAAGACAACCTTCATTATTCACAAACATCTTTTTGTTCTGAAAACTACAAGTGATCCATAACCATAGAAACAGAAGATAACATCACTATAAGGTCTGAAATCTCTCTGCAATCTCTTCCTCATTTCATAAACAAAGCTCTTCCTCAAAAGAACTACTTTGAAAAGAAACCAATAACTCTTTGAGTATAGGTTCTATGACATTCAATTAAATTGCAGAATAGAACTAGGAATTAATCATAGAATAGAAGAGCTTAGGACAGAGTATTACATCATTAGTGTTTGACTGTTTAGTTAGAGGATTTGCATATTTAGTGATCATTTTTCAAGATTAGTTTGTGTCATTTGTTTAAAAAGTCATTATAAAGCTTTTGCTTTTATTTAGTCATAGTTTAGATTCTTCTTCAGTGTTTCCAATTGCATTTGCCATTCCATACATTAGATTTAACTCTGTTTTGACCACCAACTTCTTTCCATTAGTTTTCTAGGCAGTTTCATTGTGAACATAAAACACCAAAAGACCAAAAACATCATAAATCAACATAAAAGACCAAAAACATCACAAAACACTACACACAACGCATTAGGAAACAAGCACCTAGGTACATATGGTACACTTCACTTCAGCAGTTTACAAATCCTGGTTAACAATTAAATGAGCTCAGTTTAGGAGACTAGATTGAGACCCAACAGCTCCAACGCCCGAGATTCCTCAGTAGTCAACTGAATGGATGCCCCAACACCCAATGAGCTACAACTCACCCTAGCACCACCCTACCACCCTATAGAAGAATAAAAGAAGAATGGACTCCCGTACCAGGGAAAATGGTCCACTTTACAATGATATAGAATGATGTAGAAGAAGAATATATACTAGACCATAACCCCAACTTTGACACAGCCACCTAATGATGATCCTAGACCTCCCAACACTGCCTCTTCAACCCTTGGCAGATAGACACTAGTACAATTTGTACAATAATGTATTTACAATGACTAAGTACAATGATACCTTTACAATGATTGTATGCAATGCTGCCCACTTGAAGACTTCATATGATGAACTTCTTGCTGCTGTTATGCACCTTGGTTGCTACTCTTGTCATGCTACCCTCTACTGCACCTTGCTTTGCTTTTCTGCCGTAGAAAGTCTAGTCCTTTGCAACCCTTGACAACACATGATCTAGCTTTTTCTTTCCTTTTAGGAGCTCGATATTGAATCTGGTGTATCTCTATCATTTCAGATCCTCAATATCTGATTTTTGGTCCTGTAGTAGTCCTCTTAGTCATATTTCCAATGCCACAGGTCTGACCCAATTTGGATTCTTGAAGAGATATTTATACCCAATCTCTCACAATGCCCTAATTATGGACTATTTCAGCAGAGCGCACTTGTACAGCGTTCCACGTGTCACTGTTTCTTCATTTGTTTCTGAAATTGATAGAGAAAAAATTAGAGACTGTGCACTATCCGTTACTTTTTACGGAATTCCAATCCGATACTCAGAGAGAGATTTATGACTAATTTACCAAGGTCACTTTTTTTAGATGAATTTCAGGAGCCTGCAAAAACCCTGAATTACACAGATCATATCTCCAAAAATATTGCGCATCTTGATCTGAAATTTTTACTGCAGCTTCCTCAGGATTTCGGCTTCGCCTCATAAACATTTCAGCTTCTGAACCTTTGTAGAAAAAAATTTAGAGCGAAAATTCCAAGATGACCTGTTTCAGATGGTTGAATCCCTTGCATAAGGAGGAAATGAAGATCACAATTTATATGAATGCTTAAGTTGAGAGGGGCTTCAACAAGTGAACGTGTGAGGGATTTTAGGAGCATAAAAAATATTAATTATGACTTTTCAATGACCCATGCCCCAACTCCATGGGGTTTTAGCCCACTAACTAGGGGTACAAACTTCAAACATGAATATCTCTCAAACCGTGAAGAATTACATGGCGTGCCATATATCAACGGAAACATCTCGAAAAGTATAAACCATCAAAAGAATTATTGACCCAGAATATATTAATTTGGTAGGTCAAAATTCCCATGCAATATAGGGTTAGCCCCTGGTGCTACTTGGGTTGACATCAATGACAACCGATGATCAACACATTCAACCAAATTCATCCTCAAAATTCCACTTTTTCCCTAAAAATAAAAACACACAGAGAAAGGACTTTTCCTTCAAATTTTTCACCACCTTCACCACCCTCTTATAATTTTAATCTTGTCTCTATACCCCATATGATTTTTCCTAATCCATGAATGCAATATGAGGTCTTGATGGGGAACTAAGTGGCTATTACATGAAGGAGATTAGTCCTATAGCAGATTACACAGTTCCAACAAGATCTTGAACCAGATTTTTTTTACAGCTCCATAATAGAAGATCCAGCCACCCTGAGGCATCATGAGGCCATTCCTGAAGCTTATAAAGGTCACGCCATCCCTAAAGAGTGGATGTAATTTCATATATCCACTCCAATAGCAACATATCAAATACTAGGAGTCTTGCATGGAAGAAAGATTTCATCAGTCGACTACAACATCATGTTGTGAAGACTTGTGCATAAGTAAACAAGGGAAGTTAGCACCTCGAGGGGTCATTTAATAAATCACTAGCTCAGTAGCTGCCCCCATGCATCTCCAACACTTCGAAATCGCAGGTAGACTCAGGTATGACACCCCTCACCTCTTCCCTATGCACATAATGGTAAAAAAATTACTTTAATGACCGAGAATGGAGTTTTTATGGGATGGAGGTGCCCAGTAAACTTGGTCACCCTCAATTAGTAAAATAGAGTTCACTAAGCCTTTCATGCAATGTGTAAAAGTCAAATTAAGTGGGGTGATGATTGTGAAGAGTGGGGGAAACGGTTAAAAAAATGAAATTAGTACAAAATCCAAGTCAGCAAAGCGCTCTGAGCCATTACCACAAAATGGAATAAAAAGTACAAGGCTCGATTCCATTTGCACAATTGCTCATTTATCAAAAACAATTGGACATACCCACTAAGGTATTCAAGGATGAGCTATATGCTACCAGAGTCTGAATAGGGTGCCACCTAACAACTACAAGTTGAATTTGTAGGTGCTATAAGAGGTGCTACAAGAATATTTGAATTGCTATAGGATCACAACAACAAAGATACATGTATGAATTAAAGAGATAAAGGGAGAAAAAACCACCAGAATTTTTCCTTAAACCCTCATGCACACGAGAAATTCACCTTGGAAAGGGTAAGTGGCATCCTCCCTCTCTAATTTCCATTCACTTGCATGAATAATTATTCTTAAATAGAGCACCCTATAGCAACCATTGTGCAGCAATTTCCTTTGAAATTTTATCATATAAGAAGGAAAGCTAGGGACAAAGAAATAAAAATTCATAGTATAAAATTATCATCCTTCTCCCCCTCTGTAAAAAACAAAACAACCCACCATATCTTCACCCAAGACTGCTTTGAGGAAAATATTGAAAATACACCTAATATAAACTAGAGAATGAGCATTAGAAGCAATGGGAGGAGGTTTCAACAGAAGAGAACCCACAGACACAAAAATAATCCATCAACATTAGACTATTATGGACATTTTTCTCAGACATCAGTGGATGGGATTCTTTTAGAAATTAAAGGGATATGATGATGAAATAACTCAATAATTTTCCATAGCCCTCAATTATCAGGGCGGAATAGTGCCACTATTTTTGTTAGAGGACTTTCCATCCCTTTGAACATATAATTCATAAGTAGAGTAACCACCCTACCCTTAGGAGTTCTATGGATTAAGGAGGATAAGGCAGTTAATGCTACAACCAATCAAAATGTCTTCCTTCATAGAGAGAAGCATGCAGAGAATAAAAATGGAGTGAGAAAAGATAGCCTACCCTACCCTTGGGATGAAGTGTCTATTACATCCTTAAATACATATCTTGTGAGGGGAATTTGAACATTGTGTATTCCTATCGCTTTAGGTTTCTCCATGAGATAAGGTTCTAGACAGAGTTTCCAATTCCATGGAGACTCAATGTTCCACATTTCCTCTTACCCTCCATCATTGAAATGATCCAAAAAGTGAGGGAAGGTAAGCACCAGCGCATTTCCCATCATGGCCTCAACAAGCTAATTTTTATGATTTCCTTAAGCCACAATAGGAACCCTGTGTTGTGGATTGAGTTTGTAGACATGGACAAGGACTTTTTCATTAAAACACAAATCCTCACCTCCACCAAGAAAGAAGAAACACCAACCTCTAGTACTAGGGTTAGGGAAGAGAAGGGGGATGAGGAGGAGAAATAGGAAACAAAGGAAATAGAGTGAGAGAAACAAAGAGAATAGGAAGAGAACCTTGAGGAGCCCTCCAAACCTAAAGGGATAGAAATATAGGGGAAACAAATAAGTCTCTTACCAGGAAACACAGAGCAAGAGGTAGTTTCCATCTTGGCCACACTTGGCACACCAGTCAAGCCCAAAATAAGGCAACCAAGGAAAAGCCCCTTGTACTTTAAAACAAGGAAGCGCACCAGGCTAAGGCAAGGGAAGCCTCAGGCTCCTTCAAGATTCCCTATCACCATTAATGAATCAAAGACAAAAATGGAAGAAGTGGGACCTCGTGAAGGGAATATTGAAGAAGTTACCTCTCTCAAATCCAAAAGTAGACAACATGTTCCATCCATAGGAAGCCCCCACCACTAGATAAGTCACATATAAGAGGCTCAAAGCACAAAATTCCCTGCTATAGGAGAAAACAGAGGAGCTACAAGAGAAACAAGGGTTGCTATAGGAGAGAAATGGGATGCTACAGGAGAAATAGGGACTACTACATGAGCAACAGGAGATGTTATAGGAAGAGGAAGACACATAAAAAGGGAAATAGGAAGGTTTGTAAGAAATATATGAGCCTGATCCACAACCTAGCCTTCAATGTTATTACAAATTTTTTGTACGAGGTAGGATTATACCTGATAAATTTTCTTTACCATTGTTCTTTGAGATGGAAAAGGAATAGTTTGAACTTATCTGTGGATGCAAATTGAAAGATCCAAAGGTGGTTGATTGTCTAGGAGGATAGTGTGCACCTTACATTCCCTATTGATATGGTTGAGGGCCTTGATCCATTCTTTGGTTAATGAAACAAAACTGCTGTGAACCACCCTTTGCCCCTTGGTATACAACCTTCAGACATGGAAGAGAGGGACATTTGTCTGTTGTATGGTTCTCTTCACAGATAGAGCATACTTCTATGAAATTCAGTGGGCACTCATTCCTAGGGTGTCTCTTAGTGCATCTAGGGTAGAAGATAGCTAGTGCCCTTTCTTCTTCCTCTTGCTTCCTTTTAATTTTCATAGTATCCATTTGCAAGGAAAATGTATGCAACATTTCACTCTTAAAATCATCCAACATACTTCATATCTCATGTTTCATGGTTGTTGTAGATGGGGATGAACTGACCAAGCCTTATCTAGACCTACCCTTTTTCCTAGCATCCCTAGAGTGATTCCTAAATAAAGTTTTGAAGTCATCATAAGGAAATTGGTATATAACTCCTCCAGACAACATGTTGAGGGTTTCCATTACATCCTCCTTGATCCCTCGGAGAAGAAATATCTTGAGTAACTTAGGATCAAGGGTACATTTAGCCCTCCTATAATTGAGTTGGAATCTTTCCTCATATTACTCTAAGGATTCATCAAGTCCAAGGGTCATCCTAAAGATTTCCTCCTTTATTTCTTCGGACTTACATTAATCCATGTATTTAACATTGAAGGCTTGTTGCATTTGGGCACATGTAGTGATGATTCCTCCAGGTAAACTCATAAACCAACGCAAGGATGCATATTTGAGGGTATATGAAAACAACTTCAACTTTTTTTCATCAGAGGCATAGTCATAGGCCCTAAAGACAACTACAAACTCAAACATGAAGGTGTCGGGATCCTCAGAGGTTAGGCCATGGAAATATGGAAGGGGAGAAGGGCTTATATTCTTCATTCTAGACTCTCCATTGGTTTCATTGATAGGTAAAAGCTCATTGTGCCTATTCTCATCCATGGTTTGGGTAGGTGAGATAAGTTCTTCTTCCCCTGTGGGTTCCTCAAAAATTTTAAGTTTCTCACCTAGAGGGTCTTCTAACTCCCCTATAGTCAATGAGGGAAGTTCACAATCACCTAAGAAGAATGGAGGATAGCTTCTTGGGGGGTTGGGGTTTTTTGGTAATAATTTCCCTTGACTATTCTTACTCCTATGAGGCATGAAAGAACTAACTTTGTTTTTTTATTTTTTTCTTTTTCTTGCTTTTTTTTTTTGAAACTTTCCAATCAATAAGACTGATGTAAAACAAAAAAAATAAGTAAAACCTAAGTATAAATAACAACTACTTAGACACATCCCTAGCAACGATGCCAAAAAGTGATGAGCCCTGGTATTGCACCAAGGATGTTGCAACTCCCAATGCTTCTCAACTTAAATTATCAACCTGGGGTTCGTAAAAAAATAGAAGTGATAGTGTTATATGCACAACATTTTAGGTTATACTCATGTCACCCTAATTCATTAGATCAGATCAAGATATTCAGAGACCACTCCTTCAACTAACTACAAGGCGAATTTCTTATGAAAGTGTGTCCTGCTTGTAAGGAGATGAACATAATTTTAACTACATAAATGAAAATGGCATTCATTAAATGTAAATGCTAATTTAAATTTCATAAAAGGAAGGGGCTAGTATAGTTTCATAAGTAAACCATACTACCTCTATTTGCACACTTAATCAAATCAATAGCCTAATTTCATGAATCATTTATCTATTTGCAACTTGCTTAAAAATGAGGAATTCAATCTTTAACACAACTATGAAAAAAATGCTAAGTCTAATTCTACTTGTTTTCTTATGTTTGTAGTGAGGAAAGGATGGGGTTGGACCATTATTCAACTTCATAAGTCAAGGTTCAAATTCTGGAGCGAATCTGGTTGAAGTAAGCAAGGCTACAAGACTGCAATAGGAAGTACTACAGGAGGCCATGTTTTACTACGGGATAGGGTCCGAGAGATTTTTTAGGACAATAATGGTATATTGAAGGTGAAGGAAGGTGGATGAAAGTGAATTAAGGGTGTGGTAGCCCATTACCCAAGCTTAATACCCCTTGGAGGCCTATCTTGCACCAAAGTTTACGCCCATGGTGTCCTTCATTTTCCCTGGAAGAGTGATCTCGGTGGAAGAGTTTGGAAGAAATGTCAAGTGTCTAGGAGAGATATGGAATGGTCTAGGTGGTTGTGGAAGAGTGTTCCCAGCCCTAAAATTCAACACAACCCCTGCATACTAATCAAGCACATGCATCAAATGATCAATATTATAGCAAAATAAATTAACATGGAAAAGATGAGTTGAATTTTATTAAAATATACTCTACCCTATAACACAAATCTAATTTCCAAATCAATGTTACCAACTTATTAGTTCCAGAAACCAAACATGTAAAGGATTACAATCCAACACTTAACAATTTCCAAGAAATCATAAACTCATGTTTTTGGGTTGTTGTTGTAGATCTTCAAACCACTCTTCCCACAAGAGAGGTTATAGGAAAACCTGCAACTACAAGTTTGTGTGATGTAATTCATACTTAAACAAGAAAATAATTGAAATGACTTGAACAAGAAAAATAAAATAATACAAGAGATGGACTAAAGCCTCTAGGTTGGGCCCAAACCCAATGGTTTCAACCCTCCAAAACTAACTCAGATGTAGGCCAATAGTGAACTTCTCATTGCAAAAAATAAGAGTCACATACATCATATGAAAGATGAAAATAACAGTACCAAGCATAAGGCTCTTGGTAGCTACTCCTATCATCAACAAAAATCCAAATCCTAATGAGCCTCCAACATCAAGGCCACAGTTGTAAGCTCCCTCTTTCATATTTATTAATAAAACATCTGGTGTTTACTTTCTATATTTGTCTAATTTTTCACAAATAATCTAATGTTCCTTGATCTGTTAGATAGTTGTTATTCAATGTATGTTTTGTATTGGATTACATTTTTTGTTGTCTCTTGATCTCTTCCAGGTAATCATACACCACTAGTAGCGAGGAACGAGCCTGAGGGACTGTGGATCGAGGCCATCATCAAAGGATTCAAGAATAGCATCAGGAAGAGGTAGGACTATTTCATTTCTCATCTTGTTTTGAATATTAGCTAAGACAGCTTGAATTACATAGTTGCGTAAGTTGCTATACCCACTCTAGGGCTAGAGAGATTGCCTCTGTCCGCATAGGGGATTTATCTTCACAACAAAATTGGCGACTCCACTAGGGAGCTTTAGCCTCTTTGCCTTCCTTTTTCCAGTTTGGTTTTTTGATCAGTTTGACCGATCATTGATATCTAAGTTTGTTTAGGTCTATATAGGTATGCATAGTGCTTGATTTTTGCTTTAGAGTATCAGGTCTAAGTTCTTGCATCGGTTTGTATTGCTTTTCCTAAGCATTCCTCGACCAGCACGTCTTTTTCAGACATAGTCGTGTTGCCAGTGCAGATATTTATAAGTACAGTCGCGTTGAAAACCATCTCTTCCACTATCTCCTTGCGTTGGTACAGCTTCATAGACCAACATTATTTTTGTTATGCAAAGTAAGGTTTCCAGCACGGGTTTGGGGGTATAAAGTAGTGTTGAAGACCCTATCAGCATATTTTTTTCTATGTAAAGTAGATTTGGTCCTTAGATTTGAGAATTTTTGGGGTTTTTGCTAAAAATCCTATTGTGTCCTGATCTCTAAGGTCATCCTCTTTCTCTGTCTGTGTCAAACATTGTTTTTTTGGTCTTAGTTTCTTTGTGGTATGCAAAACTCCATCCCATACTCTAAGTGGTAAAAGTGAAATTTTGGTTGAATCTTTGATTCTTTGAGTCCATTAATTTGTTATTTGTTGCTTGTATGTTTGGAAAAATTATTTTTTTTCTTATCACTAACCATCATTTGCATTCCATGAAAGAAATTGAGATTTTGCATTTGTTTAGTTTTTTATTTCAAAAATTTACTTTTCGTAAAACATGGATTAGATTACATTGCATTTGAAAATTCATTTTTATGATTATCATAAGAAATTGATTGCATTGTTTGGTGGTTTAAAAACTAAAATTTGCATTGAATGCATTAATTTCAAAGTGCATTAAGTAGATTATCATTCCATCGAAAAGTGCATTGAATGCATTCTCATTCATCAAAAAGAAAAAAGGAAATTATACATAGATTACACTTGCATAGTTTTCAGAAAAGAAATTTTGCATAGATTACATTGCACAATTTGCATCTTTGAATGTTTTGACTTGAATTGGGATAGTGAAAGTGATCTAGTTAGGAAGACCTTCGTTTGTTTCATTTTTTTTTTTTTGCATCATTGTTTGAAATTTTTCCCTAAACTAGACGGCATTAATTGAATTGAAAGGATCCTTTTCTCATGCTAGTTGCATTATAGGTATTCAGGGGACATTGTTTTGAGCCTTGAAATTGAAACTTTAATCAAGATCAAACTTAAAACTTATTCAATTAACCTTAAGGATCATTTGAAATTAATGCAAACATTTAGAGGTCTATGCTAGAGACGTGTTCTGGCGTCATTAAGCGCAGCAGTCGTTGCTAACAGTATGTGTTACATTCCAGAGGTGAAACCCCATCCCACTTATGGAAGTATATAGGAATATGCTCCACGTATGAAAATTATAAGGGGACGCTCTCATCATAAGGTTACAAATTAGACAATGCTACTACAGACTGGACTCCCACGTACCATCGAATATATTTTGGGAGACCCCGGTAGGTTGCAAACCTACCATAGGTAACCGAGTCGACCGCCTTGTAGACGTGATACACCGAACACATCATTTGGGGAGATTAGTTTTTGTATGTTAAGTCCTTGGTAAATTTATTTTCTAAGGTGTATATCGCAGTTCATGGATACTTGCTAATCCGTTATGTCTAGTTCATATTTTTTTATTAATTTTGTGTTTAATTTCTAAAATTTACTGCCTACGGAATAACATCTTACCTGTGCACAACTCCTTAGCATATCTTAGGTTGAGAATAATGGCAACAGTTCTTGAGTTTAAAAATCAAGGAATCCCCACAGATGGGAATCCTGGTCCTTTTCCTTCTTTTGGAAATGTTGGTGCTCTTTATATGGAAACGTTGTCCCTCTTAGGATTTACCGTTGGTTTTCCAGTTTGGTTATTTCCAACCTCCATGGTTCCAAATGTCCAAGCTGCTTCTCAACCATGTTCTCTTCAACCTGAACATTGTCAACCTCATGTTGATCCTAAAGTTTACCCCTCACCTTCTTCGCCTGTTTCTTCACCCCGTTCTTCCTCTTCGCCTGGTGAAAGTCTGAATTCTAGTAACGAGGAAGCTAAGAAGAAGAAGAGGAGGATGAATAAGAAGAATCAAAATAAGCAAGGGGGCAACCAAGTGACCATCTCTATTGATGAAATTGATGTTGAAAAACCTTCCAATTAGCTTTGTAAAGTCAAATTCCCTTGCAAGTTATGTAATGGTGACCACCTTCTTAGAGATTGTCCAAGTATTTCCAGGGTGTTATAAATGTGGTCTACCGACTCGAATTGGCCCTTGTCATCCGCCTTTGGAGATCATGCCGGTGACAAACCCTCAACTGGAGATAATAAGGCCCATGGGGCCCATGGAAAAAAGGGTAAATTCAAATTTCCCTGTAGGTTATGTGGAGGGAATCATCCCATTCACATTTTTCCTTTTATGGATGAAGCCACAAAAACGTTGGATAACCTTACGAATTCTCAGCCTTGGCTTTTAGCCGGTTACAATAAATCTTTCCCCTGATTCTCTACTATTTGATCAAGTGATCGATCAGAATTCATCTCTAGTCAATCCCACTCTCTCTGAACGTGAACCCCGTGAGTCCATTCCCGACCAACCATTGGTTGAGAAAATGGTTGACTTGATTTCACCTTCAATTGATCAAGTATTTCCTGTAGAGAGTGAACCACATATTGCTCATGTTCTTCTTGTTTCTTTAGATTCCCGTGAATTGGAGGGAAATATTCTCGTTCCCACGGTACAGGAGGGTGATCCTCGCATTCTTGTAACACAAGGGGGCAGTTCTCCCGTTCCCACGGAACCCCCTCCAAGTAGTCTGGTTGCTTCCTTTGATTGGAGTCGACTGCCAGGATATCGTCTTCCTTCTTACTTGCCATTTGAGATCACAGTACAGGCTTATAATGTGGACATACCTAGCACAATAATATATGAAGGCGAACCTATTAGTATTATGTCCTCAACTACTTGGAAATCTTTTAGTTCTCCGTGGCTTGTATATCTTACCCAGAATCTGTTGGCTTTTAATAGAGGAACCAGTCAACTGTTATGGATCCTTCCTAAGTTTCCTAAGTACTTTGGGAGGGAAGATTATCTATATAGACATGATGGTTTCCCAAGGCCCTTTGGATTTTAACTTTCTCCTTGGGCGTGACTATACTTATGTCATGGGATCTCTTGTCTCTTCTCTCTTTCGCATGATGTGTTTCCCACATGAAGGAAGAATTGTGACCATTGATCAACTATCATTCATTGGTCCTAACTTGGCTCCCAGATAACCATCATCCCTACATGGTCCTTACATGCAAGTGGTATCTTCCCCACCACAGGTTAATTATGTGTCCACTTGTTCCATGCCCGCGTCTACTAATGATCTAGTCAGTGATATAGTGCATCATGTGTTGAGGGCATTGGACCCTGATTTCCAGAGTTTTTTTCTCCCATATAATGAGAAACTCTTGGAATCCATGACCTCTTATGGGCCATGAATAGGTATCTCAGAGCAAAGTTCATTTTCTTGTTTCAAGCTCCTTAAAAAATGAAACAAGCTCTTCGGAGCAGAGTTCCTTTTCTTGTGTCAATCTCCTTAAAAAATGAAACAAGGTATTTGGAGCAGAGTTCCTTTCCTTGTGCCAAGATCCTTAAAAAATGAAACATGGTGTTATGAGCATAGTTCTTTTACAGTGTCAATCTCATTAAAAAATGAAACAAATCCCTTTTCAATTCGAGTCTTTGATTAGATCTCGTAAATTCTCAGTCGAGTCTTTCACTTGATCTCGTAAATGAACCTTCATTCCATCCACCTATTAGTAACCCGTGGTCTACTTAGGTGAATGAGATGAAGCTATGGGGGCATGTACCTCGAATTAAGTCACCATGCTGGAGGAATGAAAAATTATCTCAAGCATAGTTTGTCTTTGTTTCAAGCTTGTGAATAAATGAAACTAATTTCAAGCTGATTTTCCCATGTTTCAAGATTCTGTAAAAAATAAAACCATTCTTAGACACCTCTCGTGATTTCCCTTTTATCTTCCTCTTATGCCAGATGAGACTTGGTTTTGTTGTTCCATCGTCAACATCTGTGATCAAGAGTTCATAAATTTTGCTTAAAATTCAAAGTTACAGGATTGGGTTGAAACCGGGATGGTTGTGTACATCTCATCTTCCTAATTTTTGCGCCGTGAACAATTCGAAAAACCGATGTCGTATGAGGAAGATATTTTGTTCTGATCGAAACGCTAAACAAGTAAAATTGTGACAGTTTGACTAGGTTTGACTGGGATGCACAGTCAGCAAAGTGGATGTATAGTCAGCAAAAAAAGAGAATATTCCTTGAAATATTCCTTTCTCACGACCAATCGATGGTTGACAAGTGTCACAATTTAATTATTGGTAGTACGATTTGGAGGGTCCAATGAGAAGTTGCCACGTGGCCAGCCCTGAGGCTGCCATGTGGCCCTGCAACCACATATCAAAATTTTATGGGAGGCAGCAAGGCTCGACCCCCTGACCTCCCTCTGAGCATGTGCACCATTTACCCTCTGCTCTACACGATGGTTCTTAACAGTCATAAGACGCGGGTTTTATTAACTTGTAATGCAATGGAGTTTGGGGGTTGGGAACCGCCAGCGGTCCCATATGTATTATCACATGGCAACGATTAAATTTTAACTCCAACTGTGCGGATAAGCGCTAACCCACAGCACTTACCACAGTTCAAACTTTAAACTAAAGTTCCGACAGGAGTTCCACTCCGACTGTTATGTAACTCGCGGTTTAGGGGTGCACATGTGGCCAACACCCAACCGCAACATTAAATGCACAGTTTAAAGGGCGGAACAGTTAGAGGCGTGCATAATTTGGTGGCTAGCCCAATTTTAACTCCATTTAAGTGGAGTTATCCACTTTTAGTGGAGCTTTCCTAGGAGATACTGGGAAAAAGAGTAGGAGACTCAATTTTCGCCCATTCTAAGTGAATGAAGAGTCATTTTTGACTAATTGGAGCATTATGGAGCCATGGTGCAGAGAAAACAGCAATTAGATCATTGTAACTACATGTAATAGCAAAATTTTGAGCATAATGAAAGATGGGCATGCCATTGGGAGCTGGACCAGCAGATGTAGCCAAGGATAATGGTTGCAAAACATTATCCATAACTCACATGAAATTTTCAAAAGGTAAAAACAAAAAGAATGCATCTATTAATAAAGAGGGAGAAAAAGTGACTTGTAAACATTGTTCAAAAGAAGGCCATGCTGAAACTCATTGTTCGAAATTACATCCTGAATTGAGGCCAAAGAAACCCAATAATAAAGGGAAACAGAAAACTGTCGCTACAACTCAACATGATTTAGGATCTGATTCAGGTGATGAATCTAAAATTACAGCCATGGGATTGAATAACATGAAGAGAAAATTAATTGAAACTAAACCCAGTACCAGTACATCAAACTGTCACATAAACACTCCAAATGAAGAAGAAAGAATAGAATTGTTTTATGTGAGGGTCATATCCAAGCATACCAAGATTGACACACTATTTGAAAGTGGGTCACAAGAAAACTTAACCTTGAGACCATACCACATCCAAAACCATATCCATTGAGTTGGATTTGTAAGGATGAAAATCTATAGGTTTCAAAGAAATGAATTTTGAAGTTTGCAATCACTACAAGCCTTGTTGACACGGTTGAATTAGATGTTGTTCCGCTTGACATAACCAGTGTTATATTAGGGAATCCTTACTTGTATGACAGGAAATCGATCTTCTATCGCCATGAGAACAAGTATTATTTATTCAAAGATGGCAAGGAGCTCATTGTTAGAGCACATCGCAAGAAGACAAAAGTTGCTTTGGTGAATGCTGGACAGGTAAAGAGGTTGGTAAATTCAAGTAAGAATTTTGTTCTTATGATTAAGCCTAAAGATGATATTAATCATGAATCTTTTGAGTGATGTGATCCTATGTTGAAATCAGATTTATATGATGTGGTTAAGGGACATCATGAGATGTTTCAGGAGCCAACAGGATTGCCTTCAAAAGGAGAAATTCAACATGAGATTCAGTTGCAGCAAGACTGTTCTCTTCCAAACATCGGTATGTATGGCATGTAGATAATGGAGAATGCTGAAATAAAGAGGAAAATCAAAGAGATGTTGGATAAAGGAATAATAAGGCCAAGCACCTCTCCATGCGGTTCACCCATAGTCTTGATACCAAAGAAAGATGGGACTTGGTGCATGTGTGTAGATTTCTGAGCTTTGAACAAGATTACAGTAAAAAATTGTTACCCACTCCCAAGAATAGATGATTTGATTGATCAGATGAATAAGCAAAGTTTTTCACTAAGTTAGATTTACGAAGTGGATATCATCAAGTAAGAATTGCGGAAATTGATATATGGAAAACAGTTACATTCAAAACCAAACAAGGACTCTTTGAGAGGCTTGTTATGCCTTTTGGTTTATGTAATGCACTGGAAAATTTCATGCGAGTTATGGATAATGTTTTGCGACCATTCCTTGATGACATTGTGTACTTATATGACATTTTGATTTTCAGCAAAACAAGAGAAGATCATGTCTTGCATGTGAATGGAGTGCTTGATATTTTGAAGAAAGAGAAATTGTTTCTTAAGATGTCAAAAAGTGAGTTTGGAAAGACTTCTTTGGTCTATTTGGGACATATTGAGGAGGAGGAGAATTGAGGATTGAACCTTCTAAAGTGGAGGCCATTTTGAATTGGCCCACACTCAAAACAGTTACCGAGGTAAGAATTTTCTTAGGTGCAACTCAATATTGGAGTAAGTTTATTTCTAACTTCTCTTCCATCATAGCTCCTATGCATGCAGTGACAAGTGTGAAGAAAGGCTTCCAATGGGGAGGCAAATAGCAGCAAGATTTCGAAGCTTTAATATGGCAAGATCAGTTCAGCTCCAATCCTTGCATTACCAAGTTTGAGACATCCATTCAAGATACAAATTGATGCTAGTGATTATGCCATGGGCGCAGTCCTTTTGCAGCATGGTAAGCCTATCGTCTTTCAATCAAAAACTTTTAATGGCATTGTGACTAATTATCCTACATATGAAAAAGAACTATATGCGTTGGTACAAAGTGTCAAGAAGTGGAAACACTACTTGATGGGTAAAGAGACTATTGTACACACCGATCACCAACCATTACAGCACTTGCAGTCACAAACAAAATTGCAGCAATCAAGACATTTCAGGTGGATGGAATTTCTTCAACAATTTCACTTGGTTATAAGGTACAAAAAATATATATTCAATAAAGTTGCAGATATGCTTTCGAGACTAATCATTAGTGCTTCTACTTTACTCGAAAGTGATTATATTTTACATGAGAGTTACATAGAACAATATGCACATGACATTGATTTTAAAGATGTGTATGCTAGTTTGAGTGAAGGGAATCAAGTTGAAGAAAAAGATTATCACATGCATAGAAATTTGTTGTTTCATTTGGGCAAGCTATGTATTCAATAAGGAGAGAGGCTAAGTGTCATGAGAGAAGCTCATTCTTCTCTTATTGCTAGACACTTTGGGGTAATCAAAACATTGGTACATCTACAGAGGTATTGTTATTGGCCTCGCATGATAGATAGTGTGTCACGTTTTATAAGAGGTTGTTTTATGTGTGCAACAAGTAAGCCTCATAATAGGAAGCTTGGATTGTACACGCCACTATCGATACCATCAAGCCCATGGGAGAGTGTCTCCATGGACTTTGTTGGAGGTCTACCCATGTCAAGAAAGAAACATGATTATATTTTTGTAGTTGTGGATAGATTCAGTAAAATGTGTATACTTATGCCATGTAAGAAAACCATTACTGTTGAAAAAATTGATGAACTTTATTTCAAAATGTTTGGGTTCATTTTGGATTGCCCGCTTCTATTGTTAGTGACAAGGATTCCAGGTTCATTGGGAATTTTTTGGTCAAATCTATGGAGAATGATGGACACAAAGTTGAAAAAGAGTATTGCTTTTCATCCACAAACAGATGGACAACCGAGGTGGTGAACAGAATAGTTGTGCATCTATTGAGAGAATATTGTAGCAAACATCCTAAGTTGTGAGATGAACAACTTGATTACATTCAACACGCTTACAACCGGGCAAAGCACTCTTCAACACAAACCTCGCCTTTTGAACTATGCTTTGGGTATTTACCAAAATCACCATTAGACTTCATCTTTGGGAAGGATGTTGCAATTTATGGCCATAGTGATATTTATAAGGCTCGAAAGTTCATTGAGAAAATTCAGATTATACATCAACAAGTTCAAGAACAGCTTGAGAAAAGTCAAAGAAAATACAAAGAGAGGCATGACAAACATCGAGTTGATCACAAGTTTCAAGAGGGAGATGAGGTATGGTTGCACATTAGGAAAGAAAGGATGCAAGGGGAAGGTAAAAACCTCAAACCCATTCGCTATGGTCCTTTCAAGATCTTAAAAAAAGCTAGTAACAATGCATTCCAACGTGACTTGCCTTCTTACATACAAATGTATTCAGTTGTTAATGTTGAAAAATTACGCTTGTATAAGCCACCTTTGATTGATGATCAAGGAATTGATGTTCAACTACCTTCTATTGAAGATTTCTCTCCATAAATTCTGGATGAGCTCAAAGAAGATACAATTCTTGACAGGAGAACAAGAGCATCAAAGAAGAGAAGTGTTAACTACCTTCGAGTTGGGCTCAAAGGCACTAAACCAAGCAAGGAAAAATGGATGGAGGTTGGAAAGGTGAGAGAGTTGTACCCTCATCTACTGAACAGATAATCAAGTCTTTTGGGGTCCAAAAGCTTCCCAATGGGGAGGAATGATTAGGGGTTCATAAATTTTGCTCAAAATTCAAAATTACAATATTGGGTTGAAACCAGGATTTTTGTGTAGATATCATCTTCCTGATTCTAGCACCGTGAACGGTTCGAAAAACCGATGTCGTATGAGGAATATATTGCATTCTGATTGAAATACCAAACAGGTAAAATTGTGATAGTTTGACCAGGTTTGACTAGGATGCACAATCAGCAAAGTGGATGTACAGTCAGATAATATATATATATATATTCCTTGGAATATTCCTTTACTCAGGACCAATCAATGGTTGACAAGTGTCACAATTTTATTGGTAGTACGATTTGGAGGGCCCAATGAGAAGCTGCCACGTGGCCTTCCTTGAGGCCGCCACATGGCCGTGCAACCGCATATCAAAATTTTATGGGAGGCAGCAAGGCTCGACCCCCTGACCTCCCTCCAGGCACGCACACCATTTACCGTCTTCTCTACACGATGGTTCTTAACAGTCATAGGATGCGGGTTTTATTAACGTGTAATGCAATGGAGTTTGGGGGTTGGGAACCGCCGACAATCCCAACCTGCCAGTGGTCCTGTATATATTATCATATGGAAACAATTAAAAATTAACTCCAACCACGCAGATAAGCGCTAACCCATGGCACTTACCACAATTCAAACTTTAAACTAAAGTTCCAACAGGAGTTCTATTCCGATGGTTATGTAACCCGTGATTTGGGGGTGGCCACCACCCAACCGCAACATTAAATGCATAGTTTAAATGGCGGAATAGTTAGAGGGCGCGCCTAAATTGGTGGCTAGCCCAATTTTAATTAACTCCAACCACGCAGATAAGCACTAACCCATGGCACTTACCACAGTTCAAACTTTAAACTAAAGTTCCAACGGGAGTTCTGTTCCGATGGTTATGTAACCCACGGTTTGGGGGTGCGCGTGTGGCCACCACCCAACCGCAACATTAAATGCACAGTTTAAATGGCGGAACAGTTAGAGGGCACGCCTAAATTGGTGGCTAGCCCAATTTTAACTCCAGTTAGGTGGAGTTCTCCACTTTTAGTGGAGCTTTCCTAGGAGATATTGGGCAAAAGAGTAGGAGACTCAAATTTTTCTCATTTTAAGTGAATGAAGAGTCATTTTTAACTAATTGGAGCATTTTGGAGCCATTGGTGCAGAGAAAAAATCCATTAGATAATTTTAACTACATGTAATAGAAAACTTTTGAGCATAATGAAATATGGACATGTCATTGGGAGCTGGACCAGAAGATGTAGCCCAGGAGGGGTGAACTGCTTCATCATGCCTGCTGTGTAAATTTCATGTGGTGACTTATTTCTCTATTTTACATTGTTGTTCAGTGTTATTTAAGCTTGTTTTATGCTTCTAATTCACTAAAAATCATCTACAATTCATGGAAAAATTCCTTAAACCTTATGCAAACTAATGAGCCAATTATGCACATGTTTTTAAAACTGAAAGACACTTAGCACAGCAAAACTAATACAGTCATTTCAGATCAATATGTTTGGTCGGTCATCCGCTTTCACTTGATTGTTTTATCCTTGCCTGAGGAACCACTGTGATGAGTGGGCTTGTTAGCCAACCTCTTGACCTTTACTTGTTTTGAGCAATTCCGCCATCACCGGAACCAGTTGCTACCTTTTATACCACTCGTTCTTCTAGGTGGAGTCATCTTTTAGCTCTTTTCTGACTCAAAAAATGAAAATATTGTCGAGTACTTGTCATTTCGAACTCGTTAAAGTAAATGAATTTACATGGTCTCAGTGTATGTTTACCCCTTTTTCGGGCTGAGATTAACTATTTACAAAAAAGTAATACCTTGATCAAACATGGTCAAGAGGTTATATCGAATATTGTTTTATACCTTTTTGGATTCAAGGGATGATTTACGAAAACTGATATGATGGAGTTATCTTTTTTGTTTCCTTTTCAAACTCCTTAAATATTAAAAGTTCACCAAGTTACTCTTCCATCAGACTCGTTAAATTTTAAACGGCGAAAGACTTGTCACTATGTCCAGATCGAGTTCCTCCTTCCTAGGGCTCATTAAAATTAATAGGATGGATTCATTCGAAGAATGAACTTACACACTCGGCATATGTTATCCTCTTCACGTTGGCTATCAAAAATAAAGAGGTACTCGTTAGAAATAACGGGGGAAATTGAAAGTGAAACATCTTATGTGTTTTGGGTAGCTTGTCGCTCTTGAACATGACAATCATCTGTAATTCGTGTCGGGTTGGGGATATCCTTCATTCATTATTTTGCCTTCGTGGGTTTGGGAAATTCATTTGACTCTCATTTTATCACTATTTCTTTCATCATGACCTATGATCCCATTTGATTCAAATGATGCCACACTCTGGAGTCGTGTCGCCAATATGTTTAAGAGAAGTCTTTTCTATCAAAGTCAAACATCATTTTCATGTTTGATCCTCTCCACAACAATATTGAATCACTCCTATTATCTTAAGATATCCTTTGTTTCATGTCGATGATGTGGGAATCATTATGGCCCTCCTTCGACAAATCACTTCATGTCGACTTCAGCTCATTATCTGGAAGATGATTTAGACACTCATTTTTAGTACCTTGGAGCTTGCATTCCTTAACAGCAAGTTCTTCGTATTCGATGACAAGTTCACATCATTGGCTTTCAATCAAATGATTTAGTAATTATTTAACTTCAATGCATTTATTCGCACTTGTAGATTGTGTTATTGTACCTTCAGGGCCATCCTCATTATTGGTGGTTTCTCTCATGCCTGTTAACGGTTTTCATCATTGACCAGTAATCAAGTACCATGTTTGACATTAGAACATCTATTCACATGGCTAGATTCGTACATTGGGTAGATTGAGATCGAGACGAAGACCCTAGATCACATTTTCCATTATCCAGGTTGCATGGATTTATTGAGTATTCATGATTGTACACATGAGCATGTCTATACAGATGGTTGTGTCCATCCCGTGGATCTATTTTCATGATATCCTTCAGACAGATGGCTGCAACCATGCCGTGGGTTCATGTGTTATTTGATGTCTATTCAGAGGTATGTTATTAGGCATATTCATGTCAGAGATGCCATATATTGTATTGTGTTTGATTTGGCAGGTTTCCTGATGGTTTTCTGAGTCCTTGCCTTGGTTCATAAATCATTTCACCCATCACTCCTTGTTTAGCCTTCATGCTTTAGAGGGCTTCCGTTACATAGTAATTTTTCACCATGCTCACTTCTCGTCCCTGATCCTGAAGTGCCCTGTGACGAATCTTGTGCAGTATATCCACCTTGGAAAAATACATAAAGACATCCTCTAAAGACTAAATAAAGTTTCCTTGAAGAATTCCTAAAGAAAATTACCTCAAACCCTAAATTTTTGGGTCAGCACTTTTCTCTAGTTATATGCCCGTGCTGAAGGCAGGCTGCCTGTTCTAGCCTAGCGCTAGCAATGCACTTTTGACTAAGAAAACCACATTGAACCCTTTCTGGAAGTGTTTCCTCAAATGGAGGAGAAGCTTCAATCTCTAGAAGTTTCTAGGACGACGAGTTGGATGTTGTTCGGTGGAGATAGGGTCGAGCTCTCTCATTTTGAGCTCTTGATCTTATCAATAGGGGATTATCCCTTGAAAATTGAGCCTTCCTCCTTTCATGGGCTCCTAATTCCCTCTCCCTTCCTATAAATTGATCCCCATCCCTCCACTATTGGTTGGTCATTGTTGGGCTGGTCTAATCATTCATCCTTTGCATCTTTTTGCTATGTCAATATCTTATCTGCCATTTAGGAGAAGGAGTGCTTTAAGAGCTACGGTGAAGGACTCGAACATCACCAAAGGGAGGCCACGGTTTTAAGCTCTCTCTTTCATATTTATTAATAAAACATCTAGTATTTTCTTTCGATATTTTTCTAATATTTTACACAAATAGTCTAATGTTCCTTGACCTGTTAGATAGTTGACATTCAATGTATGTTTTGTATTGGATTATGTATGCCACTAGTAACGATGAACAAGCTTGAAGGACTATGGATTGAGGCCATCATCAAAGGATTCGAGCATAGCATCAGGAAGAGGTAGGCCTATTTCCTTTCTCATCTTGTTTTGAATATTAGCTAAAAAATCTTGCATTAGATAGTCTCGTAAGTTGCTAGACCCACTCTAGGGCTAGAGAGATCACCTATGTCCGCATAGGGGATTTATCTTCACAACACCCTAGTGTCTAACTCTTATTACCTCTACACAAAACCACCAAACCATTGATTCTCTTCTTGGCATCCAAGCTCGACATTTATGGTTTCATACTCTTGTAACTTAGCATATCATATCGTGACCATTTGATTTTTTCCATGGGTTTTCATCGAACCTTTGTGCTTATTGTATCAAATCGCTCAAATCGAAACCTATTCAACTAAAAACCTTCAACTCTCATATGTAAATTCATTGGATATCTGACCCATGGTTCGAGGTTGGAATTCGTTTCACCTAGCGGAGAGTATGCTAATATAGCCATTTGTGCCATTGTAGGTTTTTTTTTATATTTTTATGTATTCACTTAATAAGAGGATTAGCTTTAATCTATCACACCTTTCTCGTAATTCACTCAAGCCTTGCCATCGAATGTTGGGAAAAAACCCCCACCGTTTTCACTCATCCTACGAGGTAGGAGCTATCACTCTCTTCTTCCTAGCCTTATCCTTACCAGGGCTCACCTTTTTAGTTCAACTTGAATTATAATTTCAAATGGTGGTTGTGGGGCATACTTTAAACCTATGCCAAAATCTCAACCTTAAATCCACAACTCGAACTTCAAGTCGCGATTAGCCTAAGGTCACATTTTGTAATCCTAACCCACATTGACATTGTTTCATCTAATTGTAACCTGCAATGAAACTATATATCGTGACTTGCACTAGCTCTTATATGCTCATTACATAAGGTTGGAAGTTGCAATAGCAACATTCAGTTGCATTTCTTAGTCTCTCAATTGCGACTAGGCCTTTCATTGATCCTAGGAGGTCGCAAGTCACAAATTTTGTCTTCAGTTGCACTACTAATACGAAATGCAACCTATTTTGTTAATAAGAAGTGTGACCTACTCTATAAATTGAACATGCAACATGTACAAAATCCTTCTCCCTACCAAGACTCATCACCGAAACTCTAATAGCCTCGAATTTTACCTTGGAATTCATATTTTTTTGGTGATATTAGTGATTATCATTATTTTAGGCTGACATTTATGTCATTGATGAACATCTTTGAAATTTCAGGTACCATTTACATAGACTGCCTTGGAATTTCATCTTCCTCTGGAGATATGGTTCCGCCCATAATCAAAATATCTAGCAGGAGCTTTGGAAAAATTGAAAGCAATATTGAATGGATCGTTGATATCCCTCTGAAGTTACCTATAGATGGTGATACTCTATGTTTTATTGACAAGAAAATTGAAATATATTAGGCAGAAATCTACTCGAAGTTTGCAAGAAAATATATCCCACAAGATGAGGAGGATTTCCAAGTATACATCAATTTCAAGAAGTCTTGGCTACACAAGGTTGCAACGCACCCAACAGTCATCCCATGTGCGGAGACCATAGATTGGATCCTTCAATGCATAGATGTAGATCCATGCACAGTGAAGGGCTATGATGATGAAATTATGGCATCCTTCACTTCAACTGACATTGCAAGCTATTACAAGCTCCCCAAGCATAAAGAATCTTTCAATGGCAGATGGTTCTCTGGATTTTATGGATCATACAAAGATGTGCTAAAATATTGGTGGCAAGAACCTAGTAAATTCAAGCACAAGGTAGATGAAGCTTACAAGACAAAATCTCTCAATAAAGTATATCAAATGATGGTCGTTATGATGAACAAGCTCTATAAAAATCCAAATGTGGCAACCTTCTAGGAGACTTAGTTGCCCTTGATGCATGCAATTGCCACAAAGGGAACAATTTTCAACTAGGAAAGCATACTTGCATTAGCTCTCAAATCAAATGCACGTGCAACAAAGAATCTGTCGGAAGGGGAGCAGTAAGAGTTTTATATGGCTTTTTATCTCCTAGATGCAATTTGTGCAAAGTGCAACTTCATATGTTTGGGTTTGAAATGGACTCTAAATGAACATTAGTGTGTGCATATCTATTACATGAGCTTATGGAGCACAGCCTATAGGCACTACAAGGAAAAGACCCTCTAGCGGATGTCTTTGAGGAACCCCTTATAAAAATACCCCATACATCCATTTATAGCGGAGGTTACTAGAGGAGGTTGGCGGGCGGAGGGTTTTGCGGATGTTTTCCGCTCGGTGTGCTTATCATCCAAAATCGCACTAGTGCTCTCTACAAGAGAAAGAACCGGTGCACACAAAACATTGGCACACCAGACACACCCACCCAGTGCGTCGCATTACTGTAGAGCACCGGTGCTTCACAACTCTTTCGCACGGGTGCATCATAAAACACCGCGCCAAAACAAAAACCGCCCAATGTGGTATTAAGAAACCGCACTGGTGCATCATAAAACACCGGGCCAAAATAGAAACCAACCGGTGTGTTCGTAAGAAATAGCACCAGTGCAACCATAAACCACGTGCATCAAAAAAGGGTTAAATATTTTTTTTTTTTAAAAGAGTACGGGAAAAAAGCCGCATTTTTCACTTTTTTCAGTGCTCCAAAGCTCTCAATTACTGGTCCACTGTACAAGAGAAAGCACCGGTGCGCACAAAAAATTGGCACACTGGACACCATGCGCTCCGTACACACCCGCCCAGTGAGTCCTATTACTGTAGAGCATCGGTGCATCACAAGCCTTCCGCGCCAATGCATCATAAACCACCGTGCAAAAATAGAAACCGCCCGGTGCGGTGTTAAGAAACCGCACTGGTGCATCATAAAACACCGCGCCAAAACAGAAACTGACCGGCGTGTTCGAAGAAACAGCACCGGTGTGCCTATAAAACCCACACACCAGAACAGGGTTAAATAAAATAAAATAAAAATTATGGCCAAAAAATCGCATTTTTCACTTTTCTCAGTTCTCCAGAGCTCTCAATCACTGGCGCGCTCTACAAGAGAAAGCACTGGTCGCACAAAACATTGGCACACCAAACACCATGCGCTCTGTACACACCCGCCCGGTGCGTCCTATTACTGTAGAGCACTGGTGCTTCACAACTATTCCGCTCGGTGCATCATAAAACACCGCGCCAAAACAAAAACCGCCCGGTGCAGTGTTGAGAACCACACCGGTGCATCATAAAACACCGCGAAATGGTGTGGTCTTAAGCAACCGCACTGGTGCACCTATAAAACCCCAAGCACCGGAACAGGGTTAAATAAAAAAAAATTACGGCCAAAAAACCGCATTTTTCACTTTTCTCAGTGCTCCAAAGCTCTCAAGCACCGGTGTCATTTATCCTTGTCTAATCCGCCCTAACATCAATGCTCCCATTGCACCCATTTCACACACTGTTGTTATGCATTTCCCACCAATCTCCAGCTTGCATTTTTCAAAACGGTGGGCAAATTTTCTTTTACAAATTCTACAACCAATATGCCTCCTCGACAGCGAAATGTATAGGTATTTTTCTTGTTTTTCCATAATCAAGCTTTTTAGCGGATTAGAATTTCAAATAACCTTAATATTAACCATTTAAAAGAAGAAGAAAAAAATTGTCGCGCTGTGCGCACGAGCCATTCGGCTCGCACCGGTAAGCGGTGCTGCCTGTAAAATTTGCAGCCCGCACCGCAACTAGTGCTAACGGTATCCGCACCGTGTCTGGGGCAGTACCAAAAGGCGCCCGCGTTATTTTAAATTTTTAAAAAAAGTGCAGTGTAGTCATTTAGCCGGTCGCATCATTGACCATGGGAATAGAAACGCGATGCATTGACAGAAATATCCACCTCGGTGTCTGTCAGCGCACTGCATTTGGCATTCTGACAGGGTCAACAGTGCGGCCTGGTAAAAGAGCGCACCGTTGACTACGTAATTTGTCAGGAAGTCGGTGCGCTGACACAACTATACGCGCCAGGGCGTATATTTTAGTCAGCGCACCGCTCTTCTAACACTATATATAGTCAACAGTACTTTAAAAAGTTTTAGGTGCACCGCATACGGTGCTTTGTATGTCATCTAGAGCACCGCATACGGTGCTTTGTATGTCATCTAGAGCACCGCCTCCAGTGCGCTACAAACAAACATTGCACCGGAACTGGTGCATGACTATTTTTGTGGCGCACCGACTAGTCTGTTTTTTTTCCGAAAAAAAAATTATATATGTATATTCCTAAATACATGTCTGATTTAATAAAAAAAAATATTTAATATGTCAATGATTCAGAGAGAAGAGGAGGAACAACAGCAACAAGAGGCAGAGAAGTATGACATGGTTCGCCTGTGAAAGGCACGAGAGAGGGAAAGAGATGCGTACCCTCGCCCTATTACAGCAGATACCCAGGGGCTCCTAAGGCAGGTAGGCCTCCTGAAGTTCTATGAGGAGGCTACTTCCCTAAAGGCCCATAGTGTGTTTTTGAGACATCTTATCCACAAGTGGAATGCCCACCGACAGGCTTTCCAGGTTGGTCCTGACCAGTGATACACACCCACTGAGGCGGATATATATTTCATTACAAGGCTATCGAGGGGAGGGGTGTATTTTCCTTCATTCCCAGAGGTTCCAGCTGGTTGTGTAGCAGGGAGTCAGTTAGTTTACTCCTAGAAATACATTAGAGCATCAGTACTGTCTCCTGTAGAGTTTCAAGTCACTGGAGGTCAGTTACGTATTGGTGCATTTGGTAGTGAGGACATGCAGTGCCTCTCACTTCTCATTTTGACCATTTCACACAACACCAGTAACGGAAAACGCATTAGTTGCTCACATCTATATTATGTTGATTCTTTAGTACAAGAGCCACGACTTGTCAGGTGGTCTGCCATTTTTTTACAGCAGTTCTGTACAACCTTAGATAGATGTCGTGCTCATGCACTAGGGAAGGTAAACTTCCCTTTTGCTTCAGAGCTTTTTTGTTTATTTTTTGAGGGGTTTCCAAAGATGAGGCCTACTTTTTTTCGGCAACCTCGTAGGCCAATGTTGGAGGCACAGATGCACATGAGGGTGCAGATGATGCCCAAGAGGGGAGAGACTATGTTTCCAGCCAGGATATCGCATGATGCACTGGACTTACTAGCCAGTGTTGATGAGTTGCATCCCTTCATTATGCTCCTCTGTCTTTATGCTGGATTGCATTGGCGAGGGTGTGCCAACATCCTATTCACAGATGATGAGCCGCCAGATGATAGAGGTAATATTACTGTTTTATTTATATTTATTCTAACATGTTCTTTAACTTGTTTTTATTAAATTGTATAATGAAATTGTCTAATTATTGTTGTGTGATTGTATATATTTTGCAGACATTGGCTCTTTTGATGGCGAGGAGATGTCGGCACCACCACATGATCCAGGTGTGGATCCTGATGACGATCAGGGCATGCCAGATGCCGAGTATCATTAGGAGGCTGGTGCAAAGAGACATGCTCCTGCTGGTGCACCAGTACCGCCTTTTGCTAAGCGCGGTCGACCTGATACTAGATACATGATGGAGTTGGGTGATCAGCTCAGTGCATTGATTGTTGAGGCGGGCATCAGGCCCACTCATTACAGAGACATACGGGCCGATGATAGGTTATTACAGATGTGGAGAGGCATGTCGCATGACATGTACAGCCTGATGCAACATGTCGTAGGAGCTACGACAGATGTTATGCAACTAAGGAGGATTGTTGCACGTTATAGGTGTTGTTGAGCCGCGGCACGTGATGGACAGTCCACAAGCAGCGACTCATCATCTCATGATCATTCACCTCGCACTGCGCCAGATGAGCATGAGGCTCCACTAACATCTAACAGTCATCATGGAGATGAGGCTAGACCATTGGCCACGTTCAGTGAGCAGCCTACAGCATCCATCAGTACTGGTCATGATCATGAGCAGGTTGGACATCAACTGTCGAAGCTACACCATTGACTGAGCAGACCTCCACTAGTACTGCTATTGATGTTGTACTACCACCAGCTGATCCATGACATTTATATTACAATTGTATATTTTTAACATTATTCAATTAATTATATATATATATATATATATATATATATATATATATATATATATATAGTCCATGTATTTTATGTTCATGTTGCAGTGGTACTTAATTTACATGTTGATGATCATCATGATGTGTATATTGTTAGGTCATGTTAGATATGTTCATTTAATGTGCAGCTTGCAGATAGATGCGTATGTGATAACATGAGTTATTTGACATGAGATGTATATTTGATGTTTGTGTTGTGATGATGTTAATATATAATGTTAATTTGATGTTTGAATGTGTTTTTTAGTCGAATATGATGTTTGTACGATGGTTATCATGATCGTGATGTATATTAATTAATTTAATATTAAACGACCATGATATTTATTAAATATTATGTCGTGATTGTAATTTAAATTTAAATTTTAAGTGTATGTAAAATTGTAAAATTGTATTTGTATTTGTAATTGTAATTTTAACTGTAATTGTATGTAAAATTTTAATTGTAATTGTAATATTTAATTAATTGTGAAATGATTGTAATTGTAATTTTAATTGTAATTGTATATATGACAAATTGTAAAATTGTAATTTTAATTCTAATTGTATGTAAAATTATAAAATTGTAATTGTATTTGTAATTGTAATTGTATGTAAAATATTTGTAAAATTGTAATCGTAATTGTAAATGTAATTCTAATTCTAATTCTAATTGTACGTAAAATATTTGTAAAATTTTAATTGTATTACTATGAAATGATTGTAATTGTAAAATTTTAATTGTAAATGTAATTGTATATAAAATTAAAATTGTAATTGTAATTCTATTCATAATTGTATGTGAAATTGTAAAATTGTAATTGTGATTCTAATTCTAATTTTAATTGTAATTGTATGTAAAATATTTGTAAAATTTTAATTGTATTAATGTGAAATGATTTTATTAAAATATTTAAATTTGTAAATTTGTAAATAATTGTAAAATAATAAATCTAGAATAATATGAATTTTTGTAACATAATAAAGTTTAGAAAATAATGCAAATCAATTCATGTACTTTATAATTATCATTATTTTATTATGATCTTACATACAAAAAAAAGAACTTTATACAGTCCAGTGCGCTTATCATCATAACACGCACTGGTGCGTCTTAGTACTCAACTCTTCTGCACCGGTGCGTCATAAAACACTGCACCAAAACATAAACCTTGATCTCACAAACCGCACCGGTGCGCCTATAAAACCCCGCACACCGGAACAGGGTTATTCTATAAAGTGCAGTATTGGAGCAACGGAGGGTTTGAATCGTGGGCAAGAATTTTTTTGAGGAGATGAGGGTTTGAAAAGACGAGAGTTCGAATTCCGGCTAAGAAGTTTATAGTAGAGAAAATGAGTGATTTAAACATAAAGACGGACAAAGACGCTTACAGGGATGCAGACGGCAATAGAGCTCGACAGAGTACAAAAGGAGAAAATGAGCACAGGTTGAGACCGGCAAAGAGCATTCGGTTGAGGTTGGCGATAGGGTTAAGAGGTCCCATGATGGAGAAATGGAGAGCAGATTTGATGGCAGAGAAAGATCAATCAAGGCAGTCGATAAAGCAAAGAGGCACCATGAAGGGAAGGATTCTCATTCCCTTAAGGATAGCAGAGAAATATCAATTGACGTTGTTGATCGAGCTGATAGGTCCCATGAAGGGAAAGATTCTCCAGAATGCGTTTAAAAGCAACTGGAAGTATTGTCCAAGCTTCAATTGGCTTCATAAACTTTTACTAGCAAAGCTGACGTCGCATAAAATCACATCTTTAGCTTTCAATTGAACCTGAATGGCATCTCTAACTTGTCTGAGTGGTTGTCCTATGGATGAAACCAGTGAAAAGTCAGCTTGTATTATAAATGGAAATCGAGTGACCATCTCTATGGGAAGAAAAGCATAAATACCTGCAACTACCATATTTCCACCTGCAAATCGGTTTCCCATTGGAAAAGCTAATGTAATAGCCCATTTTGCAATGTCTTTCCTCTACTCAACCCTATACTCATTTTCTATGGGAAACCATTGCCTCCACATGTAATAACTACATCGTCCAGTCGAAAATCGGTCTTCTTCTACTAACAGATGCAGAATGAAGGACTCGCTGTCATTGCTCCCAGAACATTCAAGGTCAGTTTCTCGTCAAACAGAGATTGTATAAATTTTGTTAAGATCAAGATAGAAAGAACAAAGGAGAAAAGAGAAAATTGGGTGCCAAGATGGAGGAGGAACTTACAAATGAGCAAGAAAATCATGGGTCAGCAAGCAGATCATGGGGCACCTTTTCTTGTTGCAGGTTATGGAAAGGTTCAAGTTTCCTTTTCTGAAAGAAGAATAGTTGTATTTTTTAAAAGAAATGGCCCAAAGATTTTCACAACAAAATGTACATTTCTAACATGTCTAAAAACTAAAATATCTCCAACTTCAATAAACTGCTCAGAAAAAAAAACTTTCCCAACCATTTGTGAAAACTACCCACGTCTTAGCATAGCACAGGTTCACATGCCACAATTGCCCACTTGGGCCCTATAGTATTGCATCTTCACATGCCCCACATTGCATTCTCTCCACATAATCAGTGGGGACCTTCTATAATAAACAATATGCATTGGAAGAATAGTTATTTCCATCAAGAATTTATCCAATTCCAATATTCAATTCTAATTCTAATACTACTTCTCAAGGATAAACAAAATTATAATTTTCAATTTCTATGGTTGGAGTTCACTAAATTTTGGTGTATACACTTAAAAGTAATTTCAGTGCCTTAACCGCAAATCAATGCTACTGTACATATAACCGCATTGGTGTGTTTTAGTCACTGCGCACCGGTGCCGGTGTTACAAAAGGACGCACCGATGACAAATAAACGCAAATAAAAAATGCACAACTCTATTTTCTTTAAGTGGAAAAAAAAAAAAATAATAATAATAAAATAAAAAAATGGTGGCAAATTAAAAAATGGGTAGCAACATATTTTCAAAAATCCAATTTCATAAAATAATTCTTTAAATACTAAACACTTTTCATTATTTCACTATCTTTGCTAAAATTTCCAGCTAGAGATTTGCAGTAGACATACCTGGAGCAAGAAAGCACGAGAGCACTGTGAAGCAGCGAAATATGTTCGAACAAAAGTATTCAAACAATCAGAAACCAAACCTCTGGTGATTCAAACCATGTATCATAGAATTTCAAATTATCTCGTGATTAAATTCGATTTTTTTTTTTACTTTTTCTGCAGTTTTATCCATTTTTACCTTAAACCCTTCATTTTTTTTTGTTTTTGCCCTTTCTTCTCCCTGTTTCTGTAATTTCAAAATTAGGACTTTTCATTTTAGATTGACATCCAACCCACGGGACAATTTGCATAGTCGGATCCCAATCCATTCGGCCATTACATAATTTTTTGGAAAAAATGGATTTTTTTTTATCGGTGCACCTTGCGTAACCTAGCGCCCCGCTGCGTTGTATTATATAGCGCACCGCACAAGTACTATGTAATAAAAAAATTAAAAACAATTTTTTTAAATCAGTGCGCCATATCTGAAATAGAGCACTAGTGCTCCATGTTACAAGGATAGCACCGTACGGTCTATTACACTGTTTGTGCGGTGTGTTCATAATACCCCCATATACCGTACGATATATTATACTGTTTTTGTGGTGCATTTTTAATAACTCCACGCACCAACGGCAGTGCGTACATCATGAAAGGTGCACCGATTTCTTGAGATTTATTTTTTACCTGAAAAGTTGACAATTTATTTATAAATATATTAATGAATGATATGGTACAGGTTTTAGATAGATAAAGAAATCACTGACAAGAGATCAAGTAACAAAAATATGGATAACACATCAAGAAAAGTAAAAAAGGCAAGTTCTTTGTAAATTCTTTATAAAACATATTATTTTTGAACTATATGTAACTTTAACTAATATGTATTTTTTACTGTGTATCATGCAGAGCCACAAAATGATGAAGCTCAATAAGATTATTTTTGATCTAAGACCAGAAAAGTGTAAAAGCTTGATGGAAAAATTCCAAAAGAATGAATTAGGTGAATGAAAAAATACTATCGATCCAATATGAGTTTCTTTTTTTAATTATCATTAATAATATACTTAAAATTATTAGATAACATGTGTCAAACATTCTATTAATTCACATATGTTTAATGTTCTACATGGACCAACAACTCAGAAAATGAATATTGTTCTAAGAAAAGAAAAAAATAGAACATGCAAATGAAAATGAATTGCTCCTTAACTCATCTGGAGTGGTGCTGGAGGTTAACAAAAGGGGAAAAAACTTTCACAAAAGTAGGGATCTAGTGGAACGAATGTATAGACATTATTTCCACTTACAATACAAAAATCAATCCAATGATTCCAAGAACCAAATTTTATCTAAACTACAGGAAGAGTTTCCAGAGAATTGGTTAATGAGACATCTAGACTTTTAATAGCAAAAACGTACAACAACAAAAATGAATGAATGAAAAAGTCCTTTAAATGTTTGTCTAGAATTATTTATAAATATCACTTTTGTTATATCTACTTTTCATATATCAATATAAAATTTAAATATTTTATTTTCATGTTACATTTTCAAGAAGATTACGAAAATCTCAAAAGATGAACGAGCTGATATCAGAAATATGCCAGTAGAAATGTCCAAAAAGGTGTACAAGGAAATGGTCAAATAAATGGAAAAAATTGCATCACATGAGGAGCCATCTCAACAACAATGTTTTTGAAATGTAATATGTAATCATTAAATTTTTCAATTATTAGGTACAATAAATAAACAATTTGGCATTAAATATTAATTTTCAAGAATTTTCTTGTAAAAAATAAAAGAAAATAGAACCCATTCAGCACATAAAACAGAACGACAAGGAAGAAAAATGTTGATATCTAAGTTTGTGATTAATTGTTACTTCCTTATAACAACTTCACTAGATTTAATTTTTGTATTTTTTAAATTGTTTTACAAAAATCATCATTGAATGTCTTCCAACATGTGCTAACATACAAAGAAAAACCATTAAACGAATTGATTGAAATTAGGTTAAATATGGGTTGTGAGTATATGTTGGCATATCAGAAATTAATTGTGGAATTTGCAAGCATCTATCGATCTTGTTTTACTTAGCTCCATCTATAATTAATAGAACAAAAAATATATATATATTTAATATATGATTTGTTATGGGGTATAAAACTTGTAGGAAACAAAGTATGGAACTGCGCCAACAGATGAAATTTTGAAAGATGGCATGGTACATAGTTTTGAAAGAATGTGTGTAGTTTATGAGTCAATTTTTTCCATGGTACGTCATTTTTATTTTCGATTTACATTGATGTATATTATTTAATATTGCAATTTTCATTATTCTCGCCAATGTATATACACTCATTTCAGTTTATTTTTATGTTTTTAGATGGAAGGCGAAGAAGAAGAAAACAATCAACACCGTGAACAAAACATTCTTGAAAATAACCCAAGTCATGGAAGTAGTTCTAACAGTGACGGCAGTTCAAGCGAAGAATGATGATCACTATGTTTGGATATCAAAACAAGGCATTGTATCTTTTGAAATATGTCTGTGAAATCAGACATTTTGTTTAATGTAATGGACATAGTGTCCCAATTGAAAGACAAAGGGATACCAATAACTGTCCCATTTTGTATGACAAAGACTGTCTTTTATATATATATATATATATATATATATATATATATATATATATATATATATATATATATGTTTTAATTTATTCTATTGTGTTCTCCATTGTCGCTATTGCATTCTCCATTGTCGTTCTCAAATGCACTAATAAAAATTTAATTCATATGAATATTGTTATAAGATATATATGTGTCGACTTTGGATGAATAATGAATTTTAAAAAACCACAATAATTATGATATGATATAACAAATTAATCCAAACATCACATTCAAATGCATTAATAGGAATTTAATTAATATGAATGTTGTTATAAGATGTGTCAACTTTTGATGAATAATAAATTTAAAACAATCACAATAATTGCACTGTCACAGGTCGATGTTTCTAAAAAATACAAAATGAAAACCGGTGTGTGTCAGTTACTGTACACTGGTGCCTTTGTAGCGCACTAGTGTGTTTTTACAACCTATGGACACCGCAAAAATACCAAAACCAATTAAAAATATTGGTGCACTTGTGCAGTACAGCGTACCGGTGCGTTTATGTGTCTATATGCACCGATGTCGTTGTACGACATATGGGCACCGCACGAATACCGATACCAATTATAAATCTCAGTGCATTTGTGTTATACTGCGCACCGGGGCATTTATGTGTCTATAAGCACTGGTGCATTTGTACGACCTATGGGCACCAGACGAATACCGATACCAATTATAAATCTCGGTGCATTTGTGTGACACTGCGCACCGGTGCGTTTCTATGAGTCTACGCACCGATGCATTGATACGACCTATGGGCACCGCACAAATCCCAAGACCAATTAGAACAGCCTCGTGCGTTGTATCACCAACACTACGGCCGGTGCAGTTTTATACCTTAACGACCCAGTGTGTTCTCCTTTGACTGCCCCGGGGCACCTTCTACATGTACGCATCGGTGTGTTAAAGCCAGAGTAGCGCACCAATGAAAAAAAACATCTATAATAACCTCCAGCCGCCCTTTTTTTTAGTTGCGTTGAATTTCCGTTAAAAGCTCCACCAAAACCTCCGTAACCATAAACGTATGTTGTAGCAAATGTTTTTCTAACAATTTTGGCCAATTTTATAACACTAAAAACCTCCTTTATAACCTCCGCTAGAGGGTCTTTTCCTGTAGTGAGGGGAATGTATGATGAGATTGTAGAGTACTTCATTTCCCCTCTATATAATGTACTCTTCAATGATGAGCCTCCATGGATGTCAGAAAGGGCCTAGAATTCTCTTCATGATGTTGAAAACTGGTTTCCAATTAAAGAAGCTACTTATATCAGGGTCTTCAGTGCCTACAAGGCCCCTCATGCTCTCCTCATGCTGGTTACAAAGAAAGTGGTATTACAATAGGTTTCCTACCAGTTAACCATTGGATTATCTAATAATTTGGTAAAAGGAAAGAAGGTAACATGCCCATCTTCCCATTGGACATTGAAGCATACATTATCCATAAATTTAAGGAATCTAAAGCAAAAGCCAAAGACATAAAGCTCTTTCATTTTGTTGAGTCGAGTTTCCGTAAGTATAACCCAATGGGTATTGCATTGGCACATTGCAAAGCAATTGGGTTCAGTTGGGCTTATGCTCATTTCACTAATGAAGATGAGGAAAAGATATAAAAAAATTGTGATAATGCTTGCATGGAATTGGAAACACACATCCAATTTGAAGAAGTGTAACAAGTTTACCATGATACCCAAGAGAGCATGAGCCTATAAATGAGAGCAACCTTTCTCAAGAAAAGACGAGAGCTGGAAGTTGAAAGAGAAATCCATAAAAAGTATAAATAAAATAGGAAAGAAGCCCACAGGAAGAAACAACAACAAGAAATGCAGCACAGACAGCAAGAAGAAGGGTCTCATAGACAACAGGAGGAGGAAGCTCAATAGAAGGAAGAAGAAGAAAACCTGAGGAAGTAAGAAGAGGAGAGGATAAGAAAATAAGCTCAAAAGACGAATGCAGAAGCAACCAAGAAGAAAAAATAAGCAATGAAGAAACATAAAGGAGGAAGAACTCAAAAGGAAACAAGAAGAAGAACTAAGGAAAAGGGGGGAATAACAAAGAATACAAGATGAAGAGGAAAGGAAGAAGAGGAATCCAATCAACAGCAAGAGGCTTTAACCAAGCAAATCGAGAAAGATTTATTTGCCAAAGAACAAGAAGATAAATCGACAGAAGATAGTTAGTAAAAGGACTATGAAATGCAGTTGTAGTTGCCCACTTTAAACATTCCACTGTCTACTCCTATCACTGGTGAGCATTTCCCATTGCAGTAATTAGGGATTACGAAGAAAGAAGAGGAAGAATTATTCAACATTTCTAGGCTCACCTTTGACCAGGTTTAATGCAATACCATGCAAGAAAGACATGGATGCTTGGCTAGAAACCCGACAAAGCCTATTTAAATTGTCACGAAAAGGGAAATTGTCATGAATACCGCAATGAACCCTGAGATGATACCTTTTTTTGGAACTGCTTTTGTAACCGCTACAAAATTGAATATAAATTGGTTAACAAAAGAAAATGCATATTTAAAGGCAAAACTAACTTCCTATGAGCAAAGGATTTTAACATTATAGAATGAAAACCAAGCTTTGCTCGTCTCCCATTCCCTGAGCAAGGACTTGCATACATCCATTATGAATGAGGTAAAGATACTAGAAGGGGGAATGGACCTGGTATATAGCTAGATGATGAGCTTGCATCAAGTAATGGCTCTATTCCCAAGCATGCATAGTGAGTCAAAAGAAATAGTAATGATGATCAAACTAGCTAATGTAGTAGTTAATCACATATATGAATGGACCAACCAATATCCTAATGCACTTGAGGAGATTTCAAGGAAAAACTGGATAACAATAGAGAATGATAAGGTTGTTGTCTGTGTCAAGATGTAGTCACACGAAAACTTGAACAAGGACTTGGACAGAGTAATGGCATCATATAAGGTCATGCATGGAACACTGGAATATCTTGTCAAGACAAACAAGATCCATTCCATTGATGCATTAGGTGAGATAATATTTAAAGAAGAAGTGAAGCAGGAGATTCAATCATTCTTGGACGCCATGAAACAAGCAATTACAAGGGATGATTTGGAAGCTTTGAAAAAGGTGATTGCACAATATGTGGTGGAACTTGTATGGTTATACACAAAGCTCATGACACTATCATACCAGGTACGAGCCAAAAAGCCCACCTTGATATTGGATGTACTAGAATGCCTCATGAGGCATGAAGATGAGTTGAAACACAAGATCCAAAATCTTGCAAGAGAATACAAGGAATGACAAGCATACCTAGTTCAAGATTTACAAATGGATGTTCCATATATCTCCATCACTAGACTAGTTGATTGCAAATGATTTATTTATTTAATATTTGATGTAATTTGTATTTTTCTATTAGTGAATTAGAACTTAGAGTAGAGAGAGTCACATGGAATGTGAAGGGTCGTGAGGAAGATGAAGAGTCATGGGGATAGGTGAAAGGTCATGATAGGTGAAAGCTCACCCTACCTTCTCTAAATACACCCTCATGGCTAGATGTAAAGGACCTTTAATTTTGAATTCAACTTATGCATATTGTTTGAGAGCTAATAGATCTTTTGTGAATTCAAGATGTGACTTCACACTTCCATTGAAGGATTTTATGGGCATTTCATGTGACAATCTTATGGATAATTCAACTTAATGTTTGAAGCTCTTTGACCCTGGGTGTGCAACCCTTTTCATGTGTCATCAAGCATTATGAGACTTCTCTTGCAGTGATTAGATGGTATATGTTGTGCTTACTGTATGATTATGTCAATAAACTACTCTATTGATTTGAACATATATCATGTGTAGGATTGTCTGCTCTCTTATGCTTTCATGATGTTGTTGATTATGAGCTTATTTATGGTAAATGAATGAATATTTGCCTTATACATGAGTTTTATTTGAAGTCTTGCTAACATTTCTTCTCTTGAGATTCATATCATGATAATTAGTCATCGTTATACTCATAGCATTCCATGTGTTAAATTTCCATAAGTCGCTTAACATGTGTTTGTTGAAAATTTTATTTGTTCTCTAACGTTTGTTGTTTATCTCATCCAAAGAAAATCTTTAACAACATGGTGGCAGTCAGGCCCACATACCGAATGGCACTCCCAAACCAAACGGTTTAGAGTCTACTTGGGATTTTGTGTCGAGGAGATCCCCTTGCTATCGATGGTCAAGTTTGGCCCATCAACAAGTTGGTTGACTTTTGTGTAGTGCATACTATTTAAATTTTACCACTAAATGAACTTCTGCTAGACTTGTTTTATTTCCTTGTCACTTAATGTTCCACTTTGAGACACACCACATGGTATCCATATGGACATGTGATTGATCTATATTGAGATACTATGACACCTCTCTTATCTTAGTCTTGGGAAATGACCATACTATTTTCACACCTTAGCTATTATGTGAACTAGGTGCACTTATGGAGGCATGTTATTACAAGGATTTGATCTATCATGGGGCACTCTTCTCTCTTGCTTATGCACCTTACTTGAGGGGTTACTTTTTGGACTTATTACTATCTCTATGCCTTTTATTCAAAGATGTTATCTTTGTACTCCATAGTTATTTTGTAAACATTAGAGAGTTATTGAGGATTAGGGATCATTTCATTACTCGAGTTCTCTTATCTTTTCATCATATTATTTCAATTTGCATGAGTGAAAAACACATTATTTTCAGTGAGAGGTAGAGGTCACTTCCACCCTATTCACATGAATTTACCCTAGGTGAAAAAAGGTGCTTTGGAAAGAGTTCGACAATCTATTGGATTGTTCTAAAGTTGAAGCCAATATCTCTAAATTGTGTATTTGGTGCTTCAAATTATAGGGAACCATCTCGTTTGGTGGCTAAATATGAATAATTTGATATGTTCACTTACTAAACAATAAATAATTAATTAATTAATTAATAAATAAATTTGCAGAGGGAAATAGATGGCAGGGCTTATGCTTTCACCCTAATAAATAAAATAATGAATTAATAATAGAACTGTTGGGATTTGAAATAATAAAATTAATTACAAGACACATGATCATGGAGAACAATAAAGGCGACTTGAACCTGGGAATCGCCCTTCCTACCCTTAGCTAGAAGTCGAACAACATTATCGAAGATATTATGAATAAAAAAACCCAATTTATCATCCTTGACCAAAATCAATGAAAAAAGGGAGTATTGAATAGATGGGAATCGATATTAAAACCCTCCTCGACCATTATTCGATCGAATTTGAAAGTAATGGTGGCTCTGAGGGAATGGTCGACAAGAAAAACATTTTAAGCCTCATATTCCTTCACCATGTGTTTAGTTCATGAGTTACTTTGAATTCCTTGGGCCCATTGGAATTCATAAATATATTTGCAAAGGGAAACAGCTGATGGGGCTCATTCCTTCACCCTAATAAATACAATAATGAATTAAAAATAGAATTGTTGAGCTCTGAAATAATAAAAATAATTACAAAGAACCAAATCATAAAAACTAATATACAATTTAGAGAATCATTTATGGAGAGCAATGAATATGGCCTAAGCCTCGGCATCATCCTATTACCATGTACCTTTAGCCAAATGTCCATCAGTACTCTCCTAGATATTATGAGAAAACGTTGAATTTCCCATCTTTAACCGAATCGCTGAAAAAAGGGATGATTGCATAGATGGGCATCCATATTAAGACCCTCTAAGAAACATAATGAGCCATGTATTCCATCACCATCTATTTAGTTACCTGGAAAGCTTCGTCAAGACAGGAAACCTTGTTTATCTGTTGGAGGATGAGATTGTAATCGTTGCAAAGGTTGGAGATGATATTTACAAGTGATGGAAATGACGATGGTTGGAAAGAAGCAGCCTTGTCCATGAAAGATACTATATTAAAAAACCATAAATGTCCAAAGACTAAGCGAAGAAGCTATTCTCAATAGGTCGTCAAGATTTCAAGATTGTTCCTTCCAACTACCTTTTCCTGATGATCTAACGGTTGAACATCAATCAATCGTTTAATATATAATCTAAAGACACTGAGTGATGATAACTGGGTGGGAGAGAAATTCTTCTCAAAGGGAACACCTTATAGCATAAGGGTTAATAACCTTCAATTTAAAACAAATAAAATAAAAAAACCATCATAAATAGGTGTCTAAGGTAATAATACAAAAAAAGGATATTGCTAGAGATATGTTACATAAAATTCATATTTAATTAATTTTTATAACTTTTTTAATACGTGATATATAGAATGTCGACGGGGTCTTGGAATGATGGCAATAGGGTGCTTTTTTAAGGAACTCCTTCATGTGAAGTCACTGGACAATTCCCCGCTGCAATCGAGGTGATATATTGGACATGATGAAGATGTAGTCCCACCAAGCTTACAAAAAAAAATACATGATATATAAAACAAATGTTTTCCTCAAATTGTTCACAAGATATACAAACTCCTACATATTCAAGTTGTATTGGTTAGTGCTGAGAGAACCTATAAACTGTAACTTCCTCAAAGCTATTCACAAGGTCTGAAAACTCCTACAAATTCAAGTTGTACTACTTTATTCACAGTTGTGTGCCTTTTGACCACCATTGATAATGTCCATGAGCTACTTCGAATTCCCTGTGCCAAGTGTAATTAATAAATATATTTGCAGAGGGAAATAGATGGTGGAGCTCATGCTTTCACCCTAATAAATAAAATAATGAATTAATAATAAAATTGTCAAGATTTGAAATAATAAAATTAATTACAAGACACATGATCATGGAGAGCAATGAAGGCAACTTGGGCCTGGGAATCGCCCTTCCTACCCTTAGCTAGATGTCGAACAATACTCTCCAATATATTATGAATAAAAAAACCCAATTTCTCATCCTTGACCGAAATCAATGAAAAAGGGGAGTATTGAACAACTGGGAATTGATATTAAGACCCTCCTTGACCATTATTCGATTGAATTTGAAAGGAATGGTGGCTCTGAGGGAATGGTCGACAAGAAAAACATTTTAAGCCTCATATTCCCTCACCATATGTTTAGTCCATGAGTTACTTTGAATTCCTTGGGCCCATTGGAATTCATAAATATATTTGTTGAGGGAAACAACTGATGGGGCTCATTCCTTCACCCTAAAATAATTACAAGGAACCAAATCATAAACACTAATATGCAAATTGGAGAATCGTTTATGGAGAGCAATGAATATGGCCTAAGCCTCAGCATCATCCTATTACCATGTACCTTTAGCCAAATTTCCATCAGTACTCTCCCAGATATTATGAAAAAATGCCAAATTTCTCATATTTGATCGAAATTGATGAAAAAAGGGATGATTGAATAGATGGGCATCCACATTAAGACCCTCTAAGAAACATAATGAGCCATATATTCCATTACCATCTATTTAGTAACCTGGAAAGCTTCGTCGAGATGAGAAGCCATGTTTATCTGTTGGAGGATGAGTTGAAATCATTGGAAAGGTTGGAGATGATATTTACAGGTGATGGAGATGACGATGGTTGGAAAGAACTAGCCTTGTCCATGAAAGATACTATATTAAAAAACCATAAATGTCCAAAGACTAAGCGAAGAAGCTATTCTAAATAGGTCATCAAGATTTCAAGATTATTCCTTCCAACTACCTTTTCCTGATGATCTAACAGTTGAACATCAATCAATCATTTAATATATAATCCAAAGACACTAAGTGATGATAACTGGGTGGGAAGGAAATTCTTCTCAAAGGGAACACCTTACAGCATAAGGGTTAATAACCTTTAATTTAAAACAAATAAAAGCAAACCATCATAAATAGGTGTCCAAGGTAATAATACAAAAAAAAAGGAAGAGAGATGTTACATAAAATTATTATTTAATTAATTTTTATAACTTTTTTAATACATGATATATAGAACGTCAACGAGGTCTTGGAATGATGGTGATAGGGTGCTCTGTTAAAGAACTCCTTCATGTGAATTCAATGGACAATTCCCCACCACGATCAAGGTGATATATTGGACATGATGAAGATGTAGTTCCACCAAGATTACAAAAAAGAAATTACATGATATATGAAACAAATGTTTTTATATCTATTATGATGGATCTCTATATAGAACATCGACAGGGTCTTGGAATGATGGTCATAGGGTGCTTTGTTAAGGAACTCCTTCATGTGAAGTCACTGGACAATTCCCCGTTGCGATCGAGGTGATATATTGGACATGATGAAGATGTAGTCCCATCAAGCTTACAAAAAAAAAAATACATGATATATAAAACAAATGTTTTTGTATCTATTATGGTGGATCTCTATATAGAACGTCGACGGAGTCTTGGAATGATGGTGATAGGTTGCTTTGTTAAGGAACTCCTTCATGTGAATTCACTAGACAATTCCCCGCCGCGATTGAGGTGATATATTGGACATGATGAAGATGTAGTCCCACCAAGCTTACAAAAAAAAAATACATGATATATAAAACAAATGTTTTTATATCTATTATGATTGATCTCTATTCACATTTAAGTTTTTTTAACTATTTTAAGTAAAATAGAAAGTAATAACTACTCAATGCTTTATAGACTGACCAAAGCAAGTATAATAACAACATAGAAAACATTATGACATATATTTAAAAAGTAAAAAAAGCACATGCACAACTTAGATCCATTTATTGATTACTATGCTTGGAATAGTCAAAAAAAAATCTTGTATATCATATAACAATCCTAAATAAAGAATGAATCAATCCTAAATTTTTTGGGGTTACAAATTAATTAAAATAAGAAAACACACTTCAATAAATTAATTTTTTAATGAAATAAAAATGGAAAAAATAGCATTTTAAATAAATTAATTTTTTAGTGCAATAAAAAAGAAAAAAAAAGCATTTTAAATTAATTAGAATTAGATTAATAATAAAATAAAATTAATAAGAATAAAATTTCAATAAAAACTAAAAATAAAAGAATTATAAATATTTATAACGTAAATTTTATTTCTCCAAATAAAAATAATAAACCTAAGATTGTAAAACAAAAGCTTATCAATATTTCTAAACTAGAGCTTATCAATATTTCTAAACTAGTCTTTTTTTATTTACTAAAGCTTATCAATATTTCTAAATTTGTCTTTTTCTATTTACTAAATAAATATGATGGTATTATTTTTATTTCAAATTGTAACTATTAATTTATAAATCATTTTTAAATTTATAACAGAAATTTTCACAAGCCAGGCTTAGAAAAAAGAATGTGAAATTTTAAATTTGTAATATGAATTTTCACAGACAAATATTTATAAAAAAAATATATATATATATATATATATATATATATATAAATAATATAAAACATAATTGTGTTTAGTTATAGAAACCCAAGTTTCGTTGCTTTACATCCATATATTTTTTCACCCTGAAATAATCTGGTTGCTTGAGAATAATTCTTTCCCCTAATCAAATTTCATAGCACTCTAAGTAACAACAGAGAGTCTTATATATAATGAACAAGCAGTATTTCAAGAAATGAGAGACCTAGCGGAACTTACTGGCTTAGTCAGTGGCATAGCTTTTGGTCGTTCGATCAAGGTTCTTGAAATCTAATGCAGAGAATCTGAAATCAAGACGAATAAAACCATGAGAATAAAAAAATCAGTGTGTCAATTAATTTTTAAACTGGTAATAAGTTTAAATATAACTGATAATTAGGTTAAATATAAAACGAAAAAATCTCACATACTGTACTGCCCTGATAAAAAATTAAGGAATCCTATGAGCAAAAATTCCCAATGCCTTCCTATGAGCAAAAAGAGATACAGGAGAGTGCACTGTCCTCTGAGGAAAAGATATAGGAAAGTAAAGTATGAACATCGAACCTTCTCATTTCGGGCGCCGACTTGCGAGAAGATAAAAGAAAGAATAATAATAAAAGAACATGAGCAATGTGTCCAGCTTGAACCAGTGATCGATGATCAAAGATGAAGATGTAAAGGTAAAAAAGAAGATGCCAGAAAAGGGAATAATATGCCTTCTTTTCGTTAAAAAAAGGAGGATGAAGATTATTAAGTAGCGAATAGAGGAGAAGAAAGTTTAGCAGACTGTGCTTTCGAAGGAGGACAACGATCTAACACAGTGAATTGGGTCTGCTGCTTCCGCTCATCATTGGTCGAGGGAGGATGTCGAAGGACTTCGAGTTTTTATGAATAACGTCCTCTTGGTGTTGCAACTGTTTCACCAAACTCACGCCCGTCTCGCCACTTCTACAAGACATCGTCCGCTTGCTGCTGCGACCATTTGTATTCTCGGATGCAATTTCTCTCTGGTCGAGTCTTGGAGGAAGCGAATTGTTTTTTGCTCCACACTCAGCATTTCGGCGTCTGTTTAACTGATAATTGGCTATTTAGTTTTTCTCAGGCAGGTTAATTGTTTTTCTAATTATTAATTTGATTTGATTATCTACAAATTCAACTATACACAGTGACAGCTAAGAGAGTTGTTTTGAAATAAAAACACATTACAGCGCAAGAATATTGTATTATAATTTTATTTTATTGATTATTATACCATTAAAATGTTGGGAATCACGATTGCCGTTAAACCAAAACCCACAGGTGTTAGTCAACGATCGCATCGCCAGAGATAAGGATCCACGAAAGGCGGTTAGTCCATGTCGCGAAACACACGGGGAGCGTTGGTTTATCCAATGTCCAACAATCTCCCCCCCCAACGCGAGCCGGGTGTGTATCGAACTCGTGACCTACGCTCTGATACCACTTGCTCTGTTTTATGATAATGCTGAATGCTTATAGTGCTGAATGCGTGCTAGAACTTGCTTCTGAATGAATACTGAATGCTTATACTGCTAATGCTGCCGAAAGCTTATAATGCTGAATGCGTGCTAGAATTTGTTGCTTCTGAATGCCGATAATACTGTTAATGCTGATCTTGTGGACTTGTTTTATGCTTATCTTGCTGGCTGGTCTCCCCCTGGAATGATATCTTCATTTTGTTCTCCCCCTGAAGTTGTGCATTCTCTTCATATTAGAGAGTAGCATCTGCTGATACTACCCCTAGTTTATCTCTCAAGTATTGAAATGGTTCTCTAGCAAGACGTTTGGTAAATATATCAACTGTCTGTTCTTTCGTTGGTACATATTCCAGCTTTACTATTTTCAGAGCCACTTGTTCTCGGAGGAAATGATACTTGATTGGTATATGTTTGGTTTTTGAATGAAGCACAGGATTTTTATATATACTTATAGCACTTGTATTGTCACATTTGATTGGAATAGGTTCATCAATGCTTACCTTCATGTCTTGAAGAGTTTGCTTCATCCACATGACTTGTGTACAACATGCTGCTGCTGCTATATATTCGGCTTCAGCTGTAGACAAAGAGATGGATGTTTGTTTCTTGCTTAGCCATGCAACTAGGCTTTCTCCTAGATAGAATGCACCTCCACTTGTACTCTTCCTATCATCCATACAGTTGGCCCAATCTGCATCTGTGTATGCTGATAAAGTGAAGTTTTTGCTTTTAGGATACCAAAGTCCATACTGTATTGTTCCTTGTAGATATCTGAATATTCTTTTGACTGCCAGAAGATGGTTTTGTTTAGGTGCTTCTTGATATCTAGCCACTAATCCTACCGCTAGCATGATGTCTGGTCTTGATGCAGTCAGATACAATAGAATTCCAATCATGGATCTGTAAAGTCTTTGATCTATGTCAGTAGACCCATCATTAGCACACAGCTTGCAACCTGTGGTCATGGGAGTTGACACAGGTTTGCAGTCCTCCATTTTGAACTTTTTCAACATTTATTTTATGTATTTTTCTTGTGAAATAAATGTACCTGTGTTCTTTTGCTGAATTTGTACTCCCAAGTAGAAACTAAGCTCTCCAATCATAGACATTTCAAACTCTGTTTTCATTTCATCAGCAAACCCTTTTGCTAGTTCATCTTTGTTGCTTCCAAACATAATGTCATCAACATATACTACAACAATCAGGAGTTCATCTTCATGGGCTTTTATGTATAGATTGTTGTCTACTCCACCTCTCTTAAAACCCTGTTTTTGCAAATATTTGTCCAGTCTTGAGTACCAAGCACGAGGAGCCTGTTTCAGTCCATATAGGGCCTTCTTCAGTCTGTACACATAGTCTTCTTTGTCTGTCAATGAGAAGCCTTCTGGTTGTTCCATGTACACTTCTTCTTCTAGATCTCCATTAAGAAAAGCAGACTTTACATCCATTTGATATACCTTGAAGTCTTGGTAGCATGCAAATGCCAGGAACATTCTGATAGCCTCCATTCTGGCTACAGGGGAAAATGTTTCATCATAGTCAATTCCTTCAATTTGTGAGTATCCTTTGCAGACCAGCCTGGCTTTATTCCTGATTACTTGTCCTTGCTCATTCATTTTGTTTTTGAATACCCATTCTGAACCAATGATATTTTTCTAAATAGGTCTAGGAACTAGTTCCCAGGTATTGTTCTTCTCAATTTGGTCCAATTCTTCATTCATTGCTTTTACCCAATACTTGTCCTTGTTGGCTTCTTCAAATTTCTTTGGCTCATTTGTGATAACATGGCTATGTATACTTCTTCTGTTTGTTCTGTTAGCTGCCTTCTTGTCTGGACTCCTGCTTTCTTGTCTCCTATGATCTAATCTTCAGGATGATTCTTCTGAGTGTATCTTGAGGGGGTTTTCGAGCTCAGCTCTGCATCATCTGTTGTCTTGCTTGTTTCATCATCATCCTTGTCTTCCTCTTCATGGTTGTCTGATGGATTGCAGCAGTCTGTATTTCTTGTATTGTTTGGAAGTTCTTCATTAAATCTCACATCAATACATTCAACTATTTTCCGAAGAGTCTTGTTGTAGCACCTGTACCCTTTACTTTTGGATGCATATCCTAAGAATATTCCTTCATCTGCTCTTGCATCAAATTTACCAAGGTTTTCATCATTATTCTTTATGTAACACTTTCTACCAAAGATTCTGAAATGTTTGATTGAGGCTGGCTTTCCATGCCATAGTTCATAGGGAGTCTTGTCACTGCTTGGCCTTAAGTGAGCTTTATTAAGGATATGTACCGCTGTGTGCACTGCTTCTGCCCAGAAGGTTTGAGCAATATTATTCTCTTGCATCATAGCTCTTGCTATTTGTTGTACAGACCTGTTTTGTCTCTCTGCTACTTCATTCTGCTGAGGTGTCCCTGCAATAGTAAATTGTTGCTTTATTCCATGTTCATTACATAGGTCTACAAAGTCATAATCTGTGAATTCTCCTCCTCTGTCTGATCTGATACATTTCAGTTTGCATCCAGTTTGATTTTCTGCTAATGCTTTGAATATCTTAAATTTTTCCAATGCTTCTGATTTATTTTTGAGAAAAGCAACCCATGCCATTCTGGAAAAGTCATCTATTATCAGCATGAAATAGGATTCTCCACTTGGTGTCCGAGTTCTAGCAGGTCCACACAGGTCCATGTGCACAAGCTGGAGTGGTTTTCTTGTTGACAGCTCCTCTTTAGATTTAAAGGATGTGCGAGTCTGTTTCCCCAATTAACAAGATTTGCATATAGTACTTGAAGGCCTTTTTATTTCTGGCATATCTCTTACAGCTTTCTTCTTGCTCAGTCTGATGATATGGTCAAAGCTGAGATGTCCCAATCTCCTATGCCACAACCATGACTCCTCAAGTTTGCTAAGATGGCAGGCTTCATCTTCCTCTTTCACTATGTACACATTACTTTCTGTTTGAACACCTTTGAGTAGAGTTTTTCCTGTTGTGCTTGATCTGACTACACAATCTTGTGCTCTAAAGAGAACTTCACAGCCTTTATCACACATCTGACTGACACTCAGTAAATTTGCTTTCAGCCCATCTACATATAATACATCTTGGGCCTTTCCTCTACCATTGTCTATGCTGACTGATCCTTTTCCCTTGATCTTTCCTGATTTGTCATTTCCAAAAGTGACATTGCCCGATTTCCTTTCGTCAAGAGTTAAAAACTTGTTTTTATCTCCCGTCATGTGTTTAGAGCAGCCACTGTCCAAATACCATTGACTCTTCAAATCTTGAGCAGTTAAAGCCAAGTCACATTTATTCGCCTTCTTTATCCACTGGAGGCCCCCTTTTGTTTGGTATCTTTTGTGAGGTGATGAATTATATCCCTTTAGAGAACACTTGGAAGATATATGCCAATTTGATTGCATATACAACATTTGATTATAGTTTTTGGGGAATTGTGAGCATGAACAAAATTGCTTTGACTCATAAACCTCCTTGAGGTATTGAACATCAGTCTTTGTCCATACTTTCTACATTCAATAATTCTATGGCCAAAATCCTTACAATAAAAACAATAACCATAGAAATTACTTGCATCCCTGATGTAAGGTTGTCTCTTCCATGCTTGCCTCTTTTGCTGGTTTGAATCATTCTTCCTTGCATGACAATATGCAGCAATGTGTCCCTGCTTGTGGCAGACATAACAGGTGGCATTCTTCATAGGAGGGAAGAATCTCCTTTGATGGCTTCCAAATTTTACATACTCAGGAGCATATGATCCTTTTTCTGTTATCTTAGTAGTTATTGCATTCTTTGTTACTAGAGGTTTCTTCTGCTCTCTGTCTCTCTTATTGCAGATTTCTTCTTTTGTAGGAATTATTTGAGCTACTTCCTCATCCTTCTTTGATTTTACAAAAATAATCTCTCTGTCAACCTTTTCTTTTCCTTTACTTGATTCTCCTTCGTAGCCTATTCCAGTCTTTATCATAGGGGATCTTTGAGCAACCAAAATTTCATTCAACTTAATAGGGCTTGTTGTTTGAGAATGGTATATAGAAACTTTCCGTTGAGCTTTTTCTAATTTCATTCTTAGACACAGAATTTCTTCTTCCAGCTTCTCTTGTTCTCGAGTTTTATCTTTGATTTGCTGAAGTAACATATCTTCTATCTTCTTGGCTTCTTCAAGCTTTACCTTCATCTGCATGAGGACTTCTGAATTTTGTTCTTCTTTCACACATTTTAGGAGAATCTCTTTTTGTTTTCTGCATTTTAGTTTGAGTCTGTCAATCTCCTCCAGAGCACTTCTTAGCTCCCCCTCAAGGTCTACTTCCCCTCATGTATGCCTTCAAGAGTATCCCAAATTTTCTTGGCAGTGTCTTTGTGCATTACTTTAATAAACTCTGCTTCACATAATCCATTCAGGATGGCATTCATGGCTTTTGCATTAGCTACAAAGCTTTCTTTAGCTTCTTTTTCTGTATCAGTTGATTTCGGGGCATATCCTAATTCCACAGCAGCCCAGACTTCTATTCCTAGAGACATTATGTATGTCTTCATTCTGATTTTCCAGAAAGCATAATTTTCACCAGTGAAGAAAGATTCAACATAAAATCCTATCAAAATTTTGATAAAACACAATTAAATTTATTGTTTAAACTTTTATTTTATTTTTTATGATTTGAGAAACAAGGTCCGCTACCTCATTTACACCAACATCTTCATGATATCATATCAGGGTCCTATCTTGATTACAACTTTTGTAAAGACTCGGGCCATGCTTTCTTTAATCTTTTTGTAGATTTAGGGGTCTGCTCACACTGTTCGTGTATCATCTCTTCCTTTTGAGATTAGATTATGCTTATTACAACCTACAAGCATGCCTTTTGAAGTAGCTTATTCAAGTGCAGGAATTAAATTCTTACTTCTTCCTCTCGCATATGGTTCAAGACAGATGTCTGTTCTTCTCACATAGACACTTTTCAGCTTTGATTGCTCTGTGTCTACACAGGGCGTTGGAATTGATCTGTGTCTACACAAGGTGTTGGAAAAGGCCAAAAGAAATGTAGGAGGAAAGAGTATGAATTTTTTGCTCTTCTGGAAAAGTGAAAACAGAAAAACATTTCATTTTAGAATGTTTCAAAGACAGTAGGGAAAATTATGCAAGTATTCTGGCAGCTAGCTGACGCAGTCACACAACTGAAAGTCAACTCCCTTTCTTCTACGCTCTACCTGTGCCTCCACGTGGTCCTCTTACAATTCCTTGTTAAAATTTATTTAACAATTCTGAGAAAATAACCATATTCGACCGCTTTGAATATGAATACCCCTCCGCCTGCAGAATATTATTTAATAAAACAATAATACTGATTTAAATATATCTCCCATCTTTTATATTAATAACCAACTTTATGTTAATGAACACTTTATAAACATATAACCCGTTGAACAAACCCGGGTTTGGGTCCCACCTCCACGTGCTTTATATAAATCCCTTATAATAAACCGTGTGCTCCTTTATAAAACCTCGCGCATCTTTGTGAAGCGCCCGCCGTCTGATGGGCCTCTCTCAAATCAACGGATCTCGTTGATTTCGCTCGTTGTCCTGGTACGATGGATAACACGCGAAATCGCAAGTTAAACAGTGGTTTTGGAACAGTGGTCTAAACCACGTGTCTAACTCTGAATGGAGTCGCTGCTCACTCCGGAATTACCACCCAAGCGCCAAAAGCGGTGCGGAAAAGACCGGAAACCACTCGTGGTTTTCGTACAGTAACTAACTATGGTTCACGCCGGTTTATGGGCTCCGTTGTATACTTTAACTCCGGGTTTCGACACGGTTAAGAGTTCTAATTATCAACGAACGATGAGTTCCTTTGTAAACAAAGCGGTTTTCTGTTATCATAAGAAAAGACTTAGATGGCCACGATTTCACGTAGATACTTCGCCTGCGCAGGATTAAATCCGCAGGACTATCCAACACTTTCGGGGGTTAAGGCAATGGATTTTGTACTTATGCCATAATCCTTCACGGGTCAACAATCCTTCTGTAACCAAAGATTCAAGTCTTTCTAAAGACAAACAAGCTTAGAATCATTTAAACGGAACCAATTGTAACCCACGAGTTTATTCGGACGTATCCTCTCTACTTCACTCCATATTACGAGGGATTACATTTATATATATCAACATATGTCCTTTCGGTTCCTCTGTGGGGACCGTTTAGGAAAATCAAACGCCTAAGTACAGTTATTCAACTACTGAATATGACAGATGGATCGAATCCAAATCTCTTCAACTTCTACAATTCTAACTAATCTAAATAAAAAACGATCAGTGAAATTCAAAACACCTCGTTGTTACAATTGATAGATTTCGAGACACAGTTAGCCACAACATGTGGACAAGACCTCCTAATCTTTGGCTAGTGTCTAATGCCCCCATCGACCTCACAAAAATCTTCTTCATGGGCTCCACCCATCCATGAGCTCTCCAACACGTCTACCCTTGCTACTGCTGCAACATTTCTTCGGTCATCAATTGGTTTCTTCCTACGCTTGTCCTTCCATTTGATCGTCTTTTGAAAGTACTCGTATTCTGCACTCTGGTCCTTGTGAACACTCTCTTGTCCAATATCTTTTCTGGTTGCAAAGGCTGTGCTGGAGGTAGCTGCTCCTTCCACTCAATCTGTTCCTTGCCTGCTGGTCTGTCCTCTGCACCATCATCTTCATACTTGTATAAATCTGCAACATTAAAAATGGGAGATATTCCAACATCAGGTGGCAATTCAATCTCATAAGCATTTGCAGAAAACTTCCTAAGTATCTTTCATGGCCCAATCTTTTTGAGCTTCAATTTGTTGTACTGCTTCTTTGGGAACCTCTCCTTCCTCAAGTGTGCCAAAACCAAGTCTCCTACTTCAAAGTGAACTTCTTTTCTACTCAAGTCTTCCATGTTTTTGTATCTAATGCTGCTGCCTTGTAGTTTCTGTTTCACTTGTTCATGTATGGCCTGGATCTCTGAAGCAAATTCCTCACCATCTGCACTCCTTAACTCTGCTCTTCCCAGATTTCTTAACTCTGATATTCCTCTGGGGTGCATTCCATAAACAATATGAAACGGACTCTGCCCTGTGCTTCTGTTTGGTGAGTCATTGTATGCATATTCTGCTTGGGGCAAAATATGATCCCACTGCTTGGGATGCTCTCCTGCAAGACTTCTTAACAAATTTCCCAGACTCTATTCACTACCTCAGTTTGTCCATCAGTCTGAGGATGATAAGCTGAGCTGAAACTCAATTTGGTACCAAGTTACTCCTACACTGTCCTCCAAAAGTGACCCACAAATCTGGTGTCTCTGTCTGAAACAATACTCCTGGGCAACCCATGCAATCTAACAACTTCTTTGAAAAACAAGTTAGCAACATGGGTGGCATCACTAGTTTTATAGCATGGAATGAAATGTGCCATTTTGGAGAATCTGTCCACCACAACAAAGACTGCATCATTCCCTCTCTGAGTCTTGGGCAATCCTAGAACAAAATCCATACTCACCATGTCCCAAGGCCTGTCGGGAATAGGCAAGGGAGTGTACAATCCTACGTTCTGGCTCCCTCCTTTGGCATATTGACAAATCTTGCAATTCTTCACAAACTTGTCCACTTCTGTTCTCATTTTGGGCCAGAAATAAAAGTGACTCAGCTGCTCATAAGTCTTATCAGTACCAAAGTGTCCAGCAAGTCCACCACTATGCTTTTCTTTGATCAAATTTTCTCTCATGGAACATTTTGGTATACACAGTTGATTCTTTCTGAATAACAAGTCTTCCTGCAGAAAAAAATCCAGCCACTGACTTCTATCTGTTAGAACAGGGTTACTACATGCTTCAAATGCTTCTTTAAAATCGGGATCTGTTTTATACAATTCTTTGAGAAAATCGAATCCTGCAACTTCAAAATTAGTCTCTTGAACAAGCAAATGTCTCCTACTCAAAGCATCAGCTACTTTATTGGCTTGGCCACTTATATGTTTCAAAACAAAATTAAAACTTTGGAGATACTCAACCCATTTAGCATACTTATGTTTCAACTTGGGCTGCTGTACAATATACTGCAAAGCATGATTGTCAGAATATAGCACAAATTCCCTGGACATCAAATAATGTCTCCACTTCTTCAGTGCCTGAACAATTGCATAGAACTCCTTCTCATAAGAGGAATACTTTCTCCTGGTGTCATTCAACTTCTCATTAAAATAGGCTACAGGCCTATCATCCTGACTCAAAACAGCTCCAATGGCCTCCCCACTGGCATCACATTTTACTTGAAATGGTTTGGTGAAATCATGCAGAATTAAAACAGGTTTCTCTGTTATCTTTTGCTTCAAAACTTCAAAGTTTATTTCTGCTTCAGCGGTCCACTTAAATGGCTGTTTGCTCTTCTTTATGGTCTCAATTATGGGTGCATTAATCTTACTGAAGTTTCTTATAAACTTTCTGTAAAAACTAGCAAGTCCATGGAAACTCCTTACCTCAAAGACATTTCTGCGTGAAGGCCACTCTACAATTGCCTTAACCTTTTCTGGGTCCATCTTCAATCTCTCTGCAGAAACAACAAAACCCAAATACACCAACTCTTCTTTCATGAATGAGCATTTCTTCAAATTTATCAGCAATTTCTCTTGGTGCAGCTTCTTCAAGACATGATTAAGATGCCTTAAATGTTCTTCCTTAGTTCTAATGAAGACTAATATATCATCTAGGTATACTATCACAAATTTACCAATGAATTCCTTCAATACTTCATTCATAAGTCTCATAAAAGTACTAGGTGCATTTGACAACCCAAAAGGCATTACCATCCATTCATATAGTCCTTCATTTGTTTTAAAGGCGGTTTTCCACTCATCACCCTCTCTTATTCTAATCTGATGGTATCCACTCTTCAAATCTATCTTTGAGAAATATTTAGCACCACTCAAACAATCCATTAAATCTTCAATTCTGGGCAAAGGGAATCTGTACCTGATTGTGATCTTATTAATTGCTCTGGAATCAGTACACATCCTCCAGCCTCCATCCTTCCACCATCCTTCTTTGGGCTCAAAAATACTGGTACTGCACATGGACTCAGACTTTCTCTAATCAGTCCCTTGTCCACCAATTCCTGTACTTGTTTCCTGATTTCCTCATTTTCTTTGGGAGTCATTCTGTAGGCTGCCTTATTTGGCAGATTTGAACCAGGGATAAAATCTATCTGATGGCTGATCTTCCTCACAGGTGGCAGCTCATCAAGTAAATCATCCACAACAATGTCACAGTAATTGTCTAACATCTCTTGTATTTCTACTGGTAATTCAGAAATCTTTGTGGAAGTAAGGACTACTTTAGGCTTGCAAACTAAAGCAAAGCTTACCTCTTCCTCTTCTATCTGCTGCAGATACTCCTTCCCGCTCAGCAACAAGGTCTTTGGATCAATCACTCTGCTAGATGGCTCTCCTTCTTCCATGGGTATCAATGTATGGTGTACCCCATCTTTGAAGAACTTGTAAGTGTTCTTCTTGCCATCATGCACTGTTGCTCTATCAAACTGCCAAGGTCTACCCAGCAGTATATGACACACATCCATGGGCATTACATCACACAAAACTTTGTCCTTGTACCTGCCCATTTGCAGCTCTATTTCACACTGTTCTTTTACAACCAACTGGTGCCCTTTATGCAGCCAGGACACCCTGTAGGGAGTTGGATGTTCCCTTGTCTTTAGCGTCAACTTTTCTATTACCTCAGTGGAAACCAGATTGTCTGTGCTGCCACTATCAATGACTAGCTGGCAGCATTTCCCTTGGACTTTGCATATGCTCCTAGAAAAAGTCTTCCTTTGTGCAGGTTCAGTGACTTCTTTGGCTTGCTTCAACAGGACCTTATTTACCACCAAGGACTCTCCCCTCTCTGGAAGAACTTCTTCTTCAATTTCTGCCTCTTCTCCAACCTGGGCAACAACAGCATTCCTTGGACCAGCACCCACATTCTCTGGGCATTAATAGTGCTTGTGTCCCACTTCCTGGCATCTATAACACCTCAATTCTCTGCCTCTGCCTCCTCTTCCTTTTCCTCTGTAAGAACCCCTTCTGCCCCTTGCATCATCCTCTGTAGATGCATTCTGAGGTGAGCTACTATTAGCTCCATCCTTGGGTGTAGCAGGCTTTCCTCTACCACCCTGACTTCCATTTCCACGGAAAGTACCTCTCTTCTTGGCAGACTGCTTCCTCAGGAGTTTCTCCTCTGCTTTCAAGGCCATCTGATAGGCCTCTTCTACTATCTTGGGAGATAAAAGACCAATTTCATCTTGAATCTCCAATCTGAGACCATTCACATATCTGGCAGTCTTCTCTGGTGTGTCTTGGAATTGCCCAGCTCTTATACTTACTCTGTAGAATTCCTCTGTGTACTCTTTTACTATCAGCAACCTCTGTCTCAGGTTCTGCATTTGCCTATACAATGTCAGCTGGTAATCACTAGGCAAGAATTTACCTTTTAATCTGGCCATCATTCTGGTCCAGCTCTTGATAGGTTGCTTGCCAACTCTCCTCCTTTTTGCCTGCACTCCATCCCACCAAAGTGCAGCATGTCCCTTCAGCTTTGTCACTGCAAACTTGACCTTTTTATCTTCACTTATTTCTTCATAATCGAAGCACTTGTTTAATTCATTTATCCAGTCCACCAGCTCTTCCGGATTCAGTCCCCCTGCATAACTCGATACTTCAATCCTGGGCTTAACTGCAGATCCCAGAACAGTTCTCAGGAGCCTCAAGTCAGGAGGAATTTCAACATTCTCTTCTGCTTCTTCTGTCTCAGGTTCGCTGATGTCTTCAGGATCTCTGGGCTGTCTGCGTTCCATGGCATCTATTCTGGCCTCGACCCTCTGCAACATTCCCAGCACCTCTGCGTTGGCTACAGGTCTCCTTCTGCCAGCACCGCTTCCAACTCGGACTGCCATGTCAGCAAAACAACTCCACAACACGCTCTGATACCACAAATGACGCAGTCACACAACTGAAAGTCAACTCCCTTTCTTCTACGCTCTTCCTGTGCCTCCACGTGGTCCTCTTACAATTCCTTGTTAAAATTTATTTAACAATTCTGAGAAAATAACCATATTCGACCGCTTTGAATATGAATACCCCTCCGCCTGCGGAATATTATTTAATAAAACAATAATACTGATTTAAATCTATCTCCCGTCTTTTATATTAATAACCAACTTTATGTTAATGAACACTTTATAAACATATAACCCGTTGAACAAACCCAGGTTTGGGTCCCACCTCCACGTGCTTTATATAAATCCCTTATATTAAACCATGTGCTCCTTTATAAAACCTCGCGCATCTTTGTGAAGCGCCCGCCGTTCGATGGGCCTCTCTCAAATCAACGGGTCTCGTTGATTTCGCTCGTCGTCCTGGTACGATGGATAACGCGCAAAATCGCAAGTTAAACAGTGGTTTTGGAACAGTGGTCTAAGCCACGTGTCTAACTCTGAATGGAGTCGCTGCTCACTCCGGAATTACCACCCAAGCGCCAAAAGCGGTGCGGAAAAGACCGGAAAACACTCGTGGTTTTCGTACAGTAACTAACTATGGTTCACGCCGGTTTATGGGCTTCGTTGTATACTTTAACTCCGGGTTTCGACACGGTTAAGAGTTCTAATTATCAACGAACGATGAGTTCCTTTGTAAACAAAGCGGTTTTCTGTTATCATAAGAAAAGACTTAGATGGCCACGATTTCACGTAGATACTTCGTCTGCGCAGGATTAAATCCGCAAGACTATCCAACACTTTCAGGAGTTAAAGACAGAGAACTGGATTTCTTATACACAATCGCTTCACAGTCAACAATCCTTCTATAACCAAAGATTCAAGTCTTTCTAAAGACAAACAAGCTTAGAATCATTTAACTGGAACCAATTGTAAACCACAGAGTTTATTCGGGAATATCCTCTCTACTTCCTCCCTTATATCCGAGGGATTACATTTATATATATCAACATATGTCCTTTCGGTTCCTCTGTGGGAACCGTTTAGGAAAATCAAACGCCTAAGTACAATTATTCAACTACTGAATATGACAGATGGATCGAATCCAAATCTCTTCGACTTCTACAACTCTAACTAATCTAATTAGAAAACAGTCAGCTGAGGTATTGACACCTAGCTGTTACAATTTGATAGATTTCGAACCTGACTAGCCACAACATGTGGACAAGACCTCCTACATTGCTGGCTAGTGTCTAATGCCCCTGCATCACTAGCTCCTGAGATAATCTATTCAACCAAGAGTTTGTCGAGAAGCTAAGAGTTTATTGTAAAAATTCACAGGAAAAAGACCAACTACAAGAACTAAATGAAAAAACAATTTGTCCTATAAGCTATTTTTAGACTATTACTCTCTTTCTTTCTTTCATATCAAAAGATTTTTCATATCAGAAGATTTGTCTAAATGTAAAATTCAAACAAGTGAAAAACTTAACAAACCCACACATGCTATAAGCAAGAATTTGTGATTTCATGTGGTCAACGACGTTCTACACTTTAACACCCAAGTCCGTGGTACCCCGTGGCATTGCCAATTGCAATGAAATGCACAATTGATGTCAAATTTGCATTACATGGCTCACACGATGGGACATTTTCATCGAAGGTCTCGCCATCAACTGTTGCCCCAACATAATTTATAACATCGCATTTGTAGTAGTAAAAATAGGATAGCTCTGGCCTTTCTTCATTTTCTTTTCCTTTCGAGTACCAGAATTAGGAATATTTCCTTGCTCGAGCTAGTTTTTGTTATAGAAATAAGACCTTTTGTTCAAATGTCGAGAACACTAGGAGTATGCCCTGTTTGTTCCTTCTGCAGGTTCGGCGGTCTGTTCATGTGTTCTCTCCTATTTTGGGGTAGATTGTACTTATGACAAGTCAATCTACATCCATACCGACTTCGAATTGATTGAAAGTTGAGAGGTATCAATTTTGTAATTTTCCTTTAAATTTAACTAATTACGTTGATTAGAAATTGAGAGTTGCTTAATAGATCTTCCATATGAAAAAATGGGTAATGAGGTAAGGTATGGGAGAATTTTTATTTTTATTTTGGTGCAGATGACTTCCACCTTCAATCCATTCTCATTAGGTTTGAATCAATAACTTGATGGAGATTACAATTTTAAATTTAGGAAATTTCATTTTGAATATATAAATTTATTCATACTAATTATACACTCAACTTCTTACAGTTGAAATCTACAATTCCAATACTCCTTCCAAATTTGTAATAGAATTATTAACAAAAGTGATTGAAAAAAAAAAAATTCAAAATATTCCACCGGGAGGTCTAATCCACGGCAGGGGTTGCCTCAATGAGAGAATGGGAACTGCATATATCTCTCATTCCTCTTCCTTGTTTTATGACAGGTGTCGACACCTTGCAATCCTCAACCCTCTTTGTGTCCAAAGTAATGAAAAAATATCATTTCCGGCAGATCGACCCATATGTGGAAATCAAACTACCACTACCTCCCTTTGTCCGTAATAAGAAGAAGTGACGAGAAAAACACGATGATGGACCCATCTGTAAAAAGCAATGATTTGTATGATTTCACGTCAAGCACGCTCTTTTGTATTTGAACCTTTATGTTAATTTTTCACGAAATTCTGCAACTGCTTAGATGAACAATCTAAAACTAACTTTCTTTCATCAAGACACAAAATTTCTAAACACTTATAAGCAGCAGAATCAACACAAAGATAAAAACACAACCACACAATTTACACTACATTTTTTTTTGGGAAAACCCTCTTCTTCACTGTAGTATTTATTGATAGAGTTTGAGCAATTAGATCTCTTACAAGGCAATTTGTTTCACTTTCAGAACACACTTGTTCTCACTGCTAACCTAGCTTGAAACACCCTGTATACACTTGATCCCTACTCCTTTTTCCTTTGCGCACTTGCTGCCCAATTTCCTAGTGCACTAAGACCTCCTATTTCTGTGCGCACTTGGGCTCCTATTATAGAGGACGCAGCTCCTATTTCTATGTGCAAATTAGCTCAATGACCTGTGCCTTCTTGCTCTTCAAGCCCACCCAAACCACAAGCAAAGAGCTCTCACGCAAACCTTTGTGCTCTCTCTCACAATCTCGTGAATCGTGTCTTGTCATTGTCCTTCATGCTCAAAACAACCATGAAACTTTGTGCCTTCATCTCCCTTTTATTAATTCGATCCATGCTATAAGTAAGCTAGTTCAAATATAGAACTCGAGCTCTAACAACAAGTTAACTAAGAGTATTACTCGCTCTCCTTCCAATCATCACTGGAGTTGTTAACTCATGCTCTCTCCAATCAACACTAGAGATCTAGTTCACTCTTCCTTCAATTAAGACTGAAGACCCAACTCGATCTGCCAACCAATCCTGTAGTCAAAATGATGAAGACTTACACTTAACTTAAGCTCCAACTCTACACATGAACTCGTGATGATTATTCCCATAAACTGGAAATTAACTCGCCACAATTGAAGTCTATCTCTTGATGCCAATTCGAGGTCTTCACTGGCTAAGGCACAAGCCAGAATACCCTGCTCGCTACATTTTCAACACTCCTTAGCGAGGAAGGTACTTCTGGAAGAACATCTTCCACCAAGATCTGTCTCCAACACTACCATGTTATCTGTTGCTGCAATTTCTCCCTTTGAACTAGAAGACTTCCCCGTTTCCTGCAACGAAACCTAATCTAAAGACCTGTTCCTTCCAACCATGCTCTTAGGATCCTGATCCTAAGAATCCATCAATGTTAGCTCATACTAACTAGACTCGACAGATCTGGAAGAGGCCTCCTACCCATCTTCCAAATTAGAAGTTTGAATCCTCGGTCTCAACTCAATCTTCAGAGCCTCCTGCTCATTCTCTATCACAAACATTGATCTTGTGCTAAGTCCTAGCATGGTCGTGGATCTGTCTCAGTCCTTTGAGACACCCATGAATTATGTTGCCAATCCCGTGATTAGTATGGTCTCCCTCTCTCTCTCTGAGGGTTGACCTCCACCAATCCTAGTGGTTGTTGGTACTGTTCTTCGTACCTGTCATGGGCTACTACCAGCTCTACCAGCAATTGTTGCTCATGTTTATCATGGTAAATCCCCTGCCCAGCGACTCTTGCTAGCCACTACATCTCGGAATTTCGTTGATCATGCCCAGCGTGGTGCCCTGACTGCAGCATGATCCCCTGTAGCCATCCTCAACTGCTCTGACGGTTGGTTCGGCTTATTTGTCAATTCTCGCACTCTTCTGACTTTAGTACTTTGTGACCAGTTGACGCCAAGGTCCTTTGCACGTTGCCCAGGGCTGTTGCCCGCTGCCCAAACTTGTTGCATGAGATTGTTGCCCGTCACCCAAGACTTCCTACACACTTCCTGAGGTTGCCCAAAGCCTTCTTGCTCCCTACCCAAAAATCACCGATGTTCCTGGACACTTCAATAGTCTAGCAGCGAAAACTTTTAATAATACCCTCGCTGACCAAAAAAAATATCAACCCTTTGGACTAATAACTCTCGTCCACCCGATTGCAACTCCCTATTGCACAACTGGACAAACAACGATTGTTTGTTTCATTATTTCACCCACGTCGACCTTCTCTGCAACCCTATTCTTGCCCGGTCGTTTCTCTGTGTGCATTGATTTTTTCTTTTTTTGGGTGTAAAGACTATGCAGTCGATTTGTAGTGGCAAATGGACCATTCTTGTCTTGTCAATACCGTCAAGCTCTCTGATTTACTTGACCAAAATTCCTGCACACGGTTTGTTGCGCTACAATTTTCTGACAACGGTAACAGGTTGGCTCTAGTGTGCTAGGGTCGATACCCTAAAAATATGTGGCCTTCACTACCGACTCTCACCACATCCCGATGGCCCATCGGTATTCCAAACTCAACGGCCCTGCTCTCTGTTGTCCGGCTTGATTGTTCTTGTCGGCCTCTGCTCAATCATGCTCGGCCCGACGCTCACCACAACCCGATGGCTCATCATTCTTTCAAACTCCATCGCCATGCTCTTTTTTGCCCAGCTTAACTGTTCCTATTAACATTTGCTCGATCAAGCTTGGTTGTTGCCCCTTTGACCTGGCATTGCTGGCTCTTCACTTCCCAACCAACTCCATGTCGCATTGTTTCCTTCGACCCGTCGAGTTTGACCCTTTGCGTGTTGGTGCGCCGTGTGTTCTCCGTCAGTCTAATGGTTGTCGACTGCCTAGCGGCGACTAGTGGCTCAGCTAGCAGCTGGGTTGTGAGCCACCACAACCCACTTTTTTTTTATAATATTATTTATTTTTTAAAGCAAGCACTTTTTTGCTCTTTTTTTTAATCGAAATTTTTATTTTTCGACCCCAAAAAAAACACCTGAAAAGAAAACTTTTCTTCAAACTCTAGTGCAAGCCTTCTGCTTGATCTATGCTTTTCACTAACTGGTCAATCTGGTGTTGGTCTTATGTTGATCTCTACTCTTAGTACCATGTTAATTTTCCATGAAATTTAGCAACTGCTTAGATGAACAATCTGAAACTAACTTTCTTTCATTAAGACACAGAATAAGCAACGAATAAACACAAGGATAAAAAAACACAATTTACACAATAATATTTTTTGGGAAACCCAACAGGAAAACCCTCTTCTTTGATGTAGTATTTAATGATAAAGTTTGAGCGATTAGATCTATTACAAGGCAATCTGCTTCACTTTGAGAACACACTTGTTTTCACTGCTAACCTAGCTTGAAACATCCTGCATACACTTGACCCCTCCTACTTCTTCCTTTGCACACTTGCTGCCTAATTTCCTAGCGCACTAGGACCTCCTATTTCTATGTGCATGGGCTCCTATTATATAGGATGCAGCTGCTATTTCTGTGCACAAATCAACTCAATAACTTGTGCATTCTTGCTCCTCAAGCCCACGCACACCACAAGCAAAGAGCTCTCACACAAACCTCTGCATTGTCTCTCACAATATCGTGAGTTGTGTCTTGTCACAGTCCTTCGTGCATAAAACAACTATGAAACTTTGTGCCTTCATCCTCCTTTTATTAATTCGATCCATGCTAAAATTAGGCTAGTTCAAATATAAAACTCGATCTTTGATAGTGTAATATCCCCAAATGGGATAATTTACAATTTTTTCCTAAATGTTGCTAATCCAGCATTTTACCATCAAATTACCGAATTAATAAACAGAAGATTGCCAAGTAAAATAAAAACACATAAAACACTGCAATCCATTGACACATAGAGCAGGAAGAATCTCAGCTTTTATTATAAATAATAATGGCCTGGTTACATATAGATCTAACCCAAAAAGAGCTGAGATGGAGAATTGGCCATCAATATAAATTGTTGCACTGTGTTGGCCTCCAAAACTACACTACTGCCTCTCCCTCCGACAATCGCTGTCACTGACCCACTGAAGATACTGAAGCACAAGTTGAAAATCTGAATGATCCTCACACCAATCCCTGAAGCTCTGCGAAACTCTTGAATGAAGCCTCCTCAAGAAAGTTGGGTTTTCGTCCAACTCACACAAATCACCCGAGGGTTTCCGTCCTAGGGCTACCAATGGAGTAGAGAACCACGTCTCAAACCTCTCACACAAGAAAATGATATGATCCAAAGATATCCCTCAATGGCCTCCTCCCTTTCTTTTATAGATCTCTTGGAGCCTTCTAGAGCATTATTTTATTATTATTTTATTCATGGTGCACTTTTCTCTCTTATTAAAATATTCCTTTTTAATGTAGAAAAGAGTAAATCGGCTACCATGTCTCCTCTGGTCACTGAAACTCGTGCCCAACCGTCCCATCATGTACGTATCCTCGTCCCAATTCCAATGAGCTATTACACTAAGGTGTTACATCATGTATTCCTCCTGGAATGCCACCTTAAGCGTAATCAGCTGAGTTAAGCCCACAAATAACTCAAATTTCCGAAAGTTGTCGAAATGCACCGGAACGAAAGCCAAACTGCTCGGATGATGGAATATATCAAGCGAATGCCACCGAACACCATGGAAACTCTTCAAAACTCCTCCAAAAAGCCCCTAAGCCCGCTGATAGAACCAATTTGTACATGTGATCTGTCTGCTCCTAACTCTGGAAGTCCAACCTAACCCTGTCGTAGGTGACACCAAAAAAGGGAATATTACAGACCTTCCGCCCCAAGATTTCTTGCCCTCAAGCAATCCAAATATGTGGGCCATTCTGTTGGCCCGATGTAACTGAGACCCAACGCCCGGATCCCATACAAACCTCCTGGTGCTACTATGTGCCTGTGTCAAGCCACCTGGAATAGACCCCTCAATGTCGGGATCCCAAACTGATCTCTCATTGTACCTGTCATCAAACAATCCTCCTGAATCCCCACGCCACGATGGCCAATCATCGCCAAGTCCCACGGCTCGGACTGTGCACTGCCTCTGGCTATAACTGATGCTCTAAGAGGTGAAGACCACGTCTTCTGTTGCGTTGTATCTATGACGGTGTAAGCTGCCCCACCAACTGTGTACCAACTCATCACCTCTCTCCAATCCAACCCCTGACTAAATCCAATGTTGATCCTGCTCTCTTAAAACCGGGATGGGATGCTGAAGAAATGTCGATCTGTGCACCACTGCCAACTGGAATCTGTATCATATGTTATGTCTAAGGGCACCTGCTCCGCTGTGCTCCCTACAAAGAATATCGTACCATCAAAAGGGTACCAACTCATGATCTCTCGCCAATCCATCCTGGAAGAAGAATCCAATGTAGCGACAACTGCATACGAAACACGCCTGGAGTGTTATCGCCAGCCTGTCATCAACTCACACTGCTCTGCCCTGTCTGCCAACGAACGCTGCCTGTCAAAGAAAGCCCCTCTCTCTATAATGGGCCAAAGTGGGCAAGATATGCTGCAAGCCCCATCGATGTACTCCTAGAGAGTGCTACTCACTGAAAGCACTACAGCTCTTCCAACTGCATGTACATCTATCTGCACCTCATCAATGTGTCGGCCCAAAGATGGATGCTCCACCATCTCCAACAACTCCTCCCTCTCTTGATCGGGAATGTAATGCTCCGGCTATCCACTACCCCCCTGCAGAACTATCCCATCAACCTCCACCATCTCCAGAGGATATGGATCTGCAACCGCTGTCACCATACTCGATGTCTATGCATCTGACTACTCCTCCTCAATGGCTGACCCTAAGGTTAGCCGCACACACATCATAGACTCAGTGTGAGCCTCCATCTGGCTCTCCCCCAAGGGACTATCATGAATGATGTGCATAGTATCCTCCCCTGCTGACTCAGGTTCCATCATATGCTTCTCTGGCTAAATCGTCACAAGTGACTCATCACCCAGAGTATTTCCCGTAGAGTCCCCTGATAGCTCACCTTGCACACTACAATACAGCTCTGGCCTACTGTCATCATCTCTACATGACTGCTCTCGCTCCCCAGAAACATCCTCAGCTGATCCCATGGACTCATCTGAAGAAGAGTCTTCATCCTGGCATACTGAAGGAACATCTACCTGCTCTACCTTTGCCACCTCATCTACATCTCTCAAACATGAGTGATCAGGCCCCCAAGGTTCTTTGCAAATGAAGCAAAGTACCTTCCTCCTCATCTCATTTCTTCTGCCTAGTCCACCAAACTGGAGCAACTCCTCCCTGGTCAACTATCTCCTGAAAAGCTCAATGTTCTGCTCAACTAGCCCTTGGGCTAGCTCATAAGCAGTGGGTGCGACCAACTGCTCTCTCCTCCAAATGCTCAACAACCTAGTCTATAGCTCCCGGCAAATGGTATCACGATCTCCCATACATGACGACAGGATGGACTGCATGTGAGCTATGGCTATGTCAGAATGATGTCTCCTAATGCTAAAGAAGCATTGGAACATCTACAAAATCAAGCCATCACACTCAAGATCGACCATGACCTCATAAGTCTGGGTCATGGCCATGGCTTCTAAGACTTTAAGCTTTCTCCCAAATGTAGAGCCTGCACAGTTGTATAAATCCCGAAAGGTTACTACTATCAGTCTGAAAATTCTTTTCATAATATCATCATTGTAGGGAGGGAAGGGTGTTGTTATCTTCAAAATATCACTAAAACAAAAGGCAACTATAAGCTTGACTCTCTCACTTGGATGTTCCAAGAATCTAGCTTGACCAATGCAAGCATAGATGGCTCCAAAGCCCAATTTAAACTCCAATCAGATTGCTCTACCTTTGAAAGGCAGGATTCCAGTTTCTCTAACATGGGAAAGTCATTTTCTGATCTTTCGCTCTTTAAGTCCATCCCAAGTGCATAAAGCCAATTTCCCACTTCTTCCTCCTTTTGTAAATTCCTCGGATGCCTTTGTTGGAGCAAATTATGTACCTTCTTGGAGAAGGGTCTGCTATTTTGTTTTGTTTTCTGGTCTTCTGATGCATGGTGGTTCAAGGAACCAACTTTTATTCTTCTCAAGCTATTTAGGAATCCCTCCATGGTTCAACCAATGATATGATCACTGCTTTTCTGAGTTTAATGCAATTTCTGTGTAATTTCAGGTTATGCCATTGTAAAATTCTGTTATGAAATCTTCGATTTTTTGGTCATCTTCTCTCAGTGAGAATTCTTGTCAAACAAGTTATAAACACACTGCAGTAGGTAGAACATACAATGGCGTTTGCATGACATAACTGATATTTCGTTTAAACTCAATTTTTTAACAAGATTATTGATGGGGATTCATGATTGATATTCTGGGCATTCACACACTAATAATAAAAAATATCCCAATAGAAATACACAACAGAGGTTGTAAATTGGCACCTGGCATACGACGACACTCTTGTACGCTATCCCACAGTCTTTAAAAGCTACAACACTTGCAAGCTACTCCAAACAGTCTTAACTTTTTTTTTTTTACTTCACACTGCTCAGGAAATTTGAGGACAGTGGACCGATACCATACGCAGAAATACTCTGCTTCTTTCTTGCATCTAACCCAGTGATACTCAGTTGTCATCCATAAGCAGCAGTGATACAACCCTCTGCAGTGAAGATAAATTCGTCATGGGACTCGGTCTGCTCCAAGTGAGTAATGCCCTGGTATGTAAGAGAAAATGATGCTCACGGCCTGTAGTAAATTCAGCATACGAAAAATTTGTTACACGCATTCCTTTGCAAGCAAGAAATATTTCAATCCTCTGAAAGAGAGAGTAGCATTGACCCTCTACAATCTGTGTAGTTGGCCCTAAAAGCCGTGAATCAAACCCACGTAATGAAACGTTGCCTTAACCTTACAGCTCATGCCCAGAAGTCGGCTCTCAATGACGCGTCCACCTGCAACTATATCACCTCACCGCTCTTAATAATTGACCACCCAAAAATCTATTTAGTGGCCTTCAAAATTGTTTGAGAAAAACTCCACGCCTTCCTACGCCTCAGCCTGCGTATCTAGACCCCTCTTTGAATAATTTTGGTCGCAACCCAATTTCTGTCTGAATAATGCTCTCGACTTGGATGATGCCCTTGTCCAGTGCAGAAAGACAACGTTTATGAAAGTCCAAAAAATGCAGCCCTTCGTGTTTAATTTTATTCACTTCCTTCCAATAATCTTTCACGGCCCTTACAGAGATAGACAACAAATTAAAAAAAAAATCGTGGCCCACACCACCCTTCACACTTCTTAAAATAATTCCGTGGGCCACATCAACACTCTACGGATTCTTTTTTTTGCGGCGGTTGCTCAATCGGCCATGTCCACAGCCACTTCGATCAACAACTCGGACTTCAATAAAATCGACCCCACGGCCAACCATTTCAATCGTTTTACTTGTACCCATGCCTTCATATGCGAATTTGAATCTACTGTTAGAGAATTCGGGCTGCCCTTCAACCAGCAATTTAACTTGGTCTTCCAGCAAGGATAGGCTCCGTCTTTACAAACCGGCTCGCAGCTTTGACTGGCGAGTTATATTGACACCTGCGTTTGCTGCTATAGATGGGATCACTAACAAGCGATCAATCTCATCACTTCAAACTCCGCTCCCAAGCACTGAGTCAATTGGGCCCCTTGCCATACGAATTTTGGCACCCACAATGGACTCAATATTTTGCAATAATAATTTGAACAATAGCTGGGATAATTATTTTGGGTATTTGGAGAACAAACAACAAAACTATGTTGCATCTAGCAAATATTCTTTGGCACATTCAAAGTAAACTTCAGAACAACCCCAATCAAAACTGAAAACCCGCAAGCTGAGCCAAGTTCAATGCTCTGATACCACTATAATATCCCCAAATGGGATATTTCAGAAATTTTTCCTAAATGTTGCTAATCCAGCAATTTACCATAAAATTACCGAATTAATAAACAGGGGATTGCCATGTAAAATAAAGACACATAAAACACTGCAATCCATTGACACATAGAGCAGGAAGAATCTCAACTTTTATTATAAATAATAACGAGGGTTACATATAGATCTGACCCAAAAAGAGCTGATATGGAGAACTGGCCATCAATATAAACTGCTACACTGCGCTGGCCTCCAAAACTGAACTGTTGCCTCTCCCTCCGGCAACCGCTATCACTGACCCACTGAAGATACTGAAGCACAAGTTGAAGATCTGAATGATCCTCACACCAATCCTTGAAGCTCTGCGAAACTTCTAAATGAAGCCTCCTCAAGAGAGTTGGGTTTTCGTTCAACTCACACAAATCACTCGAGGGTTTCAGTGCAGGGCCTACCAATGGAGTAGAGAACCACGTCTCAAACCTCTCACACAAGAAAATGATATGATCCAAAGATATGCCTCAATGGCCTCCTCCCTTTCTTTTATAGATCTCTTGGAGCCTTCTAAGGCATTATTTTATTATTATTTTATTCATGGTGCACTTTTCCCTCTTATTAAAATATTCCTTTTTAATGCAGAAAAAATTAAATCGGCTACCATGTCTCCTCTAGTCACTGAAACTCATGCCCAACCGTCCCATCATGTAGGTATCCTCGTCTCAGTACCAATGAGCTATTACACTAAGGTGTTCCATCATGTATTCCTCCTGGAATGCCACCTTGAGCGTAATCAGCTAAGTTAAGCCCACAAATAACTCAAATTTTCGAAAGTTGTCAGAATGCACCGAAACGAAAGCCAAATTGCTCGAATGATGGAATATATCAAGCGAATGCCACCGGACACCATGGAAACTCCTCAAAACTTCTCCAAAAAGCCCCTGAGCCCGCTAATAGCACCAATCTGTACCTGTGACCTATCTGCTCCTAACTCTGGAAATCCAACCTAACCCTATCATAGGTGACACCAAAAAAGGGAATATTACAGATAACAAGTTAACTGAGAGTGTTACTCGCTCTCCTTCCAATCATCACTGGATTCATTAACTCGTGCTCTCTCCAATCAACGCTAGAGATCTAACTTGCTCTTCCTTCAATCAAGATTGAAGACCCAACTCCTTCTAAGTGAACTTGATTTGCCAACCAATCTTGTAGTCAAACTGATGAATACTTCCACTTAACTGAAGCTCCAACTCTACGCATGAACTCGTGATGATTATTCCCATAAACTGGAAATTAACTCACCACAACTGAAGTCTCTCTCTTGAGGACAATTTGAGGTCTTCATTGGCTAAGACACAAGCCAAAAGACCTTGCTCGCTACATTTTCAACACTTTAAAGCTTTAACACAAGTCGGTGATGCCTCAAACAATTGATGGGTCCTGTTGGACAATTTTTAATAACACTGCAGCAGTTACCCTTGGACCTCTATGGCATAGCATTGCCAAATTGCAATCCACAACTGATGTCATGTTTGAATTCCTTGGTTCACTATGGCCACTTTTGTTCAGGTTTTCACTACCAAGCGTGTTGGTCCCCAATGCAATTTGTAACATCACAATTTTAGTGGTAACAACAGGACAGCTCTTGCCGCTTTCGGCTGTTTACTCACTTGAAAACCAATGTTAGGTTTATGCTCTTTCTACCTTAGCTCAGGGCAGAGTAAATTTTGTTGCATAGGAATTCGATATAGGATGCTAACCCTGGCAGTAATACTACCTTTTGTTCAAATGTTGGGGAAACACAAAGTGTCTTCTTTATTCCTTTGGTAGACTCCATCATCTGTTCATATATTTCCTTCCTTTTGGACGTAGATTGTACTTATTATCAATCGTACATACAGGCATTCGAGAACCCACTGGGAGTGGACTATTCCAGTGCAGGGATTACGTTCCTAATAAAATGGTGATTGCATCTCCCTTGTGCCAACTAAGAAATGTGAAGTGAAAAACGTGTTAGTAGACCCACATGTAATAAGCAGTTCTTTATAATTTCAGGTCAAGGACGCTCTGCACTTCAACATTTAATACCCAATTCTGGTATCCCAGATCACTGATGAATTTTTTTAGACTATTTTTAACAAATCTGCAACAGTTACCATGGATCCACCATGGCATGGCATTGTAAAGTACACATAAAACAACAACCGATGTCACATTTGCATTCCTTGGCTCACCATGGGCCAGTTTTAATCAGGTTGTCATCATCAAGATTACCCCAACAAAATTAGTATCACATTTTTACTGGTAACAGAATGACAGCTCTTGGCTCTTTTAGTTGTTCTCTCTCCTGAGAACCAGAGTTAGAAATATTCCCATTCTGCTTTAGGTCATGGCAGGTTATTCTTTATTATTGTCCAATGCATGGAAGCCCGTAGATAACCCACAAGTATTCATGCCAACAGTTAACTCCATGTTTTGGCCCTGTGAGTTGTGCTAAATACCTTGGTATTTAGCATATGGCTTCAACCCCAATACCCAATAACTCTCAAGGTTAGGGTTTTCATTGAGTACAGGATATAACTTGCAGCATTTATTTTTCCAATGTGGTTAGTTATTTGCAGTGACAATGTTGCATGTTACTAAATCCGCCAGCAGTCTAAATTCTCTAAAACAGTAGCATATGCCCATGTTGGGATTTAGTTTCACATCAATACCCTCTCCCCTCCTATACCACTCCCTAAGGTTGAGACTTGATTGTGAATATAATACGCCTTAATGAAATCAGTATAGGTGAAGATCAATGTTATGATCTAAATACATTCGAAAGAAAGCTTCCAAGTGTGGGACATCACACTAATATGGCAACCAATGTTAGAAGCTTCACAATTGTCTGCACTATTTAAAAAATTTGATTAAATGGTACTGGACTTGCAAAATCTCAAAATAATATCCCCTCTCCATTGTCAAAGAATAATCTCGGTGTGATGGTGAATCTGCAGTTGAAGTAAACATCAAAGAAAAAATCAAAATGCTATAAGCATGCACTGTCATGTGGCATGGGTAAAAATTCAAAAATACTGCTTTCAAGCAACAGAAGGATTCATAGAGAAAACTTACCAAGTTGTCAGTGCTATTCAGTACAAATTGAGTATACTGGAAATCCATTATACTGAATCAAATCAGGCACTTCAGGTTAATCACCGAGTAGCTTTAGCAATGTTTCAATGAGGATAACCTTTATGGTGAGATGCTGATTTCTCATTCACAATGGTCAAGGGGAGGCAAGTCCTGATAATAACCTTTCAGAGGTAATTCAGCAAATGTGGAGTTATATATCAATGGCTTTTCACAGCTGTGTATTCCAACAGTTTTATCTGGTGATGGTTTGTTTGACTTCTACGAATATAAACCTTCGTGTTAACACATTTTCAATATCTTACATACGATATGCCGTGAACCTTTTCATGGGAATATTTTATATCGTGTGAATCGAAAAAGGGGGTGAGCCATTGAATTTTTTTTGCAACGGACATCTGGTCAACCAATGACTGAAAAGTCCATACTTAATGAGAATTAGTAATGTAATTGAATGTAGCAGGTGAATCTTCTTTTTCATCCATAGAAAAGAAAAGGGAATAAATGCAATGCCTGTTGTTCTTGTGACTGAAAATAAACTGATCATGAGCAGCTTGACAACAGGAAGGAAGCTATTTAAAAGGCAGTTGCATACATGTAAAGAGATCCTTCTCTTTCAGAAAAAGAGGGCAGAAAGCAATCTGCCTCGGGAAGCAAATGGCCTGTAGAGTAGCATCAATATATGAATTGGAGTTATGTGTAGATGGGAAGAGTCTCCATAAAAAACTTCTTGACTAGTGCAGGTAAATGTCATAACAGAACTGAAGGACTAATTAAATTTATTGAGATGCAATAGGAAATAATCTCAGACTTGCAAATGTGTTTTGAAAATATAGGTATTGTTAGAGCATGACAACAACTAAAAGAAAATGTAAAAAGCCGAATTTACCTAAGTAAATTTTTGTTACGACGTTTGTTGACTATTGTTACCCACCAAAAATGGATGACCCCCAAGAGAAACTTTTCTCCTCTTCATCTCTTCCAGAGAGCAAGCAGCAACCCCTGAAAGCCACCTTGTAGCCGATGTGACATGTCATTCATATCTCCCCACCTGCATCAATCATATGTCCCCTCGCCCATTTGTCAAGATCACATGTTGGAACGTGGGCTTCTGGTCAAAAGGTACTTTATTCATTTTGCATTCGGGTACTTATGCTTGTTTGTATCTTGAGCATTTGGCATGAATTATGGGGTGACTTGGAAGAAAGAAGGGTCTTGGCTGTAGTCTTGTTCCCTCACCTTAAATGGGGGGTTAATTCTCTATCCTATTCCAGCGGGACCGCCTCTAATGGCTTATTTCTCTAGGAAAAGGCACTACTTGGCAATCCATGATTGAGATAACATATCACATCTATCCCAACCATACTTATCACTCCCCTCCATACATTACAAGCCCTTATTTCCACCTCCCTTCTCTAGGTCCATTTGACCATCAGTCCACTGGGATTTAGCACAACCCCTCTCCTTTTCCACATATTTGGGGTGGGCCAGGAAATGTTGCCCTAGGAAGTTGATACAGCTAAAAGAAAAGGAATGAGCATATCATGGCCATAAGCAAAAAACAAAAGAAAGAAAATTATAAAATGCAAAAGATGGTTGGGACATGAACATTAGCACCAATGTGATGTCCCATTCATATCTCCGCCGCCTGCAACAGTCATATGTCCCCTCGCCCATTTTTTAGGATCACATCTTGGAAGTTGGACTTCTGGTCAAAATATACTTTATTCATTTTGCATTCGGATGCTTATGCTTGTTTGTATCTTGGGCATTTGGCATGAATTATGGGGTGACTTAAAAGAAAAAAGGATCTTGGCCATAGTCTTGTTCCCTCACCTTAAATGAGGGGTTAATTTTCTATCATAGTCCAACGGGGCCACCTCTAATGGCTTATTGCTTTAGGAAGGGGCACTAATTGGGAATCCATGATTGAGATAGCATGTTCCATCTATCCCGACCATACTTATTACTCCCCTCCATACATTATGAGCCCTTATTCCACCTCCCTTATTTGGGTCCACTTGACCATCGGTCCACTAGGATTTAGCACACCCCTTCCCCATTTCCACATATCTGGGTCAATCTTGGAAATGTTGCCCCGGGAGGTTGATGCAGCTAAAAGAAAAGGAATGAACATATCATGGCCACAAGCAGGAAACAAAAGAAAGAAAATTATAAAATGCAAAAGATGGTTAGAACATTAACAGTAGCACGTGGGAAAAGCCAAACATGAGCTCTAACCCTTATCATTATGGACATCACCCAGTTCTTGGGGCCAGTGTTGCCCTATCACATCATAGAAAGAAACCCTTACATGTCCCAATCCTTGGTGCGCAATGAAGTGCCCCACCACTAAGGGGGTAGCTACTGCTACACATCATTCAAAGCATTCTCTCATTTCCTAGAGCTTCGAGCAGTGCTATAAAGATAAATTAAGAAAAAACAAAAGGAAATAAGACGAGTGGAAAAACAAACATCAAGGTAACTCATGCATCCACGATTGCTCCCTCCACACATTTGTATAATGTGGATTTCCTCATTATTGCTACCCCTTTGACCATGGCATTTTTGACCATGGCATTTGGCCCTGATGTTAGTTTTTGTGGCATCGGAGGTATACAGAGGGTTGGGCAGGGGTCCAATGAGGTAAGCATCAATTGATGTTTTCTCTTGGATCATTACCTTGCTACAGGGGCCCACAGTATTCAATAGCAGGATGGATCAATGTCAATTGATGTAGTTAGATTCTAGAGTGACAGTTGCAGACTAGTAGCAGTCAGGAGTTGAGGAGTGCAATGCACTGTTGGCAGCAGTGCAAAGTGGCATAGTGCAGAGTCAGCAACGGTGCAGATTCCTTGGTGGACAGTGCAGTGGCTAGTAGCAGTCAGATACTCAAGAAATAGATACAGACATAGATAATTCAGTATTTTGGATGCTTCTCAGTTGCAGTAGTTGTAGAGAGTAGCAACAACAATTGAGAGGGAGTTGCAGTGGAGATGCAGAGTTGGCAGCAGTTTAGTAGTGTTAGCATCAGCACAAATACAACATCAGAGTTGTGCAGTGGTTGGTGGGAAACGGCCAGACATTAGCAGCGTGATAGAAGGTGGTACAGAGACAGGGTGTTGTAGCAGTAGTGGTGCAACACTAGAACACCTTCCTCACTAAGAGGGAGTGTTAGTTTTTGTAGAATCCAAGGTGTTTTAGTCTCAAAACTTTGTGGAGAGGAAAAAACGCATGAGATCTCCATAACCCAGAAATTGTTTTTGGAAATTCCACCTACAAGTGTCTCAATTAGATTATTAGCCTATTTTTTTAATGTTTAGATAAGGTGTGAATCATATAGAAACTCGCACGGATCAACCCCAATATGATCTTGGCCCTTGATTAAGTTTTAATCTTGGTCATTGGAGCTCCAACAGAGGATTATAAGAAGTCGATGGCTAGATAGAGAACACACTTGAGACACTTGTGGGAACGACAGAGGGTTCGATTTCTTTGCAGAGTTTGAATTTCAGAGGCAATAGCCAAAAGAGTTCGAGCTTCAGAAGGAAGAAAAGACAGAGAGGGTGTTAATTTTAGACAACAATGGTATGTTCTATGCTCAACACAATTACTTCAATGTTCCTTTAGCAATCCAATGACAATTTCCATTGTAGATTTCAATAGCAATCACATTAATCACATTGACAGTAAAAGTAGATAGAACATGAAACAAAATGTAGAAAACAAGCCAAGACAAGAGGACACCAGATTTAGCAGATGGCAGCGAAAAACCCCAATGTGGAGAAAACCCTTTAATCAATTCTTCTTATTATTATATCAAGTGTTCAGCAAAGAAAGAGAGCACAAAAGTGAAAATTTGACTTGCCAAATCACAGTCAAAACAGCCTTGTCAAATCTGCAGTCAAATTCAGCCCTAACCAAAAAGTCAAAGATGGTCAATGCAGCAGCAAACCTTCCTTTTTGGAGCTCAGTCATATCCAGTCAAACTCGACCTAATAAGGTGGTCAAAGTCAGCCCAAAATAGTCCTGAAAACTGCAGTCAAATTAGTAGTCGGGTCTGCGGTCAACCCTGCAGTCAGTGTTGCAATCAAAGTGCCCAGAAATTATCAGTTCATGTGCCAAACTGTACAACCTACCAAAAACGAAATTTTCCCACAAAAATCACAGTCAAAGGATGAGTCAAAGTGCTCAATCAACGCTGGTCAAATTCCTGCAACAGTCCTGAAATTTGGCCTTGCAATTTGCCCAAAAAATTCGTCCTTCTACCACACATGTGAGAGAGAGATGATATGCCCAATAGCTATACGAACCAATGAGAGAAGGAGAGAAGAAATGTGTGTGATGATGATGCCAAATGAGGTGAGAGGGCACTTGTATTTATACAAGTCGTTGAGGGTGAAGAGTCACGTCCATTGGGCTTCATGAGCCTACATGATGATGTGGTTGACCTGAAGAATTTGCACATGTGTGGGCATAAATTCAAAAACACACTTATGCTTGTCCAAATTGGATGATCTTTATATCAATTTTGGTCCTCTCAAAAAGAGGAATTTAATGCAACCATCATCTCCATCAAATGAGTTGTCCCAAGGTGGAATTTGGCCCTAGTTGCTAATTTTAACAGAGGGGCAGAGACAGTGAAGTTGGAGGAAGATTCCAAATCCGGTGAGTGCATTTGCAGAGAGGCCGGAATTTCTCCAGGAAGCTACACAGAAACAACGCAGAGGATCATTGGGTAGTTCGATTTGCTGAGGAAGGAATATGTATTCAGTTCCAGAGGTTGAGCAAAGGTTCCAAAGGGCCAGAGAAGCGTTTTCCCAGACAGTAGCAGGCAAGACGGCTTGATTTTCAGTGGTTCCAAGTTGAGTGTGTAGCAGACTGCGCAAGGGTGATGCAGAAGTTGCGTAGAGCTAGGTGGACAACTTGATTTTCAATGACAGTCGAGTTTCTAGATTGCTCAGAGTGAGGGTAATTTCCCTCAAGATATTTTTGGCAGTATTTAGGATAGCCAGTATTCGGCATCCACATTGTACTCAGATAAATTCATTGTTGCTTAATAATAAAACCCTCAGTTGTTGCACCGGTTTTCCCAAGTTGGGTTTTTCTGGGGACATTTGTCCAAAAATAATCGTCTCAAATTTTATGTGCGTGCTAGATTTTCTCAGTTTCCAACACTATTTTCTTCAGTAGTTTCATTTGTGAAGGTTGTAGTGTGATTTATTCAATATTTGTCATAGCAAATAAATTGTTTAGAAGAATAATTACCAGTTGCTGCAATAGGATTTTAGACTTGAAATTTTCACACCTGAGACCCCATTTCCCCTTTGTTCCATCATTATTCACATGACACTTATCGATTAAAGGAGGACTAAGGACATGCCACTTTCCTTTGGGGGTTGGAAATGCATAATAGGGTCGTCTATTAGCCACTCCTATCTAGGGAGGTAACATTATTACATGACTAATACCACAATTTTAGAAGAGGAACTTTATATGAAGTGATACATTGCCCATTACTTGCAAGCATGGTTCACTTAGATGCAAAAATGATTAAATGTACCTGATGATATAAGTTGCAGCATTGGATATTGTGTGTGATTGGTACGTGGTTTCATTATGGGCCGAAGTACACCAGTGACCAGAGGATCATATTGACACCCACAAGTGAAGCATTGAGAGCCATGGGACTCCTGTCACTTGCATTGCATCATTCATATCCATGGGCACCCTTAGCACCTCAACAAGCTTGCACTTTTCCCTATATTATTCACAAGATGGTGGATTTGGATGAGCATGCCCTAGCCAACTTAGTTGTGATCACAGGATTTGGCAGTTGGTTCGAGGCCCATATGAGGTTTATCTCATGCTGAGGGCTAGCACCATCCTCAGAGCCCTCAACGTTGAAGCAGAAATAGGCTATTTTGTCATAAGGAGACCCATGAAACCCAATTTGTCCCCCAAACCCCTAAATCATGAATTTTGGAGCCCTCTACACTCACCTTGGCAATAAAGGAGCCCAATGCATGCCCTAGAAGGGCCTATGCATACATGACGTCAACATTTCAGCCTCTTTGTCAGTTAATCTCTATGTTTGCACATTGGTTACTAGGTCGGCCTATGACCTAGAGAGTCTCTTCACATTACTTCATGACTTAGGAGGGGCTTCTTGTCCCAAATTCGATTTAGTAGGTATTAGGAATCATATATATTTGAGATCACTTCATTGTGATCAATTATCATCACACATGGAAATTTTGAACCTCTTAGAAGAACTCACATTTGTTTCTGTGGCTATTGGATATCCTTGGAATGCATTTTGATGTGTGGAAGCTAAATTATGATTGTATTTGGAACTATTCTTTGGCAAATGGATGGATATATTATATGTTATCTTGTAAGTGCTCTTTGTTGAATATTATCATTTTGAATGTCTAATGTATGGAACTATTGCTTTTAGATTATGCTAGTTTGTGCCATAATTTCTTGAAAATAAATTTTGAAGGCTATCTAGATGAATGTTGCATATGTTACTGATGCATAACATGTAATGAACGTTCATATTGGTGAATATTTTTAAAGCTCTCCTAAGAAACTCCATTTATCATTGTGTGGGTAAATGTTGGAATCTTGATACCTAAGGCATGAAATTGCAGTCTCCTTAGAAACGAATCTGGATTACCTTGAGCATCCTTGATTCAATATGCCCAAAGGAAAAGGCACTAGTCCAAGTCCTTAGTGATCAACCTTAAATTTTTTCCATAAATTTCTCTTCTCAAATTTGGTCCTTTTAAGGCTAGGAATAAAAACTAGGGCTTAGAGCGAAATTTTACGGAGAGAATTTTTTGGTGGTTTGAAAGGCTAAACATCAAGAGGTAGGTCTTGACTACATAGTCTATCATTTTAATGGGCATCCACTTAAATTTCATCCATAAAATCTCTTGCCCTAGTTGTTACACTAAAAGAGAAACCCAAATTTCTTTTCCCTCAACTTGAGGATTTTCTTGAAGGTTTCATAGGCCTTGTAATTATTGGAATCCATCACAAGAAACCTTTTCTCTTTGGTCTTGGAGTCTGGAACTCCCACTATTGTTGAAAACCTCAAAACCTTAGGTCTTGCACCTCTTTTGTCTAGGTCTTTTCATTGAGTGTGAATTGCTTCCTTAGTGAAGCCTTGAACTTATATAGTGCCTCTCTCTTGAATGAGCCCTAGTATGATCATCTTATATGTTACCCTCATAATCTATTTCATAAGTGATCCTATCCTACTGGGACTCTTCCCATACTTGAAAGTCTGTAAAGAGCAAGGGGCTTTGGCTGAGGTGGCATTGGGTCGCTACCCCATCATTGTCCCATTGTCTAGTTTATACCTTGTAGAGTTTCCCTCTCCAAGGCCTGCTAGATTTTGCGACAACAATTACAAAACCAAATGATTCATAAACAATGTAATGATGTATACTTTATTTATGAAGCCCGAGAGGTTGAAGAGGTTGTAAGCATGATTGTAACTCTTAATAATAAAAATCCTTACCTTTTCCATGAATGTTTCCTTGACAAATCATCAAGGTTTTACCACATAAAATCTTGAGTGTATTTTTGGTTCTATCAATATTTCTCTGTTTTGTATGTTTGTACAGATTGAATACCAACAAATGGTATCAGAGCCAAGTTGAAGAGATCTAGTTGTGTAGAAGGCGGTTGCAAAGAGCCATGTTGTGTGTGTGTCCTCACATGTGCAAAGGGAGAGCCTAAGCAAATTTGTAAGTCGTTTATCCAGTGTATGTTTTCGGAAATAGAGTGGGCAACCGCATGGAGCAATGGTAAACCCATGGTGGCACTAGAACCCGTAGATCTGTGGCAGGGAAGTTGCCATGGCGGCACTGGAACCCGTAGATCTGTGGCAGCGAAGTTGCCATGGCGGCACTGGAACCTGTAGATCTGTGGCAGCAAAGGAGCAGTCTTTTAAATATTTTGTTGTGAAGACCTACCTATGTAGATTCGTGGGGAGCCCACGGACCCATTTGCACATATTCATGGAGAGCTTTTAAACCCTTCTGCATAGACTCATGGAGGAATCACATAGACAACAAACCCTAGTTGTCAGTTCATGCAAAGGGTGAATCTACCATGAAGTAGCACACACAAAGCATCGTAAGCAGAGATAGAAGCAGGTGAAAGACAAAAGTGTCCAATGAATAGAGAAAAACCAAATACACTTATTTATTTTTCTTAATTCTCTATAATTTATTATAAGATTTTTTTTTTGGTTAAGACTATAAACCCTAATTTGTAAAAAGAGATATTTGTATAAATCAAGAAACCAATCTAAAACGAGGCTTTTTGGGGGTTTCAAAAACGAGATTTAAGAAACAGAGTTTAAAAACTGATTTCTGAAACGCAAGGGTTGTGAAAAGATTTATTTTTTCGAATTGACATTAAAATGATCAATTTGGAGGGAGAATTTATGTAAGAGGATAATGGCAAAGGTGACGAATACTAAATTTTTAGTTGAAAAATTTATTGGAAAAACAACTTTGAATTGTGGAAACTTGAAATGAGACATTTATTAGTACAACAAGGGTTGCAGAAGGTGTTAGGCGGTAGGAGGAACAAACTTGCGACAATTGTTAGTTTTTGTAGTATCAGATGGTGTTCTAGTCTCGATAGTTGTCAGAGAGACTAAGAAACACTAGGACTCCAAAACCCAGAAAAAATTCAAGGAAAATCCACCTAGAAACGCCTTAATTAAGTTAATTAATCAATAATTAAATTTTTCCTAAATACAACTTAGGGAAAATAATTAATTAACAACAATTAATTGAGGAAGGTGAGATTTCTCTAGAAACTCACACGGATCAACTCAGAAATGATCTCAGCCATCGATAAGGATTTAATCGTGATCGTTGGTGATCCAACTGGAGATTATAAGAGGCGGTCGATGGGGTTGGAGCAAGACACACTGGAGGTTGAGTTCGTTGGCAGAGATCGAGTTTTCCAGCTGCAATGATTTAACAGAGAGAAGTTTGAGCCAAAGAGGGATGAAGAGACAATGAGGGGTAGAGTCAGTAAGTCCAGAGGAATTTTTCCAGTTCCGAAGTATCAGCGACAGGATGTCCGAGTTTTCTCAGTGAGGTTACTCAGAGCCTGCACAAAAGCTTCAGAGGCAAAGTTCGATTTGGCTAGACTGAGGGTCGATTCAGTTGTTGGAGGCCTGGATATTTTTCAGAAGGGCTAGCGACTCATTCTCGGAGGCTGAGTTACGCTGGACGGCTTGATTAGAGCAGCTTTCAGGCAATGCGTGTGAGGGCTTGCACAAAGGTGATGCAGGGGCTTTTGCGTGGCCTATTTGTGCCAGTTGTGGATCTGGATCAGTGTCGGGTGACACAAATTTTGCCTCACTAATTTTTGTGGCCAATTTATCTTGTAGAGGATTGTCAGTTTTGGGCATCCAGTTGTACTCATAATTTTTCACTGCTGCATAATAATAAAAACCCTCAGCTACTGCACCGGTTTTCCCACATTGGGTTTTTCCTAGGACATTTGTCCAAAAATAACTATGTCAAGATTTTTGTGTGTGCAATAGAATTTTTTCAATTTCCAACAATCTATTTCCACAATATTTTTATTGTGAAAAATTGCAGTGTGATTTATTCGTTATTTGTCGTAGCAAATAAACTGCATAATTAATTTACAGTTAGAAGAATAAATTTCCAGTCGTTGCAATTATACTTGTAAAATTTCACAACAATGACCAATGAAAAGTGGGAGGACCTAGATGCTAGAGCCCTCAGTACAAGTTGGTTATGTCTTGTTGATGATGTCTTGTCTAACATCATTGGAGAAGCAATAGCAGTAAACTTGAGGACCAAGTTAGAAATTATTTATATGACAAAGTCCTTACTTGAAGAGGCAATAATATAGTCTAAAAGTGAAAGAAGGTACAAAAATTGTAGATCACTTGAATGTGGTTAATACTTTTAATTTCCATTTGAATAATATGGATGTTAAAATCGATGGTGAAAATAAGGCAGTGACATTGTTATGTTCATTACTTTAATCATGGGATCATTTAGTAACTTCCATTAGCTTTAGTACAACTTAAACTCTTGAATTTTATTATGTTGTCGGAGCATTGTTGTCTTTGGAGATGAGGGGGAAATCAAGATTGAAACCTCCGCACTAGAAGCAATGGTGGGTAAAGGTTGATCCGAGGAAAGAAGGGAAAAGACGAGAGGTACATCCATATCAAAGTCAAAAAGCTAAAAGAGAAAACTCAAATGTTGGTAATGTAACAAAACTTGGCATTCGTGGGTGGTAGCACAATTGGCAAAAGCATGTTGGTAAGCCCTTGTGAATCCAAGTGATCGGAAGTTCAATCCTCCCAGACATGTCTCACCAGCCGAACTTAAAAAAAAAGGGTAACAAGACTGGGCATCTAAAAAAGGATTGTTGGAAGAGACAAGAATCCAAGGATGACTCCAAAAAAAAGGCAAATTTGGTTGACTCGGACTCAAATATGATTGATGAAGTTTTGTCTATTAGTAATGTTCCTCACTACTATGAAGATTGGTTGTTAGATTCTAGCACTTCTCGTCATATTTGTGCACACAAAAATTGGTTTTCTTCATATGAAGTTGATGGTTGAATTGCTTTTATGGGAAATAACATTTCTCCTAACTCTGTTGGGGTGGGAAATGTCAAAATTAAAATTTTGATGATATTATAAGAACATTAACATATGTAGACTGTGAAAATTTCGCCACTAAAATTTTATTGCAACAAATGGTATTAGTTCTTCTAACTGTAAATTAATTTAACAATTTATTGTTACGGCAACAACGAATTAATCACTGCAATCTTCACAAAATTAAATACTACAGAAGATAAACTGGAAACTGAGAATATACTAGCACACACATAAAAATATGACAGTTGTTTTTGGACAAAAGTCCCTGGAAAAACCCAATGCGGGAAAACCGGTGCAGTAGTTGAGGGTTTATACTATTATGCAGTAGTTAATTCTGAGTACAATCTTTGGAAGCCCAACTAGCTATCCAAACAACAAGATCTGAAAGAAAATATTTGGAGAGGAGGTTCTCTCCCTCCACAATCAAACCCCGACCTCTAAAAATAAGTAGTCGAACCTCTGCGCTAATCGTTTCTGCTTCTAACGATTCGCACGGCCATGCTGGGAAAACCTGCATGATACTCGTGGTTGTTCAAGGAAAACCTACACAACCCTATCTGCGACCCGTCAGAAAACTCTTCGCGGCCCTTGCAGTTGATCTAGGCTAGCTACGTTGTGGAATACTTCAGTCACTTGTTGTCGCCTCTCCGGAACTGGATTTCCTCCTCCGGATCACTGTCTCTGCGCCTCTGACACTTGCTACTCGATCACTTAATCAAAGAGTATCTACAATGTGTCTCACTCGTGCATCCTTCTGACTCAAACTTCTTTCCCTTGCTTAATCTTTGCAATAGGGTAGCTTGATCTGCCAAGGCACTTGCACACTGAGCGTGTTCTCCATCTACCCATCAACATCTTCTTATAATCTCTAATTGAGATTAGTTTGCAACATCACAAAAGAAGATTAGTTTGCAAGATCAAGAAATTATTGTATAGCCTGAAGCAATCACCTAGGAAATGGTACAAGAAGTTTGATTCCTTTATGGTGAGTCAGAATTATACTAGAAGTGAGTATGACCATTGTGTATACTTCAAAAGTTTGAATGGTATATTCATTATCTTAGTGTTATATGTTAACAATATGTTTGTTACAAGCAAAAGCATGGACAAGATCAATAGGTTGAAGAATCGGGACCTTCAATATGAAATATCTATGACCAACAAAGAAAATATTGGACATTGAAATACATAGAGAGAAAAAATGGTAATCTCAAGTATTCATAATAGAAGTATGTTCAAAAAATACTTGTAAAATTCAAGGTGAATAATGTGAAACCTGTAAATCTCCCTTTGGCTTCCCATTTTAAACTTTTTTACATTTATGTCCTAGTAGTAAGGAAGAAAAGGATTATATATCTTGTGTACCTTATGTTGATGCAGTAGGAAGTTTAATGTCTAGAATGGGGCGCAACCTAACTTATAGATGAAATGGTCTTTTTCACGATATTTTTTGTAGTCAATTTTAACCAAAATATGGCAAAGATTTGTAAAAATTTGAGTTTAAGTCGTTTAATTTGTAGAATTTGAGTGCCTCGAGGGTTTTTCAGGGTGTTAAATCCATTTATGCACTCAAAAATGTATTTTAAACAACAAAAAATCACATTCTTGCTTGAAATTATATCACTAGATTCCGATGAAAAAGTTTATTTCATAAGTTAGACTACGCCTCTACAATGGTATGTACCAGACCAAAGATTTCACATGCAATGGGTGTTGTCAACAAGTACATGGCAAATATGGGAAAATATCATAGGAATGCAGTGAAATGGGTGCTTCTATATCTTACAAGCACTAGTGATTATTGCATCACCTTTAATTATTATAATGATTATGTTTGCAGCTATGTTGATTTAGATTTTGCAAGTGATTCGGACAAGAGGAGGTCTACTTCAAGTTGTGTCTTTACTCTTGTAGGGGGATCTATTAGTTGAATGTCGAAGCTACAGGAAATCGTTGTTTTATCCACCACAAAGACAGAGTATACTATTATCTCACATGCTTGCAAAGAGGCAATTTGGTTGAAAAGTCTTCTAGGTGAATTTGGAAGACTGTAGAACAGTGTAATTGTATTTTGATATAGTCAACGTGCTATACATTTGCCTACAACTCCAACTTATCATGGTAAGACTAAGCATATTGATATAAAGTATCATATTGTAAAACAGGTCATTGATGGAGGTGGAGTAGATCTTGAAAAGGTCCACATTCAAGAAAACCATGCAAACATATTTACTAAACCATTGTTGGAGTATGACAACAATTAAAACAAAAAAATTTAAAAACTGAATTTACCTAAGCAAATTTTTGTTATAGTTACTCTAATGGTGTTGGTTTTTATTGTTGTTGAATGTGCTTCGATTTTCTCTTTCCTTCCATCTACTGGTCACACCAAATTGCCCAGGAATATCGGCATAGAATGGAAAAACCATGACATTCCGTGGGCTTATTTTGATGGGGCATCGGATCATACTATGAGATGTCGCTCTAGTATGCTTATACACAAAAATCTGAACAACTCAATAACAGCTTCTGTGGGTATTGGTACAGGTACAAACAACTATTCAAAACTTTTTACACTAAAACTCTTTTTATGTTGGCTTGGTTAAAATCTTTGGTAATTCCATGAATGTCATAAATTGGTTCAACAATGCACAGAGATGTCAAAATTATGTGTTGATTCCTATCCTTGAAGAAATACATTTGCTAAAATTATATTTTGAACTCATTACTGTATGTCATATTTACAAGGAAAGGAACAATGCAGCCGACCTCCAATCTAAGGAGAGTATTCTAAAGGATCTGGATGTTGAGAATTTGGAGGGGCAGAAGATTAATTCAAATTCTCTTCTTGATAATTACTTGTGACCTTACTTGTTTTACTTATGTCTTCTCTTCTTAACTTATTTAGTATTTCATCAAGTCAATTACCAAAACACAAGAGACACAAATTTAGGCTCTTCGAGCCAGGGCAAAACCTCTCCCTCTTGGAGAGGAAAACCCACGAGAAATTCTTCTTATAGACTTTCAAATGACAAGTACCATGACCAAGACTCAGACCCTTTAACTAAGAATGCTTCCAAGACCTTGTCACTGCTTCTTTCTAGCCCCTCAAACTGCTCCTTCTTTTCTGCACTAACCTTCATTGATCTGCACCAACACTAGAGAGCTCAGTCTCTAGGTCTATCTTTTCCAGATCTTTCTTGCTGCTCTAGAATGTCTTTGTACCTTGCATAGCATTCCTTTTTCCACAAACTTCTTTATGACAATTCTTAGACATGATCACTTGGAACTTTTCACTTTGCTTAACCCTGAAGCTCCTTCAACTGAGATGTAATACTTCCTCTTTACGCACTGTAGAATAGGAAGGCATCCTTTCTTTCTCACACTAAAGTCTCTTCTTCCTTGCTTATTGTCACTGTAAAACATCTGAATTTCTTCCTTTAGAGCAGTCCAAAGATATCTGATATATCCACACTTCCTTTTTTGAATAGTCCGCACTTTTGCCTCAGTGAAACACAGCACCTCTCACGCTGTGATATCTCATGAATATAAATACCTTCTTTTGTCCTTAAGCCCGAACTAGATTCTGTCCTGAAGTCCACACTTGATCTTGTCTTAAAATCTGCACTTTATCTCAGAGATATCCGAATTTTGCATGTGTCGAATGAACCGCAAATTTGAGTATATATAGTGGCATCTCCTTTGTTTTAGGCCGACCATTCATCTAGCATGTAGGCCGACTTTAACCATTGTTTATAGGCCGACTAGATCACAGTGTATAGAAGCTTATCTTCCAACGATGAATGAGGGATGACTCAAGCCATTCCTCCACAGTTTTATGGCAAGGTCTTGGAGCATTTTCTTAAGACTAGACACTTCATATACATGACACTTAATTACACTTGTAACTAGAAGACAAACCCTAATAGACATCAAGAAGAAGTCTATTAACCTATAATAAAAATCTTGCTCATGAAACCCATGAAGCAAGTATAACAAAAACACATTTTATTATCTTTGTCTTCTTCTTTACATAAATACATAATTACATAGTCAAAATGAAGACCGATCCTAGTTACACTTTCCAACATTGGACTTGTGGCACATAACGGAAAAATTGATGAACATGTCGTGTGTCAAACATTAGACCCTATTAAGTAGGGTCTTTGGTCTACTTATCTTGATGTTTATTATATTTTTCTCTAGCGCATGATGTATACCCTCTGGAGTTCTATGTATATATTTTATGGACTTCATCTATTTTTTTTTTTTTTTCATAATGGGACCGAAGATATATTTTTCATGGTTTTTTGGGTTGCTTTCCCCATTAGGGAGGCCTATGCTTACTTGGTAAATATTTGACCAGAGGCTTTTTTTCGTTGGTCAGTGACACTCTTTGAGTGTTGAATCTTGTAAACTATGTACTCAATAGAATTACCTTGACAGTTAATATTGTGGCCCTCATGGGTGATATACCGCATATGGAATGTTAATGCATATACTGTTAAACTCGGGTATGGAAAACACAGTAAACACACAAGACATGAGAAAGATAAACGTTGGATGCATTTATTATTCACAAATGATGCATTTATAGTACATTAGGTGACCCTTGGATTCCACATTCCAAGGTCTCTTGTACTTCCTATGTCCATTCGCTTTCTACACCTACCCATAGAGGATTAGAGGTCCAACATTCCCTCCCTTAATCCGAAGGGGTATGTGTGAGTCCAAGAAGAGAGCTGTAATACAAATCTACAAAGTATGCATGGCAGCATTTAGGTTGAATGAACTCTCTGAAATGTTGGCATAAAGAGTTGTTTTAAGGATGGCCACCAACACTGGAATGCTTAGTGCAGTTCCCGGAACTCTTCCAAATCTGGCAAGACACTGAGGTCTTCTACTAGAGGAAGTGCTCCTCATATTTTGAAGAGGGCGACCTTCAACCTGGAAGAAGGGAGGTCTACAACCTACGATGGTTTAAGGATGACCACCAACTTTGGAATGCTTGATGCATTTCCTGGAACTCTACCAAAACTGGCAAGAAGTTGAAGTCTTCTGCTAGAGGAAGTGTCCAGAATTCTTTGAAGAGGGAGAAGCTCAACCTCGCATAGATGGTTTAAGGCTGACTACCAACCAAAGGCATGCTCATGGGCATCTATGTCTCTGGCTACAACTCTGAATCTGGAATGACAGGTTGTGGCTCAAGCTCACTTGAATTTCTGTGTCTTTGGCTACAACTCTGAATCTGGAATGATAGGTTGTGGTTCAGGCTCGCTTGAATTGTTGTGTCTCTGGCTACAACTCTGAATCTGGAATGACAGGTTGTGGCTCAGGTAGTGAACTTACAATCAAACAATGAATTAATGAATCTGCCTCATTATTGTTCTCTTCTATCAATACCCAAGACTCCCACAAATTTTATGGCTAAAAGTGCACAGGAATGTTCGTAATTCTTATTCATCATCACCCTTTTGTAGTTTCATGAGACTTTTCAACAACCACACATCTAAAGCTCGGTGTTTATTTCACGTCTGACCAATATCGGATGGATGCTTCCCAATATGAAAAGTGGACACCAAGGACAAAGTGGCAGGAGCTAGACTCACTGGCTTTCGACCAGTCTCCTATTTCCACTTCCAAATGCAAAATAGAGCCAGTCGCCCAACAATAGTTACCTAGAATCACTGTGTCCATTCAGTATTTGCACTCCTACAGTCGAATCCGATATGGAAGTTGTAAGAGGCTTGGACTAGAATAAAATCAGGGGATTCAAAAGGTTTTTGTCTAGACACCAACTGTGCCTATTTTAAGCAACTTCCGCAATTCAATGGGTTCAAAGGCTGTGAAAAACGAGCTGGCGGATCTTTTCCAAAAGGCGCAAAAAGCCGCGGAAAAAGCTACAAAGGATGATGAATGCGAAGAAGTCAAGGAGAAATATTGCTTAGATGCCCTCAAAGCGCTCCATTATGTGCCTGTAACCATGGATATTCTTGTTTCTACTCAGTTTGATAAACGTCTTCGAAATGTCACAAAGCATCCTCGTGAAAAGATTTGTACTCTAGTTGTTGAGTTACTTGATGCTTGGAAGAAGGTTGTCACATCAAAGGAACACAAAAACATCAACAAAACACACACTGTGCATGGGGCGATGGGCCTGGACGCAACGAGGTAACGCAGGTTGGGAATATACCGCAAAGCACCCAAATTCCTCACAGCATACCAATTCGATGAGGTTGGGGAGGAGCAGCGTAAGGCTCTGCGTAGATGGAGGAGTCGAGGCACTGTATTGATGTGAGGGCTGGTGTGAGAGGTCAGGCCGAGAGCACCGAGGAGGGAGCAAAGGCCAGCAATTCCGGAGAGACTCTTGGTGTGAATTCAATATAGAGGAGTTCAAAGAGATTCTTTGTGTAGAGTCGATATGTAGGAGTCGGGAGAGACGCCCGAGGAGATTCTTGGTGTGGAGTCAATAACCAAAAGTGGAGTCTGCAAGTCGAGTTCACCATTCCATGTCACATATGCCAACGAATGTCAAGGACAAGTCACAAGGAGGAAGAGCCCACAAAGGGGTCAACACTAGTGCTTAATGCGTATATGGGGAAGCGGTAGAGAAGGCAATTGCATATAGGAGGCTGCGAGGCTAAGAGCGTCAAGGACTGTTGACTGCGGTACGAAGTTGTATGAAGCGATATGAAGTGGTATGTAGTTGATATGGTGTCAGCGAGACCAAGATATCGCTCTCAACAGTAAACAACTTGTGGAAGGAGTGTTGGTGTTGCGGGAGTGATGACAGAGGAGGCCAGGATATGGCATTTATTCCCAGAACAAGTTTGCAGGTTTGAATGGCATAGGGGCGGCAGGCAGAATGACATGCTTAAAATAGCAAGAGAAAAGCAGAGCGCATGACTAACAAGACGCTCATAGCAACGTAAAATGATATGTCAGAGCTAGCAGGAAAATAATGGTGTTTTTGAGCAACGCATGTAGGAGTTATAACAGAAGAGGAGCACTAAGATCCACAAAGACCACAAAACAAGTGGCTCACCCAAAACTCACCCACTCAGATACCATGTTAAACTCAGCCATGGTGAACACCGTAAACACATGACACATGAGAAACATAAACATTGAATGCATTTATTATTCACAAATGATGCATTTACAGTACATTAGGTGACCCTTGGATTCCACATTCCAAGGTCTCTTGGACTTCCTATGTCCATTCACTTTCTACACCTACCCATAGAGGATTAGGTGTCCAACATATACGATGTAACTTTTTATTCGCTTAATAAAAAGTTCGTTTTTTTCTTAGAAAAAAAAATGGTGTTGGTTTATGAATCCAAATGATGGTTATCATGACCAATGTAATGATGCCTACTTCATTTATGTTATTTGTTTGTCATTATTACTCTGTCTTGTATGCTTGTACCGGCTGTGAATACCAACAGGTATCCTTTCAGCATGTAATGCTTCAACATATCATTTAGGAGTCAACTGCAGAAATTTGGTGAACGCAAGAATATGGAATTAACACAAAGTATGTTATTTCCCATGCAGCTTGTTTAAGTGTCAACTGCATCTGACTATAAGTTTCTCACAAGTCAACGAGTTCTTAAGACCATAACAGCATGAGATTGAATTTGGGCTGTACTTAAGCTGCCTCCCCACTTTGAGGGCTCCAGGAAGAGTCATATTAAGGCACGTCTTTAATGTATTAATAATATCATAATTCTGCTAGTAAAGTATGGATGATCCTTCCTTTTTCGGTGCTTAATGTCTGTTTGAGGAGACATTTCCTTCCTTTGGGTTCTAACATTGTCAGTTAGGTTAGTGTTTTCCCAGCCTGAAGTATCTTCAGGTGTCCTCATAGCATGCAGATCCCTTAGTTAAAGACCACTATTCTTCTGCCCCAAATTTCTTCCCTTCTTGTTTCCTCTTCACCAATCTTGACCTGTATGATTGATCAGTTTTTAGAGGTAGCCATTTTATTGTCAAGATCGCATTTCTATTCTGTCTGCTTTTCTCTGTTGCTTACTCCAACATTCTTTTCTTTTGTCCCCTCGGATTATACAACTTGATGGTTGTCGGTTAAGCAATCTAACAGTATCAACACCTCACAAACTGACTTCAAGTTAAGCTGTCATTTCATTTTCCTTTGTCCAGTATAAAAAGCTTGAACCCGTCAAATTCAAACTATGCTGAGCAATGTTAAGCTTCCCAAGCACTGTCTACTGTTGGATTCAAACTATGAACCTCTAAATCTGAAACATGATATCCATTGCCTGGACATGGCTCCTAAGAAACCTCATACAAGAGAGAAGCAAACAGTTCAAATGAAAGTATGGCATTCCCCTGTCTTCTCTTTTGCAATCATATATGGATTGGAGACGGAAAGAATTACTTAAATTAGATGTGAAGAATGTTGCAAATAGCGTTCTGAAGGAAATTACATTAGAATACATCAACAAACACTACAGCAGTAGGAACCCCTCATATTATCCCACTTGACTGACAGTCGTCAAAACTTTGCGTTTGAATGTTTAAACAAAGATGTATCAAAGAAGCAAATAAATTCTAACTCAAATCAGGGAGGATTTTATTTCACTTCTTCCTTCTTCACCCAACAACATCCTCTGTAATATATACATCAATAATTTCAGAATATTCTACAATACAGAGAATGACACTGAATTTCCAAGTTCTTTAAATAATGTACTATGTACCTCCAATGCTAGTTTGCACTGCTACAAATGAAAACCGTCATTGTCATATACATTAAGTCGAAAATAAATCAATAAACTCAGCGAGCATTGAAATACTTAGGTAGAACCACTTGAGAGGAAACTCATATATAAAACTCACCAATCTCCCATCCATCCAAAACACAACTGAAATTCAAACTCTGGAGATTCTTAAAAGATGACATCTGACAATTCGTCTAGAAGCTAAAATTAAGCAGGAGATTGCAGTAAAAAGCCAGTGTTCTGACACAGTTTTACATCAGATTCGAGCAACGTTTTCCCGAAGTTCACAATTGATGAATTACAGAGGACACTTGCTTTACCTGTCAATCTAAATGAATACAAACAAAATAATATAGATCTTATATCAAAGAATTTTGCAAATATGGCATTGCACCCTAGCCTTATACAAATAGGGGACAACAGAATGAAAAGATAACATTGGAGATGAACCAGGATCATCCTTCTATAATACAAAATTTAACATCATTTGCCTAGCTGACATAAGCTTGTGGTCTAACCAAGCGAAGTGAAAAATACACAGACTGCACGTCTCAAGTTCCATACTTGCTAGCAATAGTGACAATCTCGAGGTTGCAAATAAACGGAACAGCTATTGTTTGGACCTGAGGGCATCCTTGAAATACGATAATTTATACAAGATTTTTCAGGTCTTGAATCCAGGTTCGATCCAACAAAGCCATGATTAACCATGATTAACTCTTACCTGCCATAGAGTTGGTTATTTACGGTCAATCCTTTGAAAATACGGTCCTTTACAACTTTGTACTCTCCCAGATTTCAACCCCTTGCATATCCTTCCTCGCCAGGAACATCCTATTTCCCCCAGTCACCATCGAAGTTATCCTCTCCCCACCCTGCTTGCCCACAAAGCTCCGCCTCAGAGCACTCCTGTTCTCTTTGAGAGCAGCTTCACTCCAAACCTCCAAGTCCGCTCCACGGCTACAGAAAACCTGCCTTCCACACCCCAGAAGCCTATTTTGCCCGCCACCAGGTCTCTGGCTCGAATCGTTCAAGGTCACCCAGGGTTCGGCCACATTCAGCTGCCTCAAATCCGCCATGAAAACTGACCCAGATCGGACAGCCACCTTAAAAATCCCACAAAGCTCCTCGCTGGCAATCACATCTGCAAAGCAATCAGTCTGTAACTCCTGCTGCTTAACAGAAGGTCCCGAGCTCGATTCCCGGGATTCCCATACAGCATTCTTAGAACGAATGTCCCAGAGCTTTATCTGACCCCTATAACCAGATGCCCCTCCGCTGACCGAGCTCGCTAGCAACAAATCATGGCCACCTATCCATTCCAATTTAGTGGCCGCCTCTAAATCCGCAGCTCCACCCAATTGGCGACCAAGTTCAGCCACCGGCAAGAACGATTCCGTGTCAATTAACAGAATCGTATTGGCATTCTTTCGGCTGCTCTCGAAGCTCGCGAACAGCAACCCCTTTGCCGGCGACGAGGCCACGGCCTGAACAGTGGGGTCGTGAAGTCGAATTTCCGGGGCTTCAAGAATCTTCCAATCGATGCACTCTCGCCGCACTCCCTGAACCAAGTCGTAGACGTGGAGCCCCTGAAAATCGACGGCTCCCGCCACGGCAATCGACGAAGAAACCCTATGAAGCGTATCGATGCAATTCAGGTGCGTCAGAACAGTTCTCTGCTTGCGGAGAGCCCAGTCATAGACGGAAATCTTGCTGCCATGGCCAACAATGAGCGAACCGTCGTTGCCAGCGGAGAGAGCCGAGGGTCTGTCGCGGCCATTGGGGACGACCATGGACTTAATCGACATGTCGAGCCCGTCCAGCGGCGGGGGCGCCACGGCGGATCGGACAGCGCCTTCGACTCCGAAAAACTGCGCTTCGGAGACGATGTCATCGATGGAAAAGGAGTGGGATTTCTTGGACGGTAATTTGGAGGTCCGGAGGATCGAAAGCAGGACCGCGAAGAGGTCCGGGTCTCGGTCAAAAAAAGGCTCCTCTTGTTTTTGCGCCGAAAGGCTGTTGAGGAGGAGGCCGGCGAGGATCGAACCCGGATCGGCCTTCTTGAGAGCCGAGGGGGATGTGTGGAAGACAGTTCCGCCCACGTTGAGAACGATGACAGAGCTCTTGGTGTAGTAAGCAGGAGGAGCAGCGTGCACAGGCTTAAATTGAGCTTCGAACGGCGCCATGGATTGATATATTCTAGCCACTGTATATACTGCAGAAGCCAATGGGTTTACAAAACAATTGGTATAAGCGATTCGAATGAGGGCGCAGCTTCTAACCTTCGATGTGTATACTGCCTCTGTATGAAATGTATATTCAGTGTGTATCCCTCAAAACTAGCACTGGAAAGCCAATATTTATAGAAGTTCAGTCTCTCTAACCTGCGCCTTTAGTCAAACTTCACGTGCGTTCAAGGCGGGCGGCTTCCAGAAGATCCTTTTTATTAGAATGATGCCATTTAGAGGGCTTAAACATCGTGCGAGTTAATAACTGTCAACGCAATCCAACTGTTGAGGAGAGCTTGATCCGACGGTAGATTTGAAAGGATTGTATTTCGTGCACATTTTCAACATTTGTAAGCTACTTGGGTTTCAGATGGTTGGCTTGGCTGCAACTGTCCCAAAAAAGTCGAGCGTCTCTTGAATGTCAAGATATGAGTCGGTTGTGTTGGTCAAGTTTGGATTACTTTTGCAATGGTTTGATTTAACCTTGATTTAACCATGGTCTAGTTTCAGGAGAAAGTGCCAGGTTGGTTTCTTTGGTTTGTTACTCAAGTCGGCATTACTTTTGATGTGGTTTGATTTGACATGGTCTCATTTGGCAGGAGAAGGTTCCATTGTGAAAGTCCAGAAGCTTCTCAGCGTTGAAATTTTAAATTCATTTTTATTCTTTTTATTAGATAATCTGTTTTAATTATGTGATACTAATTGGAAAAAAACATTAATGAGAATGGGTGTTACACTTATTGACTTTTTGGTTTCATAGGAATCGGGATATTTGGTATATTCACCGAGGGTATTTTTATTTAACAATGTTTTTTTTTTTTTATTCTCTAGGATGAGAATTACATATTTGGATTCTTAAATTTATAATATTTAAAAAAATAGTAAAATTCATGTAGGTATTTAAAAATATAATTTTAAAAATAAATATTTGTGATTTTATCAAAATTATGGATTTATGAAGGAATTAATGATAATTTAATGTTTATGAGACTAAAAATAGTTTATGGGATTATTAGCGTCTTTATTTTTTGCTTTTTGTAATTCAAATTTTTTCTTACTTAAACTGATGATGATCTTACTTAACTAGTTTTCTCACTGAAAAGACAATGCCATAAGTGTATCCATGTATATGAAAGCATCACATTCCAAAATGAAATGTTTTTCTAATTCCAAAAATCAGATTTTTTTCCAAATTAAAATTTTTAATTAATAATTATAATCAATAATTTTATTTAATTTTTTATTTTGTTTTAATGTAATTTGACCCAGACAGAATATTTAATTATTTAATTTGTGTTTGATATTTATTTATAAAATTAAAAATAGTGTGATTTAATAGTTTTAAATATTTTTTGGATTATGATGATGATTAACATCCACTAAGACTAATGAGATTAATGAGGCCTATCGGACCTCTAGAAAAGAAAAAGAAAAAAGAAAACAATATAAGGGTGATTCTTCAATCGAAGAGAAGGGTGATTCCTCAAATGTTGGTAATGTAACAAAACTGGGCATTCGTGGGTGGTAGCACAATTGGCAAAAGCATGTTGGTAAGCCCTTGTGAATCCAACTGATCGGAAGTTCAATCCTCCCAGACATGTCTCACCAGTCGAACTTAAAAAAAAAGGTAACAAGAATGGGCATCTAAAAAAGGATTGTTGGAAGAGACAAGAATCCAAGGATGACTCCAAAAAAAAAGGCAAATTTGGTTGACTCGGGCTCAAATATGATTGATGAAGTTTTGTCTATTAGTAATGTTCCTCACTACTATGAAGATTGGTTGTTAGATTCTAGCACTTCTCGTCATATTTGTGCACACAAAAATTGGTTTTCTTCATATGAAGTTGATGGTTGAATTGCTTTTATGGGAAATAACATTTCTCCTAACTCTGTTGGGGTGGGAAATGTCAAAATTAAAATTTTGATGATATTATAAGAACATTAACATATGTAAATTGTGAAAATTTCGCCACTAAAATTTTATTGCAACAAATGGAATTAGTTCTTCTAACTGTAAATTAATTTAGCAGTTTATTGTTACGGCAACAACGAGTTAATCACTGCAATCTTCACAAAATTAAATGCTACAGAAGATAAACTGGAAACTGAGAATATACTGGCACACACATAAAAATATGACAGTTGTTTTTGGACAAAAGTCCCCGGAAAAACCCCATGCGGGAAAACCGGTGCAGTAGTTGAGGGTTTATATTATTATGCAGTGGTTAATTCTAAGTACAATCTTTGGAAGCCCAACTAGCTATCCAAACAACAAGATCTGAAAGAAAATATTTGGAGAGGAGGTTCTCTCCCTCCACAAGCAAACCCCGACCTCTAAAAATAAGTAGTCCAACCTCTGCGCTAATCGTTTCTGCTTCTAACGATTTGCACGGCCATGCTGGGAAAACCCGCATGATACTCGTGGTTGTTCAAGGAAAACCTACACAACCTTATCTGCAACCCGTCAGAAAATTCTTCGCGGCCCTTGCAGTTGATCTAGGCTAGCTACGTTGTGGAATACTTCAGTCACTTGTTGTCGCCTCTCTGGAACTGGATTTCCTCCTCCGGATCACTATCTCTGCGCCTCTGACACTTGCTACTCGATCACTTAATCAAAGAGTATCTACAATGTGTCTCACTTGTGCATCCTTCTGACTCAAACTTCTTTCCCTTGCTTAATCTTTGCAACAAGGTAGCTTGATCTGCCAAGGCACTTGCACACTGAGCGTGTTCTCCATCTACCCATCAACATCTTCTTATAATCTCCAATTGAGATTAGTTTGCAACATCACAAAAGAAGAGTAGTTTGCAAGATCAAGAAATTATTGTATATCCTGAAGCAATCACCTAGGAAAGGGTACAAGAAGTTTGATTCCTTTATGGTGAGTCAGAATTATACTAGAAGTGAGTATGACCATTGCGTATACTTCAAAAGTTTGAATGGTATATTCATTATCTTAGTGTTATATGTTAACAATATGTTTGTTACAAGCAAAAGCATGGACAAGATCAATAGGTTGAAGAATCGGGACCTTCAATATGAAAGATCTATGACCAACAAAGAAAATATTGGACATTGAAATACATATAGAGAAAAAATGGTAATCTCAAGTATTCATAATAGAAGTATATTCAAAAAATACTTGTAAAATTCAAGGTGAATAATGTGAAACCTGTAAATATCCCTTTGGCTTCACATTTTAAGCTTTTTTACATTTATGTCCTAGTAGTAAGGAAGAAAAGGATTATATATCTTGTGCACCTTATGTTGATGTAGTAGGAAGTTTAATGTCTACAATGGGGTGCAACCTAACTTATAGATGAAATGGTCTCTTTCACGATATTTTTTGTAGTCAATTTTAACCAAAATATGGCAAAGATTTGTAAAAATTTGAGTTTAAATTGTTTAATTTGTAGAATTTGAGTGCCTCGAGGGTTTTTCAGGGTGTTAAATCCATTTATGCACTCAAAAATGTATTTTAAACAACAAAAAATCACATTCTTGCTTGAAATTATATCACTAGATTCCGATGAAAAAGTTTATTTAATAAGTTAGACTACGCCTCTACAATGGTATGTACTAGACCAAAGATTTCACATGCAATGGGTGTTGTCAACAAGTACATGGCAATATGGGAAAATATCATAGGAATGCAGTGAAATGGGTGCTTCTATATCTTACAAGCACTAGTGATTATTGCATCACCTTTAATTATTATAATGATTATGTTTGCAGCTATGTTGATTTAGATTTTGCAAGTGATTCAGACAAGAGGAGGTCTACTTCAAGTTGTGTCTTTACTCTTGTAGGGGGATCTATTAGTTGAATGTAGGAGCTACAGGAAATTGTTGTTTTATCCACCACAAAGACAGAGTATACTATTATCTCACATGCTTGCAAAGAGGCAATTTGGTTGAAAAGTCTTCTAGGTGAATTTGGAAGACTGTAGAACAGTGTAATTGTATTTTGATATAGTCAACGTGCTATACATTTGCCTACAACTCCAACTTATCATGGTAAGACTAAGCATATTGATATAAAGTATCATATTGTAAAACAGGTCATTGATGGAGGTGGAGTAGATCTTGAAAAGGTCCACATTCAAGAAAACCATGCAAACATATTTACTAAACCAATGTTGGAGTATGACAACATTTAAAACAAAAAAAATTTAAAAACTAAATTTACCTAAGCAAATTTTTGTTATAGTTACCCTAATGGAGTTGGTTTTTATTGTTGTTGAATGTGCTTCGATTTTCTCTTTCCTTCCATCTACTGGTCACACCAAATTGCCCAGGAATATCGGCATAGAACGGATAAACCATGACATTCCGTGGGCTTATTTTGATGGGGCATCAGATCATACTATGAGATGTCGCTCTAGTATGCTTATACACAAAAATCTGAACAACTCAATAACAGCGACTGTGGGTATTGGAACAGGTACAAACAACTATTCAGAACTTTTTACACTAAAACTCTTTTTATGTTGGCTTGGTTAAAATCTTTAGTAATTCCATGAATGTCATAAATTGGTTCAACAATGCACAGAGATGTCAAAATTATGTAATGATTCATATCCTTGAAGAAATACATTTGCTAAAATTATCTTTTGAACTCATTACTGTATGTCATATTTACAAGGAAAGGAACAGTGCAGCCGACCTCCTATCTAAGGAGAGTATTCTAAAGGATCTTGATGTTGAGAATTTGGAGGGGCAGAAGATTAATTCAAATTCTCTTCTTGATAATTACTTGTGACCTTACTTGTTTTACTTATGTCTTCTCTTCTTGACTATATCTTCTCTTCTTTGTCCTCTGTTTTGAGATTGTCCTCTCCCTGGATTCTGTCTTGTGCCTTGCTGATATCCTCTGTTTTGATTGTTACCTCTGCCTTGAGAATTGTTTCTGCCTGAATTGGAGCCTCTGTTGGAGTTGTTTCCTCTGTGTTGGCTGCGACCACGACCTTGCGCTGCTTGATTTTGATTAAAATTACTTTTTCCTTTGTCTCTGGAATTGTCAGCTGAGGAGTTGCTAGTACTGGCCTTTGTGAGAAAAGCATCTTCACCAACTTTCTTTTTCTTCCCAAAATTTTTATCATGTTGAGTCAACATTTCGCAGAGCTCATCAAACCTTAGCTTTTCTAACTTTCCAGTTAGTTGTAGAGTTTCCAAAAAATGTGTGTAGGAAGAAGGAAGTCCAGCAATTAAAATTATGACCATAAAACTATCATCTACTGCTTGAAAACCAGCGTTAACAATTTCCTGCTTAATATTCTTAAGTCTGGAGATGTATTCAAGAATATCTCCTTCTTCAGTCAATTTTTGATGCAACAATTTTAATTGTAGGTCAACTCTTTTTGATTGAGGCTGAGTATCAAACAACTCTTTAAAAGTTCTCAAAGCAGACCATGCATCTTTAGGATTTTCGATATGGACAAACATTTCATCATTGACAGAAGATTTAATAAGAGCTAATGCTTTGGCATTTTTAACTTCCCATTTTGCTAGTGCAGCTGCATCTGTAGGTTTATTTGGCTTTACATCTCCATCACAAATATCATGCTATAGTTCATTATAAACGAGAGTGCTTTCGATGAGGCGTTGCCATGTTTTGTAAGATTTTGAGCCTTCAAGTTTGTCGGAATCAGAAAAGAAATTAATCAACTTAGACATTGTAGTGTTTAAACTTCACACCACAAATCAAGCTCCAAAGAATATCAAGATGAGCAACACAACACGCAACACACGACGCAAAAAATGAACTATCGGGGCTTGGCCTTGACCCTCGAATAGTCGTTGAAACAGGAGAAAAATCACTGAGCTTTGCACTTGGCTCTAGTCAATTTCTCAAATATTTACAAGGTAACTTTCAAAATTTGACTTTTACAATGATGCTCTTGCACAATCTGGTAAAACAAAAATTACCCCCCCTCAAAGTAAAGTTACTTTAAGTTACAATATCACTCCAGAAACAAATTACAAAGCAAAAAATCTCCTTATTACTCCAAAAAATTTACAAAACCCTTATTACTCCAATAAATATTACAATACCCTTATTACTCCAATAAAAAAAACATTACATAAAAAAATATGCCTCCAAATACAATGTTCTACTTCATCTTATCGCTCCAAAATGCTATATGCTATGATCCCATTAACTTTTCAATATTCTTCAGTCCCATTTTTGGTATTGCAAGTTTTAGAAAACTTATGCTTCAGCTCTCCTTATTTAACAATGATACTTTGTAGAATTGCTAAGTTTCCCAAATTCCTTTTGAAAAATGTTTGCAGCTCTGAGAAAAGCGCAGTGAATTGAATTGTTCTTACAGCCTGGGCACCATATCAAATGTAAAAAGCAGAACGGCATCAGCTTTATTAGTGTTCCGGCAGTACACGGCAGTACATGATCGCCACACTCCTCTTTCAGCAAAAACACAATCCGCAGCGGCCCTCTCACCTCCTTTGCTCTGTGTCCAGCCTCGATTAATACATTTACAAATACTAAGGACGTCCAACTATATGTAAATCCATATATATTTAAATGTCACGGAACTTCAGCTAAGATGGAGGCGCGCTTGCAGTGTGGGCAAGTGTAGCAGCAATATTCACCACTGCAATCGATTGAACGACACTCTGATTTCCCGATAAACAAGAGAGCAAAGGCGATCCAGCTCGCTGTGTGCTTCATAACCCTCTCATGCTACTGCGTATGTTTGTTTGATTTCAAGCTCTGAATTTTTATATGTTTATGCGAGTGTCTCTGCAACCATTGCACAAAACTACCCAGCTTGTCTTGATTCAGAGCAAGATTAAAAACAATCGATGATAAACGCAATTCCTTCTGCACGGCTATGATAAGAATGCTAGAACAACACTTGCAAATTCATTAAACAGATCAATTTCGTTAAACAGCGTTTTAATAATATGCTACGGCTCCTTAAGTTCTGCAACGATCGATCTAAACAACAGACTATGTTTTTAAAAGATGTAGATTGAACGCTTTCAGCTTCGATAACTTCCTGTAATTCCAATATAATTTTCCCAGCAAGTATTTTTTAAATGTAGAAGCAGCATAATTTGTTTTTGTTGAATTCTGGCAGTACGCAACGACAGTGGCAGTTTGTAGTTCACAATCGAAGCAGAGAATGATCTTCATATTGTGAAAGTCACACAATATTCATTCACATTTTATTATATAATCCTTCGTTGATATGCGAGTCCATATTTCTCTAACAGATTTAAAAACTTTAGAAATAAATCACAATTAAACTTCTTTTCAAAAAAAAATTTTGATTGCATACCAATTTCTTTTGTTGATGAATTCAATGGAGTTTTCGAGGAACTTGAAGCGCTGGAATCTCCTTCTCACATCCACTACAACATTACCATAGCTTTGATACCACAATAATGGCCGAAGTGTCCTCAGACACGTAATTTTATTAATCACAAAAACAATTACATTGGAATTATGCAAGAGTTTACACCCGAACAACAAAAACACTCTTGCAATGAGCTATTTATAAGCTCAATGCCCTAACTTCCACTAATTATGGATCACTTATTAAATAACAAGTGTCCACTTACATTAAATGACCTCCTATCTATTCTACTAAATTTATTTCTAACTTAGAGCCTAAGAAACGACTCTTTTCTAGAGTCCTATTTTTAATAACAAATTTCTATTTCTAAGTATCTCAAAAATTTATTAAATATTCTAGAATAGTAATTATTAATTTAATATCTTAAATTAATAATTATTTTATTCAAACTTTATATCCTATGATAATATTTATTTTTGGATCATCTAGCAAACTTATTTAGTATTTCATCAAGTCAATTACCAAAACACAAGAGACACAAATTTAGGCTCTTCGAGCCAGGGCAAAACCTCTCCCTCTTGGAGAGGAAAATCGACGAGAAATTCTTCTTATAGACTTTCAAATGACAAGTACCATGACCAAGACTCAGACCCTTTAACTAAGAATGCTTGCAAGACCTTGTCACTGCTTCTTTCTAGCCCCTCAAACTGCTTCTTCTTTTCTGCACTAACCTTCACTGATCTGCACCAACACTAGAGAGCTCGGTCTCTAGGTCTATCTTTTCCAGATCTTTCTTGCTGCTCTAGAATGTCTTTATACCTTGCATAGCATTCCTTTTTCCACAAACTTCTTTATGACAATTCTTAGACATGATCACTTGGAACTTTTCACTTTGCTTAACCCTGAAGTTCCTTCAACTGAGATGTAATACTTCCTCTTTACGCACTGTAGAACAGGAAGGCATCCTTTCTTTCTCACACTAAAGTCTCTTCTTCCTTGCTTATTCTTGTTGTAAAACATCCGAATTTCTTCCTTTAGAACAGTCCAAAGATATCTAATATATCCGCACTTCCTTTTCTGAATAGTCCGCACTTCTGCCTCAGTAAAACGCAGCACCTATCACGCTGTGATATCTCAAGAATATACATACCTTCTTCTATCCTTGAGCCCAAACTAGATTCTGTCCTGAAGTCCGCACTTGTTCTTGTCCTGAAGTCCGCAATTTATCTCAGAGATATCTGAATTTTGTATGTGCCAAATGAACTGCAGATCTGAGTATATATATAGTGGCATCTCCTATGTTTTAGGCCAACCATTCATCCAACATGTAGGCCGACTTTAACCATTGTTTATAGGCCGACGAGATCACAGCATATAGAAGCTTATCTTCCAGCGATGAATAAGGGATGACTCAAGCCATTCCTCCACAGTTTTATGGCAAGGTCTTGGAGCATTTTCTTAAGATTAGACACCTCATATACATGACACTTAATTACACTTGTAACTAGAAGACAAACCTTAATAGACCTCAAGAAGAAGTCTATAGACCTATAATAAAAATCTTGCTCATGAAACCCATGATGCAAGTATAACAAAAATACATTTTATTATCTTTGTCTTCTTCTTTACATAAATACATAATTACATAGTCAATATGAAGATCGATTCTAGTTACATTTTCCAACACTCCCTCTTAACTAGGGAGGTATTCATATAGGTATATGGTCACTTTCAAACTGAAGAATCTCATAAGAAGAATCGGATTGGTAATCGCATCTGTATAGCATCATATCAACCAACATTGTCCTAGTGCAAGGCCTTGACTAACAGCCCCATCTATCAACGAAACAATGGGCTACAATGCTGCCAAGACACATGACTTATAGACACCATAGTTATTGTCTCTCCAAGGTACATACTCCACCCAGGTGTTCTCAGAGTATGACCTTCTTGGACTATTCTTCTCTTGGGTAGCTAGCCCTCAAAGAATATCGGTCCCCGACTACTCTTATCTTGAATGCCCTATTACATTCTCAAAGAGTATCGAATGCCAGATGATTACCCAATCCTCATTCTGTCTTCCCAAGTGAAGACCAAAATGATGTGTCTATCCATTCTCTCCACATGGCCTACACTGAGACTTACCGTTGTTAGTTCTGGTCTAGTGCATAACACATGTATTAGATAATCATATACGTCACTCCCTCTTAACTCGGGAAGGACATACTTCAAGTTTCTTTCCAAGCAAGAAACTTATCACCAGGTTCCCTTGATGTCATGGATTTCGATATTGAGGAATCTTAAACCTTTGGCTTCATAGGGCACAGATCATCCATCACTTTCATCCACGAGTCATGTTAGCTATCAGAAAGTGATTCATCAGACTTCCTTAGCTGGTCCACCTTTTATGCCATGTTGCTTTCTTTCGAACCATCTCCAAGCATCTTACATCCTTTTCACATGATTGGCAACCCTACATAAATTCATCCAGATAAACATATACATATGAACTTTTAAATCAAAAGTTACCTTAGTGATGATCTTTGACCATGACATCTTCCTATAGGCATCGACATCCTCAAGGTTTCTAAGAAATTGGCTGATCTTTCAGTTCCTAAAACTCTCATGTGATTATCCGGAAGATTTATATCTAATATGTTATGGATCACAGAAGCTTGCACTCTCAAATATTATCCCTACACGGTAGGGTTATTGATGATAAGGTTCGTTTGTTCGAACGTATGCGACTCAAGGTTTCTAAGAAATTGGCTGATCTTTCAGTTCCTAAAACTCTCATGTGATTATCCGGAAGATTTATATCTAATATGTTATGGATCACAGAAGCTTGCACTCTCAAATATTATCCCTACACGGTAGGGTTATTGATGATAAGGTTCGTTTGTTCGAACGTATGCGACTCAAGGTTTCTAAGAAATTGGCTGATCTTTCAGTTCCTAAAACTCTCATGTGATTATCCGGAAGATTTATATCTAATATGTTATGGATCACAGAAGCTTGCACTCTCAAATCCTCTATACATATTGACACATCTCCTAATGATATGTCTTGTCAAGGGTCTTCTTCTTTACCAGACTTCTATCAGAGTCTACATATCCTCCCAGGAGATCTTCTAGTCACATCTTCTTGGCTTCCGGATGATAACTGCCTCTTGACATGGTTGCACTTCATGATCTCTTCCTTTCTACACATCTTCATTCCCAGGAACTTTCAATTTCCAGTTCCTTTTTTATATGAAACCACCTCATATTCCATATGAGGATATATTATGTTGATTTCATTTCTCTGTGCACCGTGACAGATCCTCCTCCATAGATCATACTTCTAAATATAGAAGTCCATTACCTGCAACCATATGACATGACTTCGCAGCATCAAGTGTCAGCATATAAATATATATACCTCATACCGTTTTCCTTTGAGTCATCCTAGAATGAAGAGCTTCATTCCCTTGATCTACTTCATCAATATGTCATCACATCATAATCCCATAATTATGTAGCATAGTATTCTTGATGAAACCCTTCTGCTTTCTTTCTAACCAGTGAATCCACCCTTCTGCTTTCTTTCTAACCAGTGAATCCATAAAGAATTCCATTAGAAAGTGTCAACACATGTTTCCATGATGACCCTTGATCTCGATGCCTGCCTTCCGTCATTTTTGTTTATTAATAAGGTTTTCCAGGAGCTGATTCATCAAGAGCTCCTACCATTCTTCTATCATGATGTTATTAATATACATTACTTCTCGTCATACTATTTTACAACCAACAGAAATCACTTAAAGAGGAATATGATCTCAATCATAATAGAGATCTCTTGCTTCTTCTTTCTTAGATTTCTTTATATCAGGTTCTTCCCTTATATTTGTGACATGGGTTTCTTCCTTTTTCCTCTTGTCCTTTCCAGAATTAGGACAATCTCTTTTATAATGCCCGAGTTCATTACATCCAAAGCATCGTACTTTGTCCATATTTCTTGTCTTATTCTGAGGACCAAATTTTCGAATCTTCCTTTCTTCTTGGATATGGCTGCAAAGGCTTGATTCCCTTCACTTGATTTTGTATCGGCTTTGGCTTTCAATCTTGTTTCCTCTTTTTTGCATAGAGACCATAGATCGTGGAATGGTGTTGCTTCTTTCTTCTCATATAAACTTGAAGTGAAGTTTCCCCATTCTTCCAGTAGGGCATTCAGCACCACTGTAGTCATTTCATTATCAGACATTACTTCTCCCAATTCCTGCAATTGATCTCTTATTTCAGAAATCATTTTAAAGTATGAAGTGATTCCTTCCTCTCTTGACAATTTCATTTTGTATAGTTCTTGTCTCAGAGAGACTGCTTCCCCTGCAGTACTCACAAAGAATAGTTCCGCCAGTTTCTCATATATTTCTTTTGCAAAATTCAGTTTTGATACATATGGAATGAATGGGTCCTTGATTGATTCTATGAGAATCCTCTGGGCTCTGATTTCTCCTTTCATGTACTTAGCATGAGCTGAAGCATCTTTTTTTGAGGGTTGAATTGTAGATCCTTTAATGTAGTCCATGACTTCGTCTTCAATTAGATTCAAATCTGTCATTTTCTTCCATGCACTAAAGTTTGATGACCCAACAAATTTGTTGCTCTCTTTACAATAAGTCATTTTGACAGATTTAAATAAGGTCATAGATACTTACTTGAGTAAAGTGACTTGCAGCTTCCTTGATGATAAAGGATGTCTCCAAAAGATTATTTTCTTGATGAGTTGATCCTTTGAATGAGATTGAAGATCTTCCTTGAAATAGCTTGAGTATCTTCCTTGCAAACTGATTTGACTTTTCAACGCAAACTTTGACCTTGAATTTGATTCTTGCTTCCTTGAGTGCCTCCTTACTAAGTAGCCCTTGTCCTTTTAGCACCTTACCTCTGATACCATGTTGAGAATTTGGAGGGGTAGTAGATTAATTCAAATTATCTTCTTGATAATTACTTGTGAGCTTACTTGTTTTACTTATGTCTTCTCTTCTTAACTTATTTAGTCCTTCATCAAGTCAATTACCAAAACACAAGAGACACCAATTTAGGCTCTTCGAGCCAAGGCAAAACCTCTCCCTCTTAGAGAGGGAAACCCACAAGAAATTCTTCTTATAGACTTTCAAATGACAAGTACCATAACTAAGACTTAGACCCTTGACCTAAGAATGCTTCCAAGACCTTGTCACTGCTTCTTTCTAGCCCTTCAAACTGCTGCTTCTTTTCTGCACCAAACTTCACTGATCTGCACCAACACTAGAGAGCTCAATCTCTAGGTCTATCTTTTCCGGATCTTTCTTGCTGCTCTAGAATGTCTTTGTACCTTGCATAGCATTCCTTTTTCCACATACTTCTTTATGACAATTCTTAGACAAGATCACTTGGAACCTTTCACTTTGCTTAACCTTGAAGCTCCTTCAATTGAGATGTAATACTTCCTCTTTACGCACTGTAGAACAAGAAGGTAAATCACAGATTTACCTTCCTTTCTTTCTCACACTAAAGTCTCTTCTTCCTTGCTTATTGTCACTGTAAAAGATCTGAATTTCTTCCTTAGAACAGTCCAAAGATATCTGATATATCCACACTTCCTTTTCTGAATAGTCCGCACTTCTGCCTCAGTGAAACACAACACCTCTCACGTTGTGATATCTCATGAATATAAATACCTTCTTTTGTCCTGAAGCCCGAACTAGATTCTATCCTGAAGTCCGCACTTGATCTTGTCTTGAAATCCGCACTTTATCTCAGAGATATCTGAATTTTGTATGTGCCGAATGAACCGCAAATCTGAGTATATATAGTGGCATCTCCTTTGTTTTAGGTCGACCATTCATCCAGCATGTAGGCCAACTTTAACCATTGTTTATAGGCTGACTAGATCACAATGTATAGAAGCTTATCTTCCAACGATGAATGAGGGATGACTCAAGCTATTCCTCCACAATTTTATGGCAAGGTCTTGGAGCATTTTCTTAAGACTAAACACTTCATATACATGACACTTAATTACACTTGTAACTCGAAGACAAACCCTAATAGACATCAAGAAGAAGTCTATTAACCTATAATAAAAATCTTGCTCATGAAACCCATGAAGCAAGTATAACAAAAATACATTTTATTATCTTTGTCTTCTTCTTTACATAAATACATAATTACATAGTCAATATGAAGACCAATCCTAGTTACACTTTCCAACATTGGACTTGTGGCACATAACGGAAAAATTGATGAAGATGTCGTGTGTCAAACATTAGACCCTATTAAGTAGGGTCTTTGGTCTACTTATCTTGATGTTTATTATATTTTTCTCTAGCGCATGATGTATACCCTCTAGAGTTCTATGTAGATATTTTCTGGACTTCATCTATTTTTTTTTTTCTGTTTTCATAATGGGACCGAATATATATTTTTCATGGTTTTTTGGGTTGCTTTCCCCATTAGGGAGGCCTATGCTTACTTGGCAAATATTTGACAAGAGGCTTTTTTTGGCTGGTTAGAGACACTCTTTGAGTGTTGAATCTTGTAAACTATGTACTCAATAGAATTACCTTGACAGTTAATATTGTGGCCCTCATGGGTGATATACCACATATGGAATGTTTATGCATATACTGTTAAACTCGGGTATGGAAAACACAGTAAACACACAAGACATGAGAAAGATAAACGTTGGATGCATTTATTATTCACAAATGATGCATTTATAGTACATTAGGTGACCCTTGGATTCCACATTCCAAGGTCTCTTGTACTTCCTATGTCCATTCGCTTTCTACACCTACCCATAGAGGATTAGGTGTCCAACATTCCCCCCCTTAATCCGAAGGGGTATGTGTGAATCCAAGAAGAGAGTTGTAATACAAATCTACAAAGTATGCATGGCAGCATTTAGGTTGAATGAACTATCTGAAATGTTGGCATAAAGAGTTGTTTTAAGGATGGCCACCAACACTGGAACGCTTAGTGCAGTTCCCAGAACTCTTCCAAATCTGGCAAGAAGCTGAGGTCTTTTGCTAGAAGAAGTGTTCCTCATATTTTGAAGAGGGAGACCTTCAACCTGGAAGAAGGGAGGTCTACAACCTACGATGGTTTAAGGATGACCACCAACTTTGGAATGCTTGATGCATTTCCTAGAACTCTACCAAAACTGGCAAGAAGTTGAAGTCTTCTGCTAGAGGAAGTGTCCAGAATTCTTTGAAGAGGGAGAAGCTCAACCTCGCATAGATGGTTTAAGGCTGACTACCAACCAAAGACATGCTCATGGGCATCTGTGTCTTTGGCTACAACTCTGAATCTGGAATGACAGGTTGTGGCTCAAGCTCACTTGAATTTTTGTCTTTGGCTACAACTCTGAATCTGGAATGATAGGTTGTGGTTCAGGCTCGCTTGAATTGTTGTGTCTCTGGCTACAACTCTGAATCTGGAATGACAAGTTGTGGCTCAGGTAGTGAACTTACAATCAAACAATGAATTAATGAATGTGCCTCATTATTGTTCTCTTCTATCAATACTCAAGGCTCCCACAAATTTTATGGCTAAAAGTGCACAGGAATGTTCGTAATTCTTATTCATCATCACCCTTTTGTAGTTTCATGAGACTTTTCAACAACCACACATCTAAAGCTCGGTGTTTATTTCACATCTGACCAATATCGAATGGATGCATCCCAATATGAAAAGTGGACACCAAGGACAAAGTGGCAGGAGCTAGACTCACTGGCTTTCCACCGGTCTCCTATTTCCACTTCCAAATGCAAAATAGAGCCAGTCGCCCAACAATAGTTACCCAGAATCACTGTGTCCATTCAGTATTTGCACTCCTACAGTCAAATTCGATATGGAAGCTGTAAGAGGCTTGGACTAGTAATAAAATCAGGGGATTCAGAAGGTTTTTGTCTAGACACCAACTGTGCCTATTTTAAGCAACTTCCGCAATTCAATGGGTTCAAAGGCTGTGAAAAACAAGGTGGGGGATCTTTTCCAAAAGGCGCAAAAAGCCACGGAAAAAGCTACTAAGGATGATGAATGCGAAGAAGTCAAGGAGAAATGTTGCTTAGATGCCCTCAAAGCACTCCATTATGTGCCTGTAACCATGGGTATTCTTGTTTCTACTCAGTTTGATAAACGTCTTCGAACTGTCACAAAGCATCCTCATGAAAAGATTTGTACTCTAGTTGTTGAGTTACTTGATGCTTGGAAGAAGCTTGTCACATCAAAGGAACACAAAAACATCAACAAAACACATACTGTGCATGGGGCGATGGGCCTAGACAAAACGAGATAACGCAGGTTGGGAATATACCGCAGAGCACCCAAATTCCTCAGAGCATACCAATTCGATGAGTTTGGGGAGGAGCAGCGTAAGGCTCTACGTAGATGGAGGAGTCGAGGCACTGTATTGATGTGAGGGCTGGTGTGAGAGGTGAGTCCGAGAGCACCAAGGAGGGAGTAGAGGCCAGCAATTCCGGAGAGACTCTTGGTGTGAATTCAATATAGAGGAGTTCGAAGAGATTCTTTGTGTAGAATCGATATGTAGGAGTCAGGAGAGACGCTTGGTGTGGAGTCGATATGGCGGAGTCCGGGGAGATTCTTGGTGTGGAGTCAATAACCAGAAGTGGAGTCTGCAAGTCGAGTTCACTATTCCATGTCACATATGCCAACGAATGTCAAGGACAAGTCACAAGGAGGAAGAGACCACAAAGGGGTCAACACTAGTGCTCAATGCGTATATGGGAGAGCGGTAGAGAAGGCAATTGCATATAGGAGGCTGCAAGGCTGAGAGCGTCAAGGACTGCTGACAAGTTGTATGAAGCAATATGAAGTGGTATGTAGTCAATATGGTGTCAGCGAGACCAAGATATCTCTCTCAACAGTAAACAACTTGTGGAAGGAGTGTTGGTGCTGCGGGAGTGATGACAGAGGAGGCCAGGATATGGCATTTATTCCCAGAACAGGTTTGCAGGTTTGAATGGCAGAGGGGCGGCAGGTAGAATGACATGCTTAAAATAGCAAGAGAAAAGCAGAGCGCATGACTGACAAGACGCTCATAGCAACGTAAAATGATATGTCAGAGCTAGCAGGGAAATAATGGTGTTTTTGAGCAGCGCATGTAGGAGTTATAACAGAAGAGGAGCACTAAGATCCACAAAGACCACAAAACAAGTGGCTCACCCAAAACTCACCCACTCAGATACCATGTTAAACTCAGCGATGGTGAACACCGTAAACACATGAGACATGAGAAACATAAACGTTGAATGCATTTATTATTCACAAATGATGCATTTATAGTACATAATGATGCATTTATAGTACATTAGGTGACCCTTGGATTCCACAGTCCAAGTTCTCTTGGACTTCCTATGTCCATTCGCTTTCTACACCTACCCATGGAGGATTAGGTGTCCAACATATATGATGTAACTTTTTATTCGCTTAATAAAAAGTTCGTTTTTTTCTTAGAAAAAAAAATGGTGTTGGTTTATGAATCCAAATGATGGTTATCATGACCAATGTAATGATGCCTACTTCATTTATGTTATTTGTTTGTCATTATTACTCTGTCTTGTATGCTTGTACCGGCTGTGAATACCAACAGGTATCCTTTCAGCATGTAATGCTTCAACATATCATTTAGGAGTCAACTGCAGAAATTTGGTGAACGCAAGAATATGGAATTAATAAAAAGTATGTTATTTCCCATGCAGCTTGTTTAAGTGTCAACTGCATCTGACTATAAGTTTCTCACAAGTCAACGAGTTCTTAAGACCATAACAGCATGAGATTGAATTTGGGCTGTACTTAAGCTGCCTCCCCACTTTGAGGGCTCCAGGAAGAGTCATATTAAGGCACGTCTTTAATGTATTAATAATATCATAATTCTGCTAGTAAAGTATGGATGATCCTTCCTTTTTCGGTGCTTAATGTCTGTTTGAGGAGACATTTCCTTCCTTTGGGTTCTAACATTGTCAGTTAGGTTAGTGTTTTCCCAGCCTGAAGTATCTTTAGGTGTCCTCATAGCATGCACATCCCTTAGTTAAAGACCACTATTCTTCTGCCCCAAATTTCTTCCCTTCTTATTTCCTCTTCACCAATCTTGACCTGTATGATTGATCGGTTTTTAGAGGTAGCCATTTTATTGTCAAGATCGCATTTCTATTCTGTCTGCTTTTCTCTGTTGCTTACTCCAACATTCTTTTCTTTTGTCCCCTCGGATCATACAACTTGATGGTTGTCGGTTAAGCAATCTAACAGTATCAACACCTCACAAACTGACTTCAAGTTAAGCTGTCATTTCATTTTCCTTAAACTGACTTCAAGTTAAGCTGTCATTTCATTTTCCTTTGTCCAGTATAAAAAGCTTGAACCCGTCAAATTCAAATAAGTTCAATGCCATCTCTGTTTCATAATCACGAGGAACAAAAACCTAATGATAGATATGCTGAGCAATATTAAGCTTCTCAAGCACTGTATACTGTTAGATTCAAACTATGAACCTCTAAATCTGAAACATGATATCCATGCCTGGACATGGCTCCTAAGAAACCTCATACAAGAGAGAAGCAAACAGTTCAAATGAAAGTATGGCATTCCCCTGTCTTCTCTTTTGCAATCATTATATGGATTGGAGACGGAAAGAATTACTTAAATTAAATGTGAAAAATGTTGCAAATAGCGTTCTGAAGGAAATTACATTAGAATACATCCACAAACACTGCAGCAGTAGGAAGCCCTCATATTATCCCACTTGACTAACAGTCGTCAAAACTTTGCTTCTGAATGTTTAAACAAAGATGTATCAAAGAAGCAAATAAATTCTAACTCAAATCAGGGAGGATTTTATTTCACTTCTTCCTTCTTCACCCAACAACATCCTCTGTAATATATGCATCAATAATTTCAGAATATTCTACAATACAGAGAATGACACTGAATTTCCAAGTTCTTTAAATAATGTACTATGTGCCTCCAATGCTAGTTTGCACTGCTACAAATGAAAACCGTCATTGTCATATACATTAATTTGAAAATAAATCAATAAACTCAGCGAGCATTGAAATACTTAGGTAGAACCACTTGAGAGGAAACTCATATATAAAACTCACCAATCTCCCATCCATCCAAAACACAACTGAAATTCAAACTCTGGAGATTCTTAAAAGATGACATCTGACAATTCGTCTAGAAGCTAAAATTAAGCAGGAGATTGCAGTAAAAAGCCAGTGTTCTGACACAGTTTTACATCAGATTCGAGCAACGTTTTCCCGAAGTTCACAATTGACGAATTACAGAGGACACTTGCTTTACCTGTCAATCTAAATGAATACAAACAAAATAATATAGATCTTATATCAAAGAATTTTGCAAATATGTCATTGCACCCTGGCCTTATACAAATACGGGACAACAGAATGAAAAGATAACATTGGAGATGAACCAGGATCATCCTTCTATAATACAAAATTTAACATCATTTGCCTAGCTGACATAAGCTTGTGGTCTAACCAAGCGAAGTGAAAAATACACAGACTGCACGTCTCAAGTTCCATACTTGCTAGCAATAGTGACAATCTCGAGGTGGCAAATAAACGGAACAGCTATTGTTTGGATCTGAGGGCATCCTTGAAATACGATAATTTATACAAGATTTTTCAGGTCTTGAATCCAGGTTCGATCCAACAAAGCCATGATTAACCATGATTAACTCTTACCTGCCATAGAGTTGGTTATTTACGGTCAATCCTTTGAAAATACGGTCCTTTACAACTTTGTACTCTCCCAGATTTCAACCCCTTGCATATCCTTCCTCGCCAGGAACATCCTATTTCCCCCAGTCACCATCGAAGTTATCCTCTCCCCACCCTGCTTGCCCACAAAGCTCCGCCTCAGAGCACTCCTGTTCTCTTTGAGAGCAGCTTCACTCCAAACCTCCAAGTCCGCTCCACGGCTACAGAAAACCTGCCTTCCACACCCCATAAGCCTATTTTGCCCGCCACCAGGTCTCTGGCTCGAATCGTTCAAGGTCACCCAGGGTTCGGCCACATTCAGCTGCCTCAAATCCGCCATGAAAACTGACCCAGATCGGACAGCCACCTTAAAAATCCCACAAAGCTCCTCGCTGGCAATCACATCTGCAAAGCAATCAGTCTGTAACTCCTGCTGCTTAACAGAAGGTCCCGAGCTCGATTCCCGGGATTCCCATACCGCATTCTTAGAACGAATGTCCCAGAGCTTTATCTGACCCCTATAACCAGATGCCCCTCCGCTGACCGAGCTCGCTAGCAACAAATCATGGCCACCTATCCATTCCAATTTAGTGGCCGCCTCTAAATCCGCAGCTCCACCCAATTGGCGACCAAGTTCAGCCACCGGCAGGAACGATTCCGTGTCAATTAACAGAATCGTATTGGCATTCTTTCGGCTGCTCTCGAAGCTCGCGAACAGCAACCCCTTTGCCGGCGACGAGGCCACGGCCTGAACAGTGGGGTCGTGAAGTCGAATTTCCGGGGCTTCAAGAATCTTCCAATCGATGCACTCTCGCCGCACTCCCTGAACCAAGTCGTAGACGTGGAGCCCCTGAAAATCGACGGCTCCCGCCACGGCAATCGACGAAGAAACCCTATGAAGCGTATCGATGCAATTCAGGTGCGTCAGAACAGTTCTCCGCTTGCGGAGAGCCCAGTCGTAGACGGAAATCTTGCTGCCATGGCCAACAATGAGCGAACCGTCGTTGCCCGCGGAGAGAGCCGAGGGTCTGTCGCGGCCATTGGGGACGACCATGGACTTAATCGACATGTCGAGCCCGTCCAGGGGCGGAGGCGCCACGGCGGATCGGACAGCGCCTTCGGCTCCGAAAAACTGCGCTTCGGAGACGATGTCATCGATGGAAAAGGAGTGGGATTTCTTGGACGGTAATTTGGAGGTCCGGAGGATCGAAAGCAGGACCGCGAAGAGGTCCGGGTCTCGGTCAAAAAAAGGCTCCTCTTGTTTTTGCGCCGAAAGGCTGTTGAGGAGGAGGCCAGCGAGGATCGAACCCGGATCGGCCTTCTTGAGAGCCGAGGGGGATGTGTGGAAGACAGTTCCGCCCACGTTGAGAACGATGACAGAGCTCTTGGTGTAGTAAGCTGGAGGAGCAGCGTGCACAGGCTTAAATTGAGCTTCGAACGGCGCCATGGATTGATATATTCTATTCACTGTATATACTGCAGAAGCCAATGGGTTTACAAAACAATTGGTATAAGCGATTCGAATGAGGGCGCAGCTCCGAACCTTCGATGTGTATACTGCCTCTGTATGAAATGTATATTCAGTATGTATCCCTCAAAATCAGAACTGGAAAGCCAATATTTATAGAAGTTAAGTCTCTCTAACCTGCGCCTTTAGTCAAAGTTCACGTGCGTTCAAGGCGGGCGGCTTCAGAAGATCCTTTTGATTAGAATGATGCCATTTAGAGGGGCTTAAACATCGTGCGAGTTAATAACTGTCAACGCAATCCAACTGTTGAGGAGAGCTTGATCCGACGGTAGATTTGAAAGGATTGTATTTCGAGCACATTTTCAACATGTGTAAGCTACTTGGGTTTCAGATGGTTGGCTTGGCGGCAACTGTCCCAAAAAAGTCGAGCGTCTCTTGAATGTCAAGATATGAGTTGGTTGTCTTGGTCAAGTTTGGATTACTTTTGCAATGGTTTGATTTAACCATGGTCTTAAGTTTCAGGGGAAAGTCCGAGGTTGGTTTCTTTGGTTTGTTCCTCGAGTCTCCATTACTTTTGATGTGGTTTGATTTGACCATGGTCTCATTTGGTGGGAGAAGGTTCCATTGTGAAAGTCTAGAAGCTTCTCAGCGTTGAAATTTTAAATTCATTTTTATTTTTTTTATTAGATAATTTGTTTTAATTATGTGATACTAATTGGAAAAAAACATTAATGAGAATGGGTGTTCTCGGAAAGATACAGATTTTCTGAATGGGTCCATTTTTACTTCAGACAATAAAGAGAGAATGATTATAAGAACTGACCTTTTCACGAACCAGTTGACAATACTGTACTGGCTCTGATACCAATTTTACTGCAGGGACCTCTCACACAGGTTTGCACTGCAAACTGCTCAACCGACACACTGGCTCACTGAGTTTCTTCTTGCTTCTTTAAGAGACCCTATGTGAATCCATACACGAACTTACTATCACGTTCACACTTCTTTCGGCTCTCTCTGCGGCTCCCTTCACCTTTTCTGGCCTACTCTGTGTCCCTCGGTGATTTCGCGAACGTCTAGCGAACTTTCGGCGATCAAAAATAAAACAATACTACCTCAATGGACATTTATAAAGCTCAGAATTACAGTTCTTCTCATGTGGAACAAATATTTCTCTCTCTTTATTGATATTCAGAATGATTTTACAATCAGAGTACAGACTTATGGACTCAGAGCTCTTTCCAGAGATAGACTGCAGTGACTTTTACCAGACTTTAGTTACTCATAAAGAGTGAGCGCTACTAGAGGCTTCCTGGCCAACGTGCAGACTCTGTCTCAGAGTTCTGTTACTCAAAACACACAGATGAACAATATACAGACTCGATCTTTGATCAGGCCACTTTAGGTTCTTGCCTATGCCGAGCACATAGACACACAGGCTTCTATGATCACCTATGGACTTGAGTCTTAGCACCGTGATACAAGCAGATCGCGAAACTTCGCGCAGATGCAGAGTAGGGAGCTTCGGCTCGACTCAAACTCAAAACTCAAATGACTCTAGACTTTAGACTCTCCGAATGCGAATGCCAAACAATGAGCTTCAACCCCCCTTATATAGGAAAAGAGGGGGGGACAAACATTTGTTCGGTCCGTCGGATTATTGACACGTGGAGGAGAATCATGGCTTTCGGGTAACACCGAAGTGACATCCGCACCGAGATTCATCCATCCGACACTAACATGTGAAGTGTGTGTACATTACACTGTGGATACCTTTTCTGTACAAGGCCCACGAGGAAACAGAATAATTATATACAGAGAGGATGATTTTCGGACAGGTGAAAAGCCCCCGGGAAAAGACCTGTCACTGTAGACCCGTCACTGGGTATCATTACACTATGGATACTTTTGTTTTAGCGGAGCCCACTAGAACCGCTTGTACTGGTTTCAGCCTGATCAAGGATAGTAATTCCAGGAAACCGGAGTCTTGGATACAGATCATCATCCCAAGCTTTTGTGTAAATTCTTCTGACAATCATGGGTTTATTTAAAATGATCTGATGTTTTACTTTGGTTAGAACCAACCATTGTAATTGCCTTTTCTTGTAGCAATTTAATATTGGATTTACAAGTTTGTACTCAAGTTGGCTCAAATCACGGACTGTTTGACACGGGCTATGAAAGCATTCTCCCCAAGTGCTTTCTAGACAATCATTGCATTGGCTTTGAAAATATGATTCATAGTAGACTGGATCCATGCCATATGCGCTTAGTCCGTAAACAAACCACTAGTCACATGTCCAGGGGCATGCATAGTGGGACTGATTTATCCAAGTAGGTCCAAATCTGAACTTGGTGTGGTGAGTCTCACCGCGCCCACCTTTATTCAGCAAATCCCACCAAAGTTGCTTATATCCTGCAAAATTGTACACAGTGTCAGGAAAAATCAAGTCAGGATTGTTACCTGGCCATGTCTGGTACCTCCCTCCAGTGTATTCTCCAGGCCACCTTGTGCGGTTGATTGTATAAGACTTATAGTAGATTCTTGTTCTGTCACTTCCACCAGTACAAATCACTGACAGATCACAAAAATCTTGCGAGAGGGACCTTTCTGCTTCATAGGAGGAGGTCATACTTGTGGAATATATCATGTCATGTATCCACTTATTTCCTTTGGGGTAGACCCGCCTTTCAGGTACAAGATGCATAATATCAGTGTGGCTCTGTAGATTTGCATCAAGTACTTTTGTGTTTCGGAGTTGCCATGTAGGCCTCCATTTCTCTTTGTACACAGCCCATGATTCATCATCTGAAATAGACCTGAGTGTCTCTTTTTGTTGTGCATGATCTCATTCTGTGATGATAACCATAACATGGTTATGATTTTCTTCTTTTTCTTCTTGTTCTTGACACTGGATGAATTCTCTGCTGAGAAAGTCTAGCAGAGAATTATCAATTCCCTTAATATGCTCGACCTTAAAGTCAAAATTAGCAAACAAAGCTTGCCATCTTGCAAATTTAGCATCTTCAGGGTTTTTGATAGTTTTATTCAGAACTTTATCTAAGGCCTTAGCATCGGTCCTTAGCAAGAAGAATCTATTAGCTAGATGAATAGAGAACTTACTGACACAGTTCCAGGCAGCTTTAACTTCTTGTTCTATTGTGGATTAATTCTTCTCAGCTTTACTCCATGTTCCAGATGCATACTGCACAACTCTTTCTTCTTCTTTCATACTTTTGTCAGTAGGTCTCTGTTTGAGCACACCTCCCCAACCAATATTACTGGCATCTGATTCTACAATTTTGAAATATCCATCTTCTGCAACATGAAGAATGGGGAGCTTTCTTACCTTAGCCTTGATTTGTCTGATTGATTCTGTATGAGCTTTTGTCCAAGGCTTAGGATTCTTTCTGAGTCTCTGGTTTAGGAGAGACCTGTCAATTGCACAATTTGGATAAAAATTGCTTACATAATTTAAACAGCCCAAAAATCTTTGCAGTTGGGTTTTATCCAGAATGATGTCTGGAAATTTATCTGCAAACTCAATAGCATGATTCTGTAAAGAAATTAATCCATTCTCTATAGTGTGCCCCAAGAATTTGATCTTAGTCTTACACAATTCCATCTTTTTCTTACTTAGGACTAAGCCATTTTTCTTTACTAATCTCATAAAAATCTTTAGATGCCTGAAGTGATCTTGAAGATTTTTTGAGAATATTAGGAGATCATCAATGTATGCTAGGAGCCATTCTGCATAAGGTTTGAAAATAGAATCCATTACCTTCTGGAACTTAGAAGGTGCATGCTTTAGTCCGAATGACATCACATTCCATTCATAGTGGCCTCCAGGAATGTTGAATGCAGTTTTCCACTTGTCTTTTTCTGCTATAGCCACTTTCCAGAAGCCAGACTTCAGGTCAAACTTAGAAAATATCTTGGCTCCTGCTATCCTTCCCAACAGATCTCCCTTATGTGGGATAGGATAAGTATCATCTGCAAGAACAGAATTAAGAGGTTTATAATTAATGACTAACCTGGGGATACCTCTTATCTGTTCACTCCTCTTATTCACATAAAAGCCATAGCAGTTCCAGGGACTGTTTGACTCTCTGATAAGCTTTCTCTGCAACAGCTGATTTATTTCTTTCTCACAGAGCTCTTAGTATTCTTTGTTCATTGGAATTGCTCTGGATTTGCATGGTCTGCCCGTATATCCTTCTTTGTAGGGCAACTCAATACTATGTTGTTTGCGGTGCCAAAATGCATTTGGATCTTTTGCACAACATTGTTCTTCAAACTGTTTCTGTAGTTCAGCAATTTGTTTCTAAACTACTGCAGAACTCAACTGATCTTCAATTCTGATCAGGTTCTTGTGGTCTTTTAGTTCTGCAAGACTATCTTTAGCTTTTTTGAGTTCCGGCATGGCTTGTACCATAGTAGATATTCTCTGTTTGGAAACATAAGGCAGCTCAATTCTTTTTCCTTTTCCATCAGAAGTAGGCATTGTAATGAAATACCCTGCCTTATTGTTCTTGGTTCTCCATGAACCATGAGACTCTACAGCTGCAAGGAAAACATTTCCTAAGATGCAGTCAACAGGAATATCAGCCACAACAAATTGTGCCTTTAAACAATGAGAATCAAAACAAACCATGGCTTTAGGAATCTCATATTCAAGTGTTTTGTCCCCTAATCCCACAATTTTTCTTTCTACTTTAGCCCAAAACTTTGAGGGGACAATTTTCTTATCAAGGATGTTTACATCTGCACCTGAGTCAATTAATGCAGTTACATTATAGGTCTTACCATGCACTAAAATATTCACATTGACATGGTGGTGCTAGTATTGAACAGTAAGAACCTGCATTTCTCTGAATCCAAAAACAGGATCAACTTTTCCTTCAACAATTTCAACCTTTGGTTGTTCAGGAGCAGAATATGAAGGAGTTCCATGAATAATATAATTAGTATTTCTGCCTGTAACAGGATGAACTTCTTCCTGTTTGCCTTTTTCTAATTCAGATACTTTGAATTTGAGGGCAGAAATTTCACCTTTCAGTAAGTGTATCTCCCTACTCACCTCCCCCAAAGTGAGTGCACGAACTTTGCTTTGTTGTTGTTGACGGAGATAAATTCTGGTGTTCTGCTCATAAGAAGTATCCAAGAACAAGGACTTCTTAGAGGGTTTTGCAGAGGAGGAAGCACCTGAGGACTGCAGAAAAGCATCAAGCAGCCGGGTCTTCAAATCACCATCTTCCATGGCTCGGATATGAGAGAAAACCTTCATGTCATCTTTAATGGTTTGAGCCATGATAACTTTAACTTTTCCTGTAAATTCTTCTGCAAGCTGTTCATCAGAAGAAAAACCAGAATCTGATGAAGAACAATGTTCACATTGACAATTGTCAAATACGACACATTGCCTCTTTAAGATGTTCAAAGGCCTTAGTTGCTTCAGGAGTCCATGAAAATGCATCTTTCTTCAATAATGTTGTTAGAGGTGCTGCTATTCTTCCATAAATCTTAACAAACTTACGATAATAGCCTGTTAACCCGAGAAATCCTCGCAACTGCTTTATTGTCTTAGGGACTTTCCATTCCTTAATGGCTTTAATTTTGTTAGGGTCTACTTTAACACCCTCGTGGGATATAATATGACCCGGATATTCCACCTCTTGTACTCCAAAGAAACATTTGGATGCTTTTGCATATAATTGTTTCTCTTGCAATAGTTTGAGCACCCTGTCAACATGCTCAACATGATCCTTCCAAGACTTGCTATAGATTAGTATATCATCAAAAAATACTAGCACAAATTTTCTAAGGAAGGGTTTGAAAATGGAATTCATCAACCCTTGAAATGTAGAGGTGCATTGGTAAGGCCAAAAGGCATGACCAAAAATTCATAATGACCCTCATGAGTTCGAAATGTTGTTTTTGGAATATCTTCAGTCTTCATTCTAATTTGATGATATCCTGAATGAAGATCCAACTTGGTAAAATAAATTGCTCCATGTAATTCATCAATAATTCATCAATCACAGGAATGGGAAATTTGTCTTTAATGGTGAGCTTATTGAGCTCCCTATAATCCGGACACATTCGCCATGATCCATCCTTCTTGTGTACCGATACTACAGGAGCAGAGAAAGAACTTTGACTAGGTTGAATTATACCCGCCTCTAACATTTCTGCAATCATACGTTCAATTTCGCTCTTTTGGAAGTAAGGATATCTATAAGGCCTGATGTTTGGAGGAACACTTCCTGGAATCAAATGAATAGCATGATCATGATCACGAATAGGTGGGAGTCCTTTGGGAGTTTCAAACACTTTGGAATGATTGTCCAAGACTTGTTGGAGATCTGCAGAAATAGATGATTTTGATGTCGGAACTTCTAGTGAGCATAATTGTGCAGTTACGCCTCGTTGTTTTTTCTTTAGAAGCTTTGTCATGACATTAGAGCTTATTATCCTTCCTGGCTTCCCTTCAATACCCCGTAATTTGACTTCCTTTCCTTCTGAAAAAAATTTCAAGAAAAGTTCTTGAAAATTAAAAGCTACCGTCCCCAAAGATTGTAACCATTGTACTCCTAGTACAACATCAGCACCTTCCATAGGAATGGAAAGCATTGGACTAGTCAACACATATTCCCCCATGGTTAGCTTGATGTTATTGCATTTTCCAGAGCAATTTATAGTTCCTCCATTTGCAACCATCACTTGACTTTCTGGTGCTGGGTATAGGAAACAATTTAATTCCTTGGCTACCTTACAATGAATAAAATTATGGGTGCTACCTGAATCAATCAACACTATTACCTTTCTCTTCTTGATTTGTCCTTTTATCTTGAGAGTTTGAGGAGTGGTAATTCCTGCTAGTGCATTACACGATATGGTTGGATTCATTTCTTCCTCTTCTGGGGCTGGTTCCTGGTGTATATCCTCTTCTTGTTCATTTTCTTCTTCCTCTTCACAATCTATGTAAAATAATTTCTTCTCAGCACACTTATGACCTTTAGTGTATTTGCTATCACAACTGTAGCAAAGCCCTTTTGCTCTTTTTCTTCCAATTGTTGTGGTGTCAACCTTGTAGGTTGTGGAAATCTAGGCGTAGCAACACTTCCTTCTTTATAGAATTGAGTGGTAGGCTTCCTTGTCGCCATAATTTACATTCAACTTTTCTTGCCAACCTGAATGCCTTCTCCAATGAATCAGGTTCCAAAACGCGAACTTCATGTTGGATGTTATCCTTTAAAGTGCCTATGAAGAGATCAATCCTGTGTTCCTCTGGAATATCAGTTACCCTTATATTCAATTTTTGGAAGTCCTCAATGTGCTGCCCCACTAAACCCTTTGTTTGAGATTTATCAATTGGCTAAAGAAGGTGTTGCTCTTTGTATCCTCATAATGTACTATCATTTCCTCCGTAAAAATTGACCAAGTGACAATTTTTTTACGGGAGCAAAGCCATCGATACCATACAAATGTATTTTGTTCTAAATGTAAAGTTGCAATGCGTACCTTTTTTGTGTTTTGCACGTTATGGAGATCAAAATATTGCTCCATCTGTAGTATCCATGTTACCGGATCCTTTCCATCAAACTTCTTCATATCCATTTTTGGAATATGGTGGTTCTTCCCGCCAACATTCGAGTTTATGAAATCATGATTAACATTTATTTTGTTCTCATCATGAGGTTCTTCTCTTATATTTCCGCCATTAGGAATCATTTCTGGTTTTAAGCTTGTCATCAAGCCTTCCATGTATGCTTTTAGATCATTCTTCATGTTTTCCATGTTGTCTTTCATGTCATCCATCTTAGCTTCCATGCCCACTTCCATGCCATCCATCTTAGCTTCCATGCCATTCATCTTAGCTTGCACACCATCCATCTTAGCTTCCATGCCTTTCTTCAAACCATCCATCTTTCCTTCCACACCTTTCTTCAAAACTTCCATTTCATTTTTTGCTGCTCTTTGCGAGAGTGAAATTTGTTGCACTTGTTCTTGTAATTTTGATAGATCATGTTACAATTCTTCATCTTCATGAGTCATGGTAGAGCCTTCTGAAGGCTTGATGGGTGTTGAATTCTTTTTAGGGGCCATTTTAGAATTCAATATTGATATCTATTCTACAATATGCCCTTGGAATCAATTCAACTTGATTCTTCAAACAAAACTTATGCAATTCGGGAAAAAAAATACACACCTTTTACTAGCTTTTAGGAGCTCGATATTGAAATTGAATTATCTCTGTATTTGAAAATCTTCGATATCTGAAATTCAGCTCTGTAGTAGATCTCTGAAGCTTCTTTCAAATGCCATAGGTATGACCTGATTTGGATTCTCCAAGACAAATTTGTGTCCAATCTCCCACAATGACCTAATTCTGGACTGGTTCAGTAGAGCGAACTTGTACGAATTGCCACGTGTCACTGTTTTGTCCTTTGTCTCTGAAATTGATAGCGAAGAAACTTCGGTCTGTGTACTTGTGACCACTTTTTACGGCACTTCAATCCAATGCCCAGAGAGAGAGTTATTGAAGTTTTCCCACGATCACCTCTTTGAGATGAAATTCAGGAGCCTGAAAAAGCACTACCTTCCACAGATCATATCTCCAAAAATATTGCGAACCAAGCTCTGAAATTTTTTGACGACTTTCCTCAGGATTTCAGCTTCGCACCTTATGAATTTCAGACTCTGAAACTTCGTACAAAAAAATTTATAGCGCAATTGCCACGATGACCTGTTTATGAGCCTGAAAAAATACCTAACTTCCACAGATGATATCTCCTCAAATATTGCGAACCAAGATCTGAAATTTTTAGACAACCTTCCTCCAGATTTCAGCTTCGCACCCTAAAAATTTCAGCTTCTGAAGCTTCGTAGAAAAAAATTTATAGCGAAAATTCCACGATGACCTGTTTGGAGCAGCGAAACCCTAGAATCCCAAAGCTCTGATACCAAATGTTGTGTAACCAGCTCTAAAGAGAGAAGAAAAGAGATATTCACGCCTTAGAAATGAGCCACTTCGAGGGGGCAACCTCCAATACATTACATGAATGAACAATTCTTGGATGATACAAATGAACAAAACCTCCTTCTATATATGGGAGTCCATGGGGCCATAATATAATCCTAGTGGGGCCACAATGTAATCCTAGCCGACCTAACAATAATAATGTAAGGGCACAATAATAACAATATGGGGGTTACGGGGGTACAATAATAACAATAAGGGGGGCTACACTAACATAATAAGGGGCTACACTATTAATATAGGGGCTTAACGAGAGATTGAGAATGAAACGAGAAGCAGAAGAATCTTCTTGAGCTTGTTGGATCATCAAGCGGGGGCAGTCTTCTGTTTTGTGAAAACTGGAGCCACATCGGCCACATTTATCTTCAGTTTTAATTTGTTGTTTGCCTTTACATTTCTGTTGGGATTTTTGTCCCAAACCTTTTCTTGATTCTTTAGCATCAGGACATAGATTTGCTGTATGTCCTGTCTTTCCACAAATCCAGCAAGTTATCTGTTGCATCCTTTTTAGCTTGACATCTTTAGGATGAATATCGTGTGGCTCATAATAATGAGTCTTCGGGACATATTTAGAGGAGCGTCCCTTGTGAGCAGGCTTTCGGTAAGGCTTGCGAGGCCTTGCAACGGCAGACAGTCTTTTGCTGTGTCTGTGATAAGTATAAGGCTGATAACTTCTGGAAGTATTTTTAGCCTTTTTCTTTGTTTTGCGCCTTTTTACTAATGGGTCATCAATTGTGATCCCATACTTGCTGCAAAAAGATTTAGTACCAGGCAATCTATTCAATTTATCAATAGATTTATTCATTTTAGAACTGGTACAAAGAGTGATCAATACTCTAGTTATTATGTTGTACATCTAACCCCATAAATATGTTTCTAGTGGTAACTGGAAAGCATCCTGTAATTTGAGAATGTCTACCAGCTTGGAAGGCAATGCTGCAAGGTAGACTTGCTTCCAGAGAATGTTCTTGGGGTCCTTAACCATGAAGATTCTTTGCATCCAGTCTCTATGGAAATCTTCATACTGGTTAATATTATGACACTTCAGATTCATGAGGATCATTTCATTTTGATCTGAAATGTTTGGGTCATCTCCACGGAATGTCTGTTGAATTAGTGCTGTGAGGGCACCAATCATATTATTCATGGCTTTGCCATCTTCATGAAATCTTACATCTCCATTTTCATCTTTCAACACCTCAGCTTCCATGGATGCTATGAGAGCAGGGGAAGACTCTAGTTCCCACCATCTGGCTAGAGTTCCTGTAAAACATGGAATGAGGGATTTACATGCCTCGACTTCAGATTTTCCATCTATGCACATCAACTTATACTCTGTAATCATCTGATCAATGACTTGTTTGATCTGGGCAGAGGATAAGTTATCTATGTTCCATTCTTTATGGCTCTGGGAATAGAAGGTTTCTCTTGCAGGAATTTTTCCAAGGCCATTTAAGTCAGGAGGAGAGTACCTGGTATATTGGGCTTCAAGGGGCTCATATACAGGTAAGACATGATCTTCATATTCTGACTCATGGAACAGAGAGGCAATGGTTATTTTAAACTTTGGAGACTCTAGAACAGACTCTTTGGGAAATAGGCTGGGAAATCTATCAACACTTTTCTGGATTTGCACAGCTTTCCCTTCGTGGAGAAATCCTGAAGGGATTGGATTGTCTGGCTTCTTTTCTTTCTCCTTCTGGATTTTCTCAGACAAGTCTGTCACAAATTGCCGAGTAGAAATAGACTGATCTATAATACAACTTTCTACTTCATCAACCTTCTGTAAGGACTTCAAAGAAAAATCTTTAACTACTGAACAACTGTATTGTACAGAATTCAATTCCTTATTTACATCATTCAAAGAAACTTGCAATTGATCCATATGGTTCTTTACAATAGAAGCTTTAGCAACATTTTTGTCTAATCCTGTGATGGCAGTGTTAGTCCAATTTATTTGTTCACTTACAGTCTGGACTCTTCTTTCAATTCCTACTAGGTTTTCCTTTTGCACTATAGGATATGCATTAGCTGAATTTTGTCCTTCACCTAGGACAATTCCTTTGAAAGGAGGATAGCTGGTGGCTGTTTCTAGCTTACTACCATCAATTGCTGTCCATGAATGACCAGTAGAGGATGTAGGTTCATTCATTAATACAACTTCTGATTCTTTAACCTTTTTCCAAGAGTAGAAAGAAATCCAAGTCTTTCTTTCTTCCATATATTGTTTCCATTCTAAGGCTAAAGTTTTCTTTTGTTCTGGAGTATGGCTGACAGCAAATTTATCTGCTTCTGGGTGAGTAAACAAATCCAAATTTATCATCTGCTTCATCCATTGAGCAGGGATTCTATGTTTCTCACAACCATCCATTAGTGTATAAAACTTCTGGATTTCTGGGACAGATGGTCTTTTGACATCTTCTGGCAGATCTTTAAATCTGCATTCTGGGATCAGGAAATCCTTTTGGTTGTAATACCCTAAACCATGCTTATCTTTAGGGGATTGCATATTCATAAATATCTCAGTGAGTCTGGGATCTTCATCTTGCAGAGAAGGAACTAGGTGCATCATAAGCACATGGTCATCTTCATGGGAAAAAGGGATATCAGAACATTTCGGATTCAGACAGGGGGTGACGGATGTAGACGGAGGTGCATCACCTGTTCTAGGATTATGGTTCTGATGTCTAATGACCACTTCAGCAAGATGTTTAAGATTTACAGACTGATGGCATTGAGGGCATTCAACTTGTAATGGATTAAAATTGACTAACAAAGCTGTATGATGACAAGAAGTATTTACAATACTGGAACATGCAGTATCAAATGAATTAGGAGGTATATACAGTGGAGACTTTTTATATTCTGTGTCAATCCTACGCCTGTCTATTGTAGATCTTCTTGGGAAAGACAAAGTGGCTGAGGATTGATTTTCAGAAATCTTTGCAGAAGTAATTTTTTGTATGGTGAGAGGCTTTGGATTTGGTACTACTCAGTGTTCAGGAAAAGACAGATCTTCCCATTTGATGGCTTGGTGTTCAACCTTTTGGTTTTTTGCATCTGTCATGACTACAACACTGGTTTTAGACTCTCGGCTGGGGGCATGGAGGACTGCTGGAAATAAAGTACAGGTGTGACGGAAACAACCTCTGAACTGAATGGCGATATTGTTTCTTCTTTTCTTCATATCAAATCCAGTGGTCTGGATTTGCAGTTGTAGGATATCGGCTGTAGAAATTTGCTGAATAATGATTAATTATCCACCGAGACTATCCTGATGACATACAATTCGAATTTATATGCAACACATAATCTCTTCCACTCAGATCATCAAACATGCGGAAATAAAATCAAGCGATAACACATCAAATCATCATACACATTAACACGGTATGTATGGGGAAAGCTTATAGCTGAAAACCCCGCAGCTATTGTGTATATTATAATGGAGAAATCAAGTAACAAACTCAGTACAATACTCCTCACAAGTACTCGGTACTTTCTCATACAGTTACCCACAATCTAGCTCAGTTTTGAACAGGTTACTGGTTCAAAACTCACCGCCAATTGCCTTGCCTCTATTGCGCAATCCAGGCCTGTCTATATAGAGATCCAAGGTTCGAATCTCCTTGGCTTGACAGCGCAATCATCATGGACAATTCCTCCAAGTGTGGTGCAAATCTCATGCACAACTGATGTCGCCACTGATAGCTAACTCCACCCTTTCATCTACCTCTTTCAATGGTCTCCACTGAACTGATCATGCACTGTAGTGAACTGATGTGTTCTTGAGTTGAATAATGAGTTACTAATTAATGAATTAAATAATATTTAATTCACTCCACTCATAACTAATTGATTAGCTAGTTAAACTAATCTCAACTAGTTCAACTAAAATAAACATAACACAACTCCACTATCTGTCTCATTAACTCCACCAAACTTCTGCCACTGAAGTCCAACTGAAGTCAACCATGCATGATGCCATCAAACCCTTGGGAATCGCGTGATTCCTCTGTCAGATGCATGAGCCACTTCTGTAGCTCGAACTGAAGTGCTCCAAGAGAGTAAACTGTTGTTTATAGTCCAAATATTATTAAGGGTAAATAATATTTGACTTCCCTATTTTTAGGAGAGGCAATCTAAAAATAGCCTTCGACCTCTTCGACCTAAAAAATAGAGTCTCATCTATTTTTACCAACATGACCAATGCTCCAAGAATCTCAAACTGGAATCCCCGAACCATGCTCCATGTGTCTAAAAATAGACATAGTCTAAAAATAGACTTTGCGCCAGAATTTGCCTGCGGGCCCACTTAGTGAAGGCGACTTCATTTCACTAAGCTCCATCATCTTGCTGCATTCTCAACACTCCCTCTCAGCAAGATATGGATTATCTGCAATCCCTATCCTGCCTCTGTGGAATTCGAACTTGCTCCTGGTGAGCGCCTTCGTGAGGATGTCGGCATCCTGATCCTCCGTGGGAACATATGAAAGCATCATGATCCTCCGCTGAACACAATCTCTGATGTGATGGTACCTGATGTCGATATGTTTGGACCTATCATGAAAAACTGGATTAGCCGAGAGCTTGATGCAGCTCTGGTTATCACGGTAGATCACTGTAGGCTCCAAATGCAACCTGAACAAACCTGCGAGGATCTTCCTCATCCAAATAGCCTCACATGCAGCCAAGCTTGCTGCCATGTACTCGGCCTCTGCTGAACTGAGTGCCACGGATCTCTACTTCCTGCTGTACCAGGAAACTGCTGTCGACCCAATGCTGAAAACTCCTCCAGATGTGCTCTTCCGGTCCATTGGACTCCCTGCCCAATCTGCATCAGTGAAGCCAGAAAGCTTCGCTCCATCCTCCTGTCTGTACCATAGACCATATCCCGATGTGCCTCTGATATAGCGCAACACATGCTTGCCTGCCTTCCAAAAGAGCTTGGTAGGCTTAACCATAGCTTGCGAAAGCTGGTTAACTGCATAGCATATATCGGGTCGTGTATTGACGAGATACATAAGCGACCCCACCAACTGTCGATAGACAGTGGCATCCACTACCTCCGCTGAAGTAGCATCCTCCTTCCTCCAACCACCAGGAAGAGGAGTGTCAACAGGCTTGCGGCCTTGCATGTTGAACCTCTCCAGAATCTCCCGGGCATACTTGCCCTGAGAAACAAACAGTCCTCCACTGCGCTGCCAAATCTCCAATCCCAGGAAATAATGAAGGATGCCCAGGTCCTTCATCTCAAACTCTCGTGCAAGATCCTCCTTGCATGAAAGTATCAGCTGCTCGTCGCCAGTCAAAATCAGATCATCTACATACAGTACGATGATCAACAGCTTCCCCTCCACCACAATCTGGTACAGGTTTGGATCCGCCTCACTCTAGGAGAATCCAAGCCCGGTGAAGTAGCTGTCTATCCGAGTGTACCAAGCACGAGGTGCTTGCTTCAGCCCGTACAATGCTCTCTTGAGTCGGCACACATGCGACTCACTGCTGAAGATCTCGAAACCTTCAGGCTGCTCTATGTACACCTCCTCCTCAATGACTCCATTGAGGAACGCAGTCTTCACATCCATCCGATGAATGTGCCACCCCATCTGCGCTGAGAGAGCAAGGATCGTCCGTATGGAAGAGTACCTTGCGACAGGTGCAAAGGTCTCCTCATAGTCAATCCCCTCGATCTGTGAAAAGCCATGGGCGACAAATCTCGCCTTGTACTTCTCCACACTCCCGTCAGCCGCCTGCTTCACCTTGTAGATCCATCGCGAACCCACCACTGATTTCCCAACCGGTCTTGGGACAATCTCCCATGCACTGTTCCTGATGATCGAATCATATTCTTCGATCATGGCATCAACCCATGCGGGTTCCTCCACGACTTCCTCAAAAGAGGATGGCTCCGTCACAACACATTGACTCACAAGAGCCATGTATCCAGTGTACCGATCCGGTGGCCCCACCCTCTTGTCTATGACGTGCGTAGGTGGTCCCTCTGACCTTCTGCATCCCGAACGAACAAATCCCGATCTCCCGTCATATGAAATGACGCACCGCTGTCCAAGAACCACACTGATCCCATCACACTTGAAACCAAGCATGCAATCGGTGAAAAGTCAAGCTCGAACTGTGAAGCCAAAGCTTCTCCATCTGCAGATCTTCCCGCTTGCTTGTTCTTCTTCTTCTTTGGAAAATTGGTAGCATAATGTCCGTGATCATGGCAGTGAAAACACTTCACTTTCGCCATATCCTTCTTCTTGCCCTTTGCACCAGAATGAGAGGTTTTCTTACCCTTCCCTTTCTTTGCTTTGGCAACCAAAGCGCAGTTTTCTTCATCGGCTCCCTTTGATGAAGATCCATCTCGAGTAGTCCTCCTTATCTCCTCCTGCATGAGATCCGCCCAAAGGCGCTCCCATCCCGGCAGCTTCTCCCGACCATTGACACTATCTTGATATGAGTGCCAAGCCTTCGGAAGACCAAGGAGAGCCCGGTCGACCATGTCCTCGTCTTCGACAGTCACCCCCACACTTCCCAGCTCATCTCTGCACTGAGTGAACTTCGTGAGGTATTTGGCGATACTGTCGCCCTTCTCCATCTTGATGTTCCTGAGCTTATCTTTGAGCGCCAGCTTCCTTTGGTCGCTCTTACTCTGGAATAGATCCGTCGAAGCTTTCCACATTAAATATGGAGTAGCCTTTCCATGCAGGCTAGATACAATATGATCCTTGACGCCCTCCAACGGGATCATCGACACTTCGCCATCTTCTTTTGCCATGCTTCGACTTGACCGAGGAATGGTGGGATTTTTGGACATCGGATCTACGAACTTGTAAGACCATTATCTTCTAATACGCACTCCATGCGATCCTTCCATGCAACATAATTCGAGCACCTTCAAGGGCATACTCCAATCGCGAGCCGTTGAAAGACATTTTCAACACTGGCACCAAGAAAACAAAACTGCTGCAAAATTTCGAATTCCACCTCAAAGCTCAACCGCTCTAGATCGTGAGAACAAATTATTTCTAGCATAGAGATCGACTGCAAGGGGCATTTACCAGACCTTTCACTTTCCTAAGAAAGATGAATCTGGAGGCTACCTGGCTCGCATGCAGACTCTGTCTACAGAAATAAGTTTGTAATCACTGTGATGATTAATATGAACTTCAATAGCTCCGATACCATGTAGAAATTTGCTGAATAATGATTAATTATCCACCGAGACTATCTTGATCACATACAATTCGAATTTATATGCAACACATAATCTCTTCCACTCAGATCATCAAACATGCGGAAAATAAAATCAAGCGATAACACATCAAATCATCATACACATTAACACAGTATGTATGGGGAAATCTTATAGCTGAAAACCCCGCAGCTATTGTGTATATTATAATGGAGAAATCATGTAACAAACTCAGTACAATACTCCTCACAAGTACTCAGTACTTTCTCATGAAGTTACACACAATCTAGCTCAGTTTTGAACAGGTTACTGGTTCAAAACTCACCGCCAATTTCCTTGCCTCTATTGCACAATCATGGCCTGTCTATATAGAGATCCAAGGTTCGAATCTCCTTGGCTTGACAATGCAATCATCATGGACAAATCCTCCAAGTGTGGTGCAAATCTCATGCACAACTGATGTCGCCACTGATAGCTAACTCCACCCTTTCATCTACCTCTTTCACTGGTCTCCACTGAAATGATCATGCACTGTAGTGAACTGAATAATGAGTTACTAATTAATGAATTAAATAATATTTAATTCACTCCACTCATAACTAATTGATTAGCTAGTTAAACTAATCTCAACTAGTTCAACTAAAATAAACAAAACACAACTCCACTAGCTATCTCATTAACTCCACCAAACTTCTGCCACTGAAGTCCTAACTGAAGTCAACCATGCATGTGCCATCAAACCCTTGGGAATCACGTGATTCCTCTGTCAGATGCATGAGCCACTTCCAAGGCTCGAACTGAAGTGCTCCAAGAGAGTAAACTGCTGTTTAGAGTCCAAATATTATTAAGGGTAAATAATATTTGGCTTCCCTATTTTAAGGAGAGGCAGTCTAAAAATAGACTTCGACCTATAGGTCCAAAAAATAGAGTCCCATCTATTTTTACCAACATGACCAATACTCCAAGAATAACATACTGCAATCCCCGGACCATGCTCCATATGTCTAAAAATAGACATAGTCTAAAAATAGATTTTGCGCCGGAATTTGCCTGCGGGCCCACTTAGTGAAGGCGACTTCATTTCACTAAGCTCCATCATCTTGCTGCATTTTCAACACTCCCTCTCAGCAAGATATGGATTATCTGCAACCCATATCCTGCCTCTGTGGAATTCGAACTTGCTCCTGGTGAGCGCCTTCGTCAGGATGTCGGCATCCTGATCCTCCGTGGGAACATATGAAAGCATCATGATTCTCCGCTGAACACAATCTCTGATATGATGGTACATGATGTCGATGTGTTTGGACCTATCATGAAATACTGGATTAGCCGAGAGTTTAATGCAACTCTGGTTATCACAGTAGATCACTGTAGGCTCCAAATGCAACCTGAACAAACCTGCGAGGATCTTCCTCATCCGAATAGCCTCGCATGCAGCCAAGCTAGCTGCCATGTACTCGGCCTCTGCTGAACTGAGTGCCACGGATCTCTGCTTCCTGCTGTACCAGGAAACTGCTGTCGACCCAATGTTGAAAACTCCTCCAGAAGTGCTCTTCCGGTCCGTTGGACTCCCTGCCCAATCTGCATCAGTGAAGCCAGAAAGCTTCACTCCATCCTCCTGTCTGTACCATAGACCATATCCCGATGTGCCTCTGATATAGCGCAATACATGCTTGCCCGCCTTCCAAAAGAGCTTGGTAGGCTTAACCATAGCTTGCGAAAGCTGGTTAACTGCGTAGCATATATCGGGTCGTGTATTGACCAGATACATAAGCGACCCCACCAACTGTCGATAGACAGTGGCATCCACTACCTCCGCTGAAGTAGCATCCTCCTTCCTCCAACCACCAGGAAGAGGAGTGTCAACAAGCTTGCAGCCTTGCATGTTGAACCTCTCCAGAATCTCCCGGGCATACTTTCCCTGAGAAACAAACAATCCTCCGCTGCGCTGCCAAATCTCCAATCCCAGGAAATAATGAAGGATGCCCGAGTCCTTCATCTCAAACTCTCGTGCAAGATCCTCCTTGCATGAAAGTATCAACTGCTCATCGCCAGTCAAAATCAGATCATCTACATACAGTACGATGATCAACAGCTTCCCCTCCACCACAATCTGGTACAGGTTTGGATCCGCCTCACTCTTGGAGAATCCAAGCTCGGTGAAGTAGCTGTCTATCCGAGTGTACCAAGCACGAGGTGCTTGCTTCAGCCCATACAGTGCTCTCTTGAGTCGGCACACATGCGACTCACTGCTGAAGATCTCAAAACCTTCAGGCTGCTCTATGTACACCTCTTCCTCAATAACTCCATTGAGGAACGCGGTCTTCACATCCATCTGATGAATGTGCCACCCCATCTGCGCTGAGAGAGCAAGGATCGTCCGTATGGAAGAGTACCTTGCGACAGGTGCAAAAGTCTCCTCATAGTCAATCCCCTCGATCTGTGAGAAGCCACGGGCGACAAATCTCGCCTTGTACTTCTCCACACACCCGTCAGCCGCCTGCTTCACTTTGTAGATCCATCGCGAACCTACAACTGATTTCCCAACCGGTCTTGGGACAATCTCCCATGCACTGTTCCTGATGATCGAATCATATTCTTCGATCATGGCATCAACCCATGCGGGTTCCTCCACAGCTTCCTCAAAAGAGGATGGCTCCGTCACAACACATTGACTCACAAGAGCCATGTATCCGGTGTACCGATCCGGTGACTGTCTCTGTCTGCGCTGTGCTGTAGGTGGTCCTACAACCTTCTCTGCATCCCGAGCCAGTCGCTCAGCTTCTGTAGTGCGCATGCGCCCTCTGATGGTTGGCGCTGCCTGGGTGGTTTCTTCCACCTCCTGAACCTCCTCTTGTGGCTGATCCACATCAGGAAGCTCCTCCTTAGGAACTAACAGCTCCTCATCTGCATGCAAGTGTAGCTCCCTCTCAAGCGAACACTGCATGGCTTTCTCCTCCTGAAATTTTATATCCCGTCGCACAACAGTCTTGTGACTGTCTGACAAATACACCTGACAGTTGTGAGGTGTATCGGTGTACCCCACAAATATTCCAACCTCAGCAGTTGGATCCAGCTTCCTTCTCGCATCCTTCGTCACATGCATGTAGACAGGAGAACCAAAAATTCGCAAATGGGAAATATCAGGCCTCTTGCCAGAATAAGCCTCCTCCGGTGTACTCATGCCAAGAACCTTGTGAGGACAACGATTCTGCACATACACTGCTGTATTGCATGCCTCAGCCCACAAGTGAAGGGGTAGGCCCTGATCATGCAACATCGCCCGTGCAGCACCCACGATCGTTCTGTTCTTCCGCTCGGCCACCCCGTTCTGCTGTGGGTTATGGGGTGCGATGAGCTCTCTCCGAATCCCTTCTGCGCTGCAGAACTCCTTGAATTCAGCCGAGATGAATTCACCACCGTTATCACTCCTTAGAGCAATCACCTTCTTCCCCGACTCCTTCTCGACCAGTGCTTTAAACTCACCGAACTTCGCGAATGTATCGCTCTTCTTCTGCATGAAGAAGATCCAGCACTTTCGAGAGAAATCATCAACAAAGATCACATAATACCTGTGCTTTGCTGTCGAAGCAACTGAGAAAGGACCACACACGTCTGTGTGAACTCTCTCAAGGATCGTCGTGGCGCGACTATTCTTCTCGTGAAAGGTGGCTTTCACATACTTCCCTAAAGTACACCCCTTGCACTGATCTGACTGCGCAAGAGTGCCCTTAGGAAGCCCAGTAGAAATCTGCTGCAGAATCTTCAAAGCTCCATGGTGAAGGTGGCCCAATCTCCTGTGCCACAGTTCGCCCTCATCATCCCGGCTCACCGCTTCTCCCGCCTTGCATGCCATAGCTGCGCAGTCATCTACCTGCAACTGATAAAGGTTCTGAGTTCGAACCCCTATCTTCCGGGTCTCTCCAGTAGTCTTACTGCGCAGGAAGGCTTTTCCTTCGCTGAAGACCACATCATACCCCTTATCTTCCAACATCGCCACAAAGATCAAGTTCTTCTTCAATCCAGGTACATGCATGACATCCTTCAATACAAAGGGTTTACCAGACTCCCTCTGAAAGGATATGGTACCGATACCAGTCGCACTGTATCTGCCATCATCGCCGATCTCGATGTGGACACCCAAATCTTTGTCCTCCAGATCTGAGAACAAATCCCGATCTCCCGTCATATGAAATGACGCACCGCTGTCCAAGAACCATACCGATCCCATCACACTTGAAACCAAGCATGCGATCGGTGAAAAGTCAAGCTCGAACTGTGAAGCCAAAGCTTCTCCATCTGCAGATCTTCCCGCTTGCTTGTTCTTCTTCTTCTTTGGACAATTGGTAGCATAATGTCCGTGATCATGGCAGTGAAAACACTTCACTTTCGCCATATCCTGCTTCTTTCCCTTTGCACCGGAATGAGAAGGTTTCTTACCCTTCCCCTTCTTTTCTTTGGCAACCAAAGCGCAATTTTCTTCATCAGCTCCCTTTGATGAAGATCCATATCGAGTAGTCCTCCTTATCTCCTGCTACATGAGATCCGCCCAAAAGCGCTCCCATCCCGGCAGCTTCTCCTGACCATTGACACTATCTTGATATGAGTGCCAAGGCTTCGGAAGACCAAGGAGAGCTAGGTCGACCATGTCCTCATCTTCGACAATCACCCCCACACTTCCCAGCTCATCTCTGCATTGAGTGAACTTCGTGAGGTATTTGGCGATACTGTCGCCCTTCTCCATCTTGATGTTCCTGAGCTTATCTTTGAGTGCCAGCTTCCTTTGGTCACTTTTACTCTGGAATAGATCCGTCAAAGCTTTCCACATTAAATATGGAGTAGCATTTCCATGCAGGCTGGATACAATATGATCCTTGACGCCCTCCAACAGGATCCTTCGACATTTCGCGATCTTCTTTTGCCATGCATCGACCAAAGCTGCATCAGTGGGCTTTGGGACATCCACATCTACGAACTCCTTCAGACCATTATCTTCTAACACTGCTTCCATGCGATCCTTCCATGCAACATAATTCAAACTGCCTTCAAGAGCATATTCGAGTCGCAAGCCAGATTGAAAGACATTTTCAACAACGGCACTGAAAACAAAGCTGGTTGCAAAATTCGAATTCCACCTCAAAGCTCAACGCTACGAATCTGTGAGAACAAATTATTTCTAGCACGGTGCACTCGAACCAAAGGCATTTGCAGACCTTTGATATTAGAAAGAAAGATGAATATGGAAGCTACGGCCGCATGTAGACTTTGTGCGAAATAAGTTTGTAATCACGCCATTGATCGATATGTCTGCTTCAATAGCTCGGATACCATCGAAATTTATTTCGAATAATGATTAATTATCCACGAGACTATCGATCACATACAATTCGAATTCGCACGCTTTGCAACACATAATCTCTTCCCTCGGATCATCAAACATAGCGGAAGTAAAATAAGCGATAACACCAAATCATCACACATTAACTCAGTATGTATGGGGAAAGCCTATAGCTGAAAACCCCGCAGCTATTGTGTATATTATAATGGAGAAATCAAGTAACCAAACACGTACAATACTCCTCACAAGTACTCAGTACTCTCTCATGAAGTTACTCACAATCTGACTCAGTTTTGAACAAGTCTGAGGTTCAAAACTCCCCGCCAATTGCCTTGCCTCTATTGCGCAATCATGGCTTGTATATGAAGAGGTTCAAGGTTCGAATCCCCTTCCCTTGATTGCGTAATTGTCATGGACAATTCCTCCAAGTGTAATGCAAAACTCATGCAAAACAAATCTACCAACTGATAGCTTTACTCACCCTTTCATCTACCTCTTTCATTGGTCTCCATTAGGCTGATCATGCCTTTGTAATTGAGCGTGATGTGTTCTTGAGTTGAATAATGAGTTACTAATTAATGAATTAAATAATATTTAATTCACTCCACTCATAACTAATTGATTAGCTAGTTAAACTAATCTCAACTAGTTCAACTAAAATAAACGAGAACACAACTCCACTAGGCATGTCATTAACTCCACCAAACTTACGCCCGCGAAGTCCCTAGCGAAGTCAACCATGCATGATGCCATCAAACCCTTGGGAATCACGTGATTCCTCTGTCAGGTGCATGAGCCACTTCCAAGGCTCGAACTGAAGTGCTCCAAGAGAGTAAATTGTTGTTTATAGTCCAAATATTATTAAGGGTAAATAATATTTGACTTCCCTATTTTAGGGAGAGGCAGTCTAAAAATAGACTTCGACCTCTTCGACTTATAGGTCACAAAAATAGAGTCCCATCTATTTTTACCAACATGACCAATGCTCAAGAATCTCAAAACTGGAATCCCCGAACCATGCTCCATATGTCTAAAAATAGACATAGTCTAAAAATAGATTTTGCGCCAGAATTTGCCTGTGGGCCCACTTAGTGAAGGCGACTTCATTTCACTAAGCTCCATCATCTTGCTGCATTTTCAACATCGGCCAATGTTTCATCAAACACATTTACCTCCCAAAAGAGTAAAAACAGAAATTATAATGAGGCGGAATCGGGCAATCTGTCCGACCAGTAAGATCATAAGAAATAGAAAGTGGAACTGCAAGGGGAATTTCGTAAAATTAAGCCACCAACCTTTGACGCTGAGGCGGAGGAGGTGGCCGAAGCCTGGTTAATCAATATAAACAAGTATTTTAAGCTATATGAATATAGCAGCAATTTGAAGGCCAGATTGGCTATTTACCAGTTGCGAGAAAAAGCCACCCTGTGGTGGGAGGAGGTGAAAAATGTACGCAGCATTGATGAGCGAGATATCACATGGGAACAGTTTCAGCAATACTTTAAGGACAAGTACTTAACAAAGAGGTTTTATGATGACAAAGCTAAGGAATTCCATGATCTTCGACTGGGGCAAATGACCATGGACGAATATGTTACAAAATTTACCTCCCTGTTATGTTATGTTCCTTACCTTCGGGAGGAAAAAGCCAAGGTGCAGAGGTTCTTAAGCAGTTTACCTGCCCCAATGAGGGAGCGGATAGAATTTTTTAACCGGCAGACCATGGATGAGGCAATTCATAAAGCACAAATGTGCTACCAGTAGAACAAGGCCAGGGGTGATGGAGGAAAAAGCTGGCAGCCAAGGAAACATCAGAAAAATAGCTCCACTTTCAAAAGCAGTAAAAGTAGCAATGTTAAAGGCTCGGCACGGAATTCTATTGACAAGAAGTAAGGTAAAAATCATCAAAGGATCAAGTGGCCAGCCGAGGAGAAACCCACCGAGGCTTCCAGCAAACCGGAGCAGGGACAGAATTCAAAACCTCCCCTGCAGTGCTGGGGCTGTGGGGAGGCTCATTATTATAAAAACTGTCCCCAACGAAATAAAAATGAAGCTGTAGCAAATTTGCACTTTCTGACTTTTTGGCTCCATGGGAATCGGGATATTCGGTATATTAACCGACACATTAATGAGAATGGGTGTTACACTTTTTGACTTTTTGGCTCCATAGCAATCGGGATATTTGGTATATTAACCGAGGGTATTTTTATTTAACAATGTTGTTTTTTTTAATTCTCTAGGGTGAGAATTACATATTTCGATTCTTAAATTTATAATATTTTTAAAAATATTAGATGTAAAATTCATGTATGTATCTAAAAATATAATTTTAAAAATAAATATTTGTGATTTTATCAAAATAATGGATTCATGAAGGAATTAATGATAATTTAATGTTTATGAGACTAAAAATAGTTTATGGGATTATTAGCTTCTTTATTTTTTGCTTTTTGTAATTCAAATTTTTTCTTACTTAAATTGATGATGAGCTTACTCAACCAACCAGTGTTCTTACTGAAAAGACAATGCCAATAAGTGTATCCATGTATATGAAAGCATCACATTCCAAAATGAAATGTTTTTCTAATTCCATAAATCATATTTTTTTCCAAATTAGAATTTTTTAATTAATAATTATAGTTAATAATTTTATTTTATTTTTTATTTTGTTTTAATGTAATTTGACCAAGACAAAATATTTAATTATTTAATTTGTGTTTGATATTTATTTATAAAATTAAAAATAGTGTGATTTAATAGTTTTAAATATTTTTTTGGATTATGATGATGATTAACGTCCACTAAGACTAATGAGACTAATGAGACCTATTGGACCTCTAGAAAAGAAAAAGAAAAAAGAAAAAAATATAAGGGTGATTCTTCAAAATCGTGTTTCTATGATTGAAGAGAAGGGAAAGAAGCGCTCCAAGATCGTTGTAAATGGGCTTGTTTAATAAGTCAATAAGATTGGAAGTGTGACAGATGTTAGGGAATTGAGAGCAGATTAAGCACTCCAAGATCGTTGTAAATTGGCTAGCTTAATAAGTCAATAAGATTGGAAGTGTGGCAGATGTTAGGAATTGAGAGCATATTATATTTTTCATACAATTTTATTGGTAAAGATTCACTGGAATTGTAGATTTGAATTATGTAGTGTACACAATGTGAATGTACCGAACTTTTAAAGGCACAATATGAGTTCCCAACCAAATTTTCATGACACCAAATCCATATAAATATGGTAAAAATGTAGTATTATCAGAGCAACTAAGCGGTTTCCTTCCTAGTAATAATAATAATAATGTGTTACCTCAGATTTAGTTTTTTTTTTGTTTTTGTTTTTGTGAGTTTTTTCATATTTTATTGGTTTGGATATATACCATTGTATGGAGCCTCATAGGCAATATCTCAGATAGTTTATGTGACTATATTGTAAAAAGTTTATTGTTTGATGTAACTAGACTATATAAGACTTGAGGTCGGACATGTATTTTTTGAATAGTTTTTAATAGTTGTAGATCTTTCATAATACACACTTAGTTGTGCATGTCAAACACACGCATGGTAATCCATAAGATATGAAAGATAAGCATGAGATGCAATATTATTAACATAGATGTACATTTATATTACATTTGGTGTGACTCTTGGATTCCACATTCCAAGGTCTCTCGGACTCCCTTTGACTGTCCATTTCCCGCACCTTAACCCTTAGCGGATTAGGTGTCCAACATTCCCCCCCTTAATCTGAAGGGGTATGTATGAGTCCAAGAAGAGAGCTATAATACAAAATACAATAATGCATGATAGAAATACGTTGAATGTGTTCTCTGAGATGATGACATAAGGAGGTGGCTTAAGGATGACCACCAACACTGGAACGATTAGTGCAGTTCTCGGAATTGTTCCAAATCTGACAATAAGTTGAGGTCTTATGCTAGAGTAAATGCTCCTAATGTTTTGAAGAGGAGACTGTAAACCTGGAAAAGGGAGGTCTACAACCCGCATAAAAAGGGAGAACCTCAACTTGAAAGGGAGGTCTCAACCTGCGTTTGTTTAAGGATGACCACCAACTCTGGAATACTTGATGCAATTCCTGGAACTCTTCCAAAACTGGCAAGAAGCTAAAGTCTTCTACTGGAGGAATTGTCCCCAATTCTTTAAAGAGGGAGAAGCTCAACCTCGCATAGATGCTTTTAAGGCTAACCACCAACCAATGGCATGATCATGGGCATCTCTATCTCTAGCTGCAACTCTGAATCTGGAATGGAAGGTTGTGGCTCAGGCTTACTTGATGTGGTTTTGAAGTTTGTATATGACCATCACTTCCCCCCCCTCAGATACAAGGTGAGATGATGGCGAAAACTCAACTACAAGTTTGTTCAATACTCTAGAACAAGTTCCAACATATAACTGAAATATCTTCTTGGTTGTTGATGTGAAATTTATAAACATAGAAATCCTACTTTGGTGTCTTGATTTACTTTTCCTACTTGAGTTACATTACAAGTTAATTTTCTGAGTTATTCAGTAACATCAACGAAGTAAACACAACTACAGCCTACACATTAACAGATCATTTACTGAACATTACTCACACATGACAAAGTGACACAGATTTTTCAGACAAATGTCCCTGGAAAAACCCAATGCGGGAAAACCGGTGCAACTATCTCTAGAGCATTTTATTATTATGCAGAATCTGAATACAACAATTTATGGGCACCAGACATTGTTGGCCCTACAGAGAAAATCCACCGCAATAATACCTCTTTCACTCGGAGACAGAAAATATGGCTGATTCACACCCTCAAATGGGATTTACAGAACTCAAGCCCTTTCTAGGCCACCGGAAACCCTGGTGCTGTCCCTCAGCCCTCTGCGTCAGCCTTTCTGGCCTGTGTTAGTCTCTGTGCTACTTTGGAAGGTTCTGTGTCACTATCTCTAGGCTTACGCTGCCCCTTTGCTGCCCTGACTGGGTCTACGTCACCCCTGAAGGGTTCCCGATGCCTCTGCGCTGCCCTCTGCATGGCTCTGGCTTATCTGAGTAGCTTTGGCTAGTCTTTGCACTGCCCAGTATGCTGTCTCTCTGCCTATGTTGTATTCTTGGCTTCGGATCAGAATCCCTTGCTAATCTCTGCCCCTCGCGCGCTTCAAAATCTCTTCGAAATTCCTAGCAAACCACGCCATAGAATTTCGACTTAGCTTCAGTGCTCTGCCAATGTGTGTGTTCTCCAACTGACCCCAAGCCCTTCTCTTATACTTTTCTCGTTGGAAAACCAATGACCGTGATCTAATCTCTAATCAATGGCTAAGATTAGAAGCTTCTTGATTCATGTCACTTAGAACATTCTCATCACATGTTTAATTTAATTCACTTTAATCTTTTAATTTTCCTAAGTTAGATTTAGGGTTTTTAATTAAAAAGATTAATTATTTGAATAACTATCAAACTAGATGGAATTTCTTCAAACGCTTTATGGGACTTGGATATCTCATGTACTCCAGCTCCTCCACAAAATTTCGGAGCTAGAGCACATCCGATGCTACCCCAAAATCTCAACACTCCCTCTTAGCGAAGAGTGTTCTCTAGCAATACTTCCACATTGAAGCATTTCCAAAATCTCTGGCATCGGTCTCCGCGCTGATGCTTGGCCTGCTGCCCTCCATCATTGCATTGTTGTTGCTCTCTGTACTGCTACCCATGACTCTTCCATCGTCACTACCACATCTGTACTACAACTCCCTCTCAGATTGTTGCATCATGCTGCCCATAGCACTGCCACTGGTAACTGCAACTCAGTTGCTCAGAAGTAAGAAACTGAAGGACCCCTACCCAATTACTGACAGACAAGTCAGTCGAGCTGGATCTCATCACTGAAGCTCCCTTGGTTGCTACTCTGCGTTGTCCTCCTGAAGCCATTGCGCTGCTACAACTCTGCACTACGTAAGCACTGCATCCTTTGTGATGATGAAGTCCCATCAACCCTTTGCGTTGTTGCTTCTACGTTGTTGTTGCATCTGCATTGCGCTTCTCCCTCTACAACGTCCTAGCACTTCCCTCCACTTTATCGTGATCCTCTGCACCCACTGCTCCAGTCAACCCTGCTACTGTCTTAAGGCTCCCGTAGCACGTATGTGATCCAAGAATTGGGTACCTCAAGGATCCTGCCTTTCATTTATAGCTACTCTTCATATCAATATCACCCCACCTCTTCTCTCGAGGTTCATGAGCACTCATGGCTACATCATCATCAAAGCCATTGTCTTCTTTAACTGCTGCAGCCTTGGATTCAGCTTCCTTTTCCTTCTTCCTTAGAGGACAAGTGGTGGCGAAGTGTCCAAGTTCACCACACCTGAAGCATCATATATTTGATAGATCCCTCTTCTTCTTCCCTTGCTGCTTCTTGGATGCAAGGGTTGCATCTTCCTCTTCCTCCTTCTTCACTTTTCTAGATCTGGTGTTGGCTTGTCTCTTGGTCATCCGACGAATTTCCTCTTGTTGGAGAATAGCCCACATGTCGTTCAAACTTGGAAGGTCATGCCTGCCCAAGATGCTTTGGACAAACGTTTCCCATTCATCTGTGATTGCATTTAGAGCAGTCCTCACCATGACATCATCCTCCACTTTAACCCCCATGGCAATCAGTTGATCGCGGATCGACTACAACCTGAAGAGGAAAGGATCGATTTCCTCTCCCTTATTCATCACAAACAACCTCATCTGGTTCTCTAGAAGCATCTTCTTCTGGACGGATTTCCCCTGACACATTATGGTCAACGATGTCCACATAGCATTAGATGTCTTCTTCTCGGCAATGTGTGGGACCACATGATCCTTGACCCCGTCCATGATGAAGCGCTTAGCATGCACCTCTGCTTCATTATGATTTGAAAAAAGAGCAGCGTCGGTTGGTGTAGCCAAGACGTTCTCTGCATGCTCTCGTAGTGTGTGTGCCTCCAGGACCGTCAATATTCTAGCCTTCTAGATAGCAAAGTTGGACAGGTCGTCCAACCTATCCTGATCATGCAATCCGTATGGCGTCATCTAGCTCAAAATAATTTGTCGAAATAGATTCTCCTCTCCCTACTGTTGCTGCTACTCTCAATAGAAACCCAGATTTAGGGTCCTTGGCGAAAAGGCACCCTCTATAGCAACTGCTCCCTCTAACAATTGATTTCCCTCCTTGGAAATCTACCAAATCCTCTGAATCAACCCTCTTCGATCACCCTCTTGATCGATCCTCAGATTTCTTTGGCAAAAATTTGTTGAGCGGTTGTTCTCCTCTCGCTCTTTGTCAACTTTTCTAGGCACGATTTTGCACCAACAGAATCTCCACCACACCAGCGACCTCTGAAGATATGAAGCTTTGCTTCCAGACTCTGGCAAATTTTCACATCAACCTCTGAACTGGATTGCGTCCCTCTAGTTGTTCTTTACGTAAGTAGACTAGCTCAGCGCAGCCTTTGCACAACCCAGACTGCTCCTGCGTCACTCTGGAAGGATCTGTGCTGCCTCTGCGTCACTCAACTGGGGCTGAGTCAACCCCTGCGTGGCCTCTTTTGGGACTGCGTCCTCCTAGTGTTGCACTACCCTCTCTGAAACTCTGTTGCTTCAGTTGCCTTCTCTGCTGCAAAAAAATCTTCAGTTGTTTTGTTGGGATTCAGCTTGATCTACAATGCTTTGATACCATGTGAAATTTCTAAACATAGAAATCATATTGCAGTGTCTTGATTTAATTTTCCTACTTGAGTTACATTACATGATAATTTTCTGAATTATTCAGTAAAATAAGCAAAGTAAACACAACTGCAGCCTACACATTAACAGATCATTTACTGAACATTACGCACACATGACAAAGTGACACACAGATTTTTCGGATTAATGTCCTCGGAAAAACCCAATGCGGGAAAACCGGTGCAACTAGCTCTAGAGGGTTTTATTATTATGCAAAATCTGAATACAACAATTTATGGGCACGAGACATGGTTGACCCTATAGAGAAAATACATGGTAGTAATACCTCTTTCACTCGGAGATAAAAATATGGCTGATTCATACCCTCAAACGAGATTTACAGAACTTGAGCCCTTTCTGGCCCACCAGAAACCCCAGCATTGTCCCTCAACCCTTTGCGTCAACCTTTCTGGCCTGTGTTAGCCTTTGCGCTGCTCTGGAAGGGCCTGTGTCACCCTCTTTGGGCTTATGCTGCCCCTGCACTGCCCTAAATGGACCTGCGTCACCCCTGAAGGGTTCTTGCTGCCTCTGTGTGGCTCTGGTTGATCTGCGTAGCTCTAGCTAGTATATGTGCTTCCTGGTATGTTGACTCTTTGCCTCTGTTGTAGTCTTGGCCTCGGATCAAAATCCCTTGCCAATCTCTGCCCCTCACGCACTGCAAACTCTCTTTGAAATTCCTAGCAAACCACGCCCTAGAATTTCGACTTAGCTTCAGTGCTCTACCAATGTGTGTGTTCTCCAACTAACCCCAAGCCATTCTCTTATACTTTTCTCGTTGGCAAACCAATGGCTGTGATCTAATCTCTAATCAATGGCTAATATTAGAAGCTACTTGCTCCACGTCACTTTGAACATTCTCATCACATGTTTAATTTAATTCACTTTAATCTTTTAATTTTCATAAGTTAGAATTATGGTCCTTAATTAAAAAGATTAATTATTTGAATAACTATCAAACCATATGGAATTTCTCCAAACGCTTTCTGAGTCTTGGAGATCTCATGTACTCCAGCTCATCCACAAAATTTCTGAGTTAGAGCACATTCGATGCTACCCCAAAATCTCAACAGTTGATGCCCATTGCCAATAAGTTATCCATTCAAGATGAATCTTTGTTCTTGCAAGAGGCTTGTTTCTGAAACATCTGTTTGAAGAATGAGTGGTTTTGTGACAATTCTTACATGGATTAAGATCAAAACAATGATCTTTCATATGGCCAACTCGGTCACAATGTTTTCATATAACAATTTGTTGTTGTTGTTGTGGAAGAGGAGCAGAATATGGAACAACTAAAGGTGAGCTATCATGAAAAAATCTGGCACTCTGAAATTTGATGGGCTTGGAGTAGTTTGGAATATGAAAGGTCACATCATTTTCATATCCAAGACCTGTTATTTGTTTGTTATGAATAAGCTCTTCTTAAGGTCGGATGATGGGCTTGGGAGGTGGAATTTGAGCTTCTGCATTTGCATACAAATCTGCTGGAACTGAGATTCTAGTTACAAAAAATTGATTTTATCTTGTGCATTTTACAGACAAGTATGAATTTCTAAGAAATAGTCTTTGCTGATTTGGATTATGGCATCAATAGTAGATTGAATTAAATTGCTTAATAACTGTAGGAAATAATCAATTTTGGCCATTTTTTCAAGCTCAACAACACAAAATCAGTAAATGAAAAATGTTCGCTTCAAATGATAAAGCAGTAGTAAACATACAAAGGGACAAACAACTTTCGATGTTAGATAGTCGCAACTACACACTTTAAATCTTCTGCCATATTCCTGGAACCTTTAAGTGAGTTGGCACAAGTTCAACCACACGTCCTTGAATGAGGATATAACCCAAAAATAATATATCAGTCCAACAACTCATTTACAAGCAGAGAAATGCCCAGAGATGATAAACTTGTTGCTTTAATGACCCATAGTTCTGAATAAAATGTTAGGCATGAGTTTCATACGTAGTGGAGGAGAAGTAATAGACCTCAACCCTGACAGACACATAGAGATAGGGTAATGTTAGAGACACCTAACGAATAGAGACTTGAGAGATAATATTTGCGATATTTGCGACCCCCCTTCAAGGAATGGCACGAAGAAATCTTCAGCCTCTGCTTCAATATATATTGGCCCAACAACCATGCAAATTTTTGAAAATACTTAACTAGGCCCACCAATGTACATGCAGCCCAGAAATGGCACTAAGAACGACAATATCTAACAAAATTCAGTGAAGGGACTCGACCTTTGCTAAATTGGAAATGCGCCATCAAAGAGAGACAAACACCAACACCCTTACCTCTACAATTTCACTTCTTTCTTCTTGATGTGTCGCTTGAATGATCTCGTTTAACATTTCGAATCTCCACATCAACCACTCATCTTGAATCTGGAATCTAAAACCATTACAGTATTGACTTACCTATTGTTTTTCGTCTTCCTCCAAATTTGTTCGAATCTGCAATTGAAAAAACAGTTTCTAAATATGTATTGTTGGAGCAGCGCTTCATTATCTTCCTATCAGATCTGATCCATAAGAAATTTCAAGTATGGAGCAAGTAAGAAAACCAGAAGATTCCTAGGTTTCATCAGCCATTGGCGACTAGACACCAAGAATAATCTCACCAGTCTCTTCTACAATGTGCTTGTAGGCTATGGATTGCAACTCTATTTGTGTCAAGACGAATGTGGCACGAGGAATGTTGTTTGGCCTGCTATTCAAATATTTTAGTTATTTCAGGACTATGGGAAGAGTAATGAAATGGTGTATCAGACGAACGAAATTGTCTGCCAGGCGAGCGCATAGGCAGAGCAGAAAAACGTTATGTCTATAGCTAATAGGCTGAGCAAAAAAATTAATGGCAGCGTGGGGAATAGCATAGATAGCTCAACGGGAGGAGTGTTTCTATATCAAAGGTGCAACAATGAAATAAGCAGACACAATAGGCAAAGAATCATGTGCAGTGTATTCAGTGGTAGAGGTCAGGGAATGCAAAGAATCATATGCCAAGCAGCAAATACAGAGTGAGAAAGAGAAGAGTTACAAAAATGCAAATCTTCGCTTTGATACCATGTCAAAGACACTCATGGTAATCCATAAGATATGAATGATAAGTATGAGATGTAATATTATTAATATAAATGTATATTTATATTACATCTCTTGTATTCTATATTTCAAGGTCTTTTGGACTTTTTTTTACTATCCATTTCCCACATCTTAACCTTTAGCGAATTAAAGGTCTAACAATGTATTTATAAAATGCAATTTTGTTTATATTTTTCCTAAGGAAAAAAATAAATGTGTTTATTTTTAAATCCAAATTTTTAATGATTTTGTAAAGAACATTTAATTTTTTAAGCAAAACTCTTCTCCATAAATCACATTGATAAATTAGGGTCGACATCAAGACAAAGATTAAGGTTCATCAACAAGACAAAAATGGAGAGTGAGATCAACAAATCAAATACTTATAGTAGAGATGATCAACATATCAAATACTTATAGTAGAGATGCAACCCTAACAATCATTAAGATAAATAATGAAATAATAAAATGGTATGTTATAGTAAATCTCCAATCTCACATTTATTTTTTATTAAAAATATATAAATTTTAAATTTATAAAAAAATAATAATATAAATATTTAAGTATTGAGGGATTTTCTCAGTGCATTATATTAGATATCATTTTTTTTTGGATTCAACTTCTTCAAGTAAGTCATCCATCTAAGACCATTTCCATGAGAGGTAGTCACTAATTTCTCATGATTTTTGAATAGTCTACTTAGCATTCATTGCAGCTAGTGAGCATCACCCACTGATCCTTTTGATTAGAATAATGCCATTTAGAAAGCTTAAACATAGTGCAAGTTAACAACAATCAACGCAATCCAACTGTTGATGAGACCTTGATCCGACGGTAGATTTGAAAGGATTGTATTTCAAGCACATTTTCAACATGTGTAACCTACTCGGGTTTGAGGTGGTTGGCTTGGCTACAACTGTCCCAAAAAAGTCGGGCGTCCCTTGAATGTCAAGATATGAGTTCGTTGTCTTGGTCAAGTTTGGATTACTTTTGCAATAGTTTGATTTAACCTTGATTTAACCATGGTCTAGTTTCAGGAGAAAGTGCCAGGTTGGTTTCTTTGGTGTGTCACTGTGTTCCTCAAGTCTGCATTACTTTTGATGTGGTTTGATTTGACCATGGTCTAATTTGGTAGGAGAAGGTTCCATTGTGAAAATCTAGAAGCTTCTTAGCGTTGAAATTTTAAGTTCATTTCTATTCTTTTTATTACATAATTTGTTTTAATTATGTGATACTAATTGGAAAAAAACATTCATGAGAATGGGGGTTACACTTTACACTTTTTGGTTCCATGGGAATCGGGATATTTGGTATATTAACCGAGGGTATTTTTATTTAACAATGTTGTTTATTTTGATTCCGGTGAGAATTATAAATTTGGAGCTTTAAATTTATATAATTTGAATATTTTTTTTAAGGATGAAATGTAAAAATTATTTATGTATTTAAAAATATAATTTTAAAAATAAATATTTATAATTTTATTATAAATTATATTAGTTTTTTTTTTTTTTTTTTTTTTAAATTATGGATTTATGAATAAATGAATGATATTTTAATGTTTACTAGATTAAAAATGGTTTATGGGATTATTAGCCTCCTTGTTTTTTTGCCTTCTGTAATTCAATCTTTTTTTTTACTCAAATTGATGATGGAGTTCTCTCTCTGAAAAGACAATGTCACAGAATTGATGCTAACATATTGCCATAAGTGTCCCTGATGTCTCTGAAAGCATCACATTTCATTTCGTCGATGTCTCTAAAAACATCACATTCCAAAATAAAATGCTTTTAAATTCCACTGCCTAGAAATCATATTTTTTTTTAATTAATAATTATAATCATTAATTTTATTTTATTTTTTATTTTATGTTTTTAAATTTATTTTTTAATGTAATTTGACCCACTCAAAATATTTAATTTTTAAATGTATGCTTGATGTTTATTTATTAAATTAAAAATAGTGTGATTTAATAGTTTTATTTATTTTTGGATTATGATGATGATTAACATCGACTAAGACCAATGCGGCCTAAAGAAAAAAGAATTTATGCACGATTCTTCAAAATCTTGTTTCTATGATCGAAGAGAAGGGAAACAAGCGCTCCAAGATCGTTGTAAATGGGCTGGCGTAATAAGCCAATAAGATTGGAAGTGTGGCAGATGTTAGGAAATTGAGAGCGGATTATATTTTTCATCCAATTTTATTGGTAGAGATTCGCTGGAATTGTAGATTTGAATTATGTAGTGTACACAATGTGAATGTGCCGAACTTTTGAAGGCACAATATGAGTTCCCAACCAATTTTTCATGACACCAAATCCATATAAAAATGGTAAAAATGTTGTATTGTCATAGCAACTAAGCGACTTCCTAGTAGTAGTAGTGATAATAATAATAATAATAATGTGTTACCTCAGATTTAGTTTTTTGTTTTGTGAGTTTTTTCATATTTTGTTAGTTTGGATATATACCATTGTATAGAGCCTCATAGGCAATATCTCAGATAGTTTATATGACTATATTGTAACAAGTTTATTGTTTGATGTAACTAGACTATATAAGACCTATGAGGGCAGACATCTTTTTTTTTAATATTTTTGAATAGTTGTAGATCTTTCATAATACATGTTAGCACTGGTATTTACATCCCACCCATCCCACCTTATTTTACTCTAATTTCACCACATATCCATCATTATCATTGTCCTCGCTTTGTTTTTTAACCATTTTTCCTAAGGGCGCCCAAGTCATCATTGTTCACAAACAAAAAACCCTAATTTCCTGTCCCAATGAGCTAGGGTTTGCTATGGAAACAGAGACATTTGAGCAGAGGAGGCATAAGATAGGTCATATTAGTAAGTATGAGGCCATTCCAAATTCATAAGTCATGTATCCATAATTTTTTAAGAAATCATTCCAAGGGTCAAGTCATTTGCCACTCATAGGGCCAATTTTACTTCAAACTATGTTTTTGACCAAAAAGAGATGAATTTAACAAAGTGAGAGAGGTTTTTGTCCATCATAGGTAAAGGAATAAAAATCTCCTTCAGTTTTTACACAGGTATCATAGTTTTGGAGAAATGTAAAAAATACAGGTGCCATAGGAGATTTGCTACAATTCTTGAGCGACCTTGGGAAAATCAAGTTTTCTCCTAGATAGAGTGTCCAAATCACTTGCTTGATAAGTCAAATGACAACTATACTGGAAGAGATTTCCAATGAGCTATTGTGAGCTCAATTTGGAGTTGAGGAAGGCCTCCAAAAGTTGCCTGCAACATCACTCTGCATTTCTGCATCCTCATTCTGCACTTTTTAACAAGTCTTAGGAGAGTAAATTTTTGGCAAGTCAAATCAACTCCAATAAAAAAAAGGTATATTTGGAAATTAAATAGGATACTCTTTCCAACGAGCTATCATGGGACCAATTTGGACACCGGGAAGACCTCCAAATGTAGTTTTCAAAAAGGTGTTGCATTGGCGCTGCTCGTTTGCCTGAAACACATCAGACATGTCAAATGCGTAGCACCTAGGACGCTACACTCTTTTTTGGGGCATCTAATGAGCAAATGGCCACCACTAGTAGATTCAGAATGATGAGGACATCAACCCTATTCATTTTCTAAGCATTTGGAGGCAAACTGGTAAGTGAAAATGGAAAAAAACCATCAAAAAACCATATTTATGCCTCATTTTTGGCTTGGACGCTGTGTGTTTACCAGTCTTGGGAGAATGTTTTTTGACATGGTAAATGGGCTTCATTTTTAAAAATGAAGGTATTTCTAGAAAGTAGACTTGAAGGGCTTTCCAACAAGCCATCTTGGAGCAAATTTTGACATTGGGAAGGCACCCAAATTCAGCCTTGAACAAAGAGGGCGTGTTTGACCAGGAAAGGGCGTGTTTGGCAGTCTTCTGAAATTTTTTGAGTTTTTCTACAAATTTGAATTTTACCTTGGGAAATCATGTTTTAACCTATGTAATTGATGATGTAAATGTAATTATGGTGTTTTTACTATTACCTAGGGTAAATACATTAGGTAAATGAAATCAATGAGGTGTAATGAATCAGTGTGCAAAAAGTTAGGGTTGAGTCACTTTGACCACCCTACACTCTAGGTTTCAGTTCAGACTTCGGTGGATCAACTCCTCCTCTCATGGATTCGACCCCTGAGGTTGGGAGAGGTTGTTTGAGGCCTATATATTGTAATTCTTAACTCATTTTCAAAGGTTGGAATTAGTTTGATGTTTTGATAGTTGATCAAGGAAGCTTTGTACTCAGTCTGACCATTAATACAAGAGGAGTTGCAGCTACATTTATGGGATACCTGTGGTATTTAATGTCTTTCATTGTTTCTTCTTTAGTATCATATATTTGAAAGTATTGTGTTCATGTTCACTTTCATTTCCATATTATGATCTTTTACAAGTTAGAAATTCAGAATACATGTCTGCCATGCTCTGTTTTGGGTAACTGATCATATTTTGTCCATCTTCTTCTGTCTAATAAAAATACATCTCTTATGCTTTTCTTAGCCTTATTACAGTTTCAAAACCATTCCATAACAATTTCCTTCAAGTGATTTTCATTGTACCTACCTTGCCCCATTGATCCCTGCAACCCTAACTCATTTGCCCTAACCTAGCTTTCCTTGACCTAATTCCTTAATTTAGTGATTTCCCAACCAAAAAAATTCAAAACAACCCCCTGCACTCTATACCTAGCCTAAAAAACCTAATTTCACCAGCCCTCTTAGTTGTGACTCTTTTGGAGAGAGTCCTCTCCGGCTTGATAGGGCTAGCTATTAAGTCAAAATCTTGGTTTGTGGTTACCTCTGTTGGGATTCCTTCCTTAGCCTTGAGAATCCGGTGGAGTGATAACAATACACACTTGGTTGTGCATGTAAAACACATACATGGTAATCCATAAGATATGAAATATAAGCATGAGATGCAATATTATTAACATAGATGTACATTTATATTACATTTAGTGTGACTCCTGGATTCCACATTCCAAGGTCTCTTGAACTCCCTTTGACTGTCCATTTCACACACCTTAACCCTTAGTGGATTAGGTGTCCAACATTCCCCCCCTTAATCCGAAGGGGTATGTATGAGTCCAAGAAGAGAGATTTAATACAAAATACAATAATGCATGACAACAATACGTTGAATGTGCTCTCTAGGATGATGGCATAAGGAGGTGGTTTAAGGAGGAGCACTAACACTCGAACGCTTAGTGCATTGCCCAGAATTGTTCCAAATCTGGAAAGAAGTTGAGGTCTTATGCTAGAGGAAATGCTCCTAATGTTTTGAAGAGGAGACCTTCAACCTGGAAATGGGAGGTCTACAACCCATATAAAAAGGGAGAACCTAAACTTGAAAGGGAGGTCTCAACCTGCGGTGGTTTAAAGATGACCACCAACTATGGAATACTTGATGCAATTTCTGGAACTCTTCCAAATCTGGCAAGAAGCTGAAGTATTCTGCTAGAGGAATTGTCCCCAATTCTTTGAAGAGGGAGAAGCTCAACCTCGCATAGATGCTTTAAGGCTAACCACCAACCAATGGCATGATCATGGGCATCTATGTCTCTAGCTACAACTCTGAATATGCAATGGCAGGTTGTGGCTCAGGCTCGCTTGATGTGGCTTTGAAGCTTGTAGATGAACCTCACTTCCCCCCTATCAGATATAAGGTGAGATGATGGCGAAAACACAACTGCAAGTTTGTTCAATACTCTAGAACAAGTTCTGGCATATAATTGAAATATATTCTTGGTTGTTGATGCCCATTGCCAAGAAGTGGTCCATCCAAGATGAATCTTTGCTCTTGAAAGTGGCTTGTTTCTTAAGCATCTATTTGAAGAATGAGTGGTTTTGTGACAATGCTTACATGGATGAAGATTAAAAAAATGATCTTTCATATGGCCAACTCGGTCACAATGTTGGCATATAACAATTTGTTGTGGTTGTTGTGGAAGAGGAGCGGAATCTGGAATAGTTGAAGGTGATCTATCATGAAGAAATCCGACACTCTAAAATTGGATGGGCTTGGAGTAGTCCGGAATATGAAGGGTCATATCATTTTCATATCCAAGACCTATTCTTTGCTTATTATGAATAAGCTCTTCCCAAGGTCTGATGATGGGCTTGGGAGGTGGAACTTGAGCTTCTGCATCTACATCCAAATCTACTCTTGAAATGGGAATTGAATGTGAACCATCCTCAACCTCACTTGTTGGTTGTTGATGAATGTTTGTTTCAACCTTGAACAGTTTAGAATGACAGATCTGTTGAAGCTCATCTTGATGGAATTGAGATTCTAGTTACAAAAAATTGATTTTATCTTGTGCATTTTGCAAACAAGTATGAATTTCTAAGAGAGAGTCTTTGCTGATTTGGATTATGTCATCAGTAGTAAATTGAATTAAATTGCTTAATAACTCTAGGAAATGATCAAGTTTGGTCATTTTTCAAGCTCAACAACACAAAATCAGTAAATGAAAGATGTTCGCTTCAAATGATAATGCAGTAGTAAACATACAAAGGGACAAACAACTTTTGATGTTAGATAGTCGCAACTACACACTTTAAATCTTTTTCCATATTCCTGGAACCTTTAAGTGAGTTGGCACAAGTTCAACCACACATCCTTGAATGAGGATATAACCCAAAAATAATACATCAGTCCAAAAACTCGTTTACAAGCAGAGAAATGCCCAAAGATGATAAACTCGTTGCTTTAATGACCCATAGTGCTTCAAATTTGTATGATGCCTCTCATCAACTAGAGATTTGATGCCATGTTTTTTTTTTCTTTTTTTGCAGAGTGTAGTCGATGACCTTTTTGAAAATGCAGCAAGATGATGGAGCTTAGTGAAATGAAGTCGCCTTCACTAAGTGGGCCCGCAGGCAAATTCTGGCGCAAAGTCTATTTTTAGACTATGTCTATTTTTAGACATATGGAGCATGGTCCGAGGATTGCAGTATGTTATTCTTGGAGTATTGGTCATGTTGGTAAATATAGATGGGACTCTATTTTTTGGACCTATAGGTCGAAGTCTATTTTTAGACTGCCTCTCCTTAAAATAGGGAAGTCAAATATTATTTACCCTTAATAATATTTGGACTATAAACTTTAGTTTACTCTCTTGGAGCACTTTAGTTCGAGCCTTGGAAGTGGCTCATGCATATGACAGAGGAATTACGCTATTCCTAGGGTTTGGTGAGCACATGCATGGTTGACTTCAGTTAGGACTTCAGTGGCAGAAGTTTGGTGGAGTTAATGAGACAGCTAGTGGAGTTGTGTTCGGTTTAACTTAGTTGAACTAGTTGAGATTAGTTTAACTAGCTAATCAACTAGTAATGGGTGGAGTGAATTAAATATTATTTAATTCATTAATTAGTAACTCATTATTCAACTCAAGAACACATCAGTTCACTACAGTGCATGGACAGTTCAGTGGAGACCAGTGAAAGAGGTAGATGAAAGGGTGGAGTTAGCTATCAATGGCGACATCGGTTGTGCATGAGATTTGCACCACACTTGGAGGAATTGCCCATGATGATTGCGCTGTCAAGCCAAGGAGATTCGAACCTTGGATCTCTATTTAGACAGGCCATGATTGCGCAATAGAGGCAAGGAAATTGGTGGTGAGTTTTGAACCAATGACTTGTTCAAAACCAAGCTAGTTTGTGTGTAACTTTATGAGAAAGTACCGAGTAACTTGTGAGGAGTATTGTACTGATTTTGTTACATGATTTCTCCATTATAATATACACAATAGCTGTGGGGTTTTCAGCTATAAGCTTTCCCCATACATACTGTGTTAATGTGTATGATGATTTGATGTGTTATCGCTTGATTTTATTTCCGCATGTTTGATGATCTGAGTGGAAGAGATTACGTGTTGCATATAAATTCGAATTGTATGTGATCAGGATAGTCTCGGTGGATAATTAATCATTATTCAGCAAATTTCTACATGGTATCGGAGCTATTGAAGCAGAGATTGATCATCACAGTGATTACAAACTTATTTCGGTAGACAGAGTCTGCATGCGGGCCAGGTAGCCTCTGGATCCATCCTTTATTTGAAAGGTGATATATCCAGTAAACGCCCCTTGCAGTGAATATCTGTGCTAGAAATAATTTTTTCTCACAGAGCTAGAGCGGTTGAGCTTTGAGGTGGAATTCGAATTTTGCAGCAGTTTTGTTTTCTTGGTGCCGGTGTTGAAAATTTCTTTCAACGGTTTGCGACTCGAATATGCTCTTGAAGGCAGTTCGAATTATGTTGCATGGAAGGATTGCATGGAGGCAGTATTAGAAGATAATGGTCTGAAGGAGTTCGTAGATACGGATGTCCAAAATCCCACTGATCCTGCTGAAGTCGAAGCATGGCAAAAGAAGATGGCGAAATGTCGAAGGATCCTGTTGGAGGGTGTCAAGGATCATATTGTATCCAGCCTGCATGGAAAGGCTTCTCCATATTTAATGTGGTAAACTTTGACGGATCTATTCCAGAGTAAGAGCGACCAAAGGAAGCTGGCGCTCAAAGATAAGCTCAGGAACATCAAGATGGAGAAAGGCGACAGTATCGCCAAATACCTCACGAAGTTCACTCAATGCGGAGATGAGCTGGGAAGTGTGGGGGAGACTGTCGAAGACGAGGACATGGTCGACCTGGCTCTCCTTGGTCTTCCGAAGGCTTGGCACTCATATGAAGATAGTGTCAATGGTTGGGAGAAGCTGCCAGGATGGGAGCGCCTTTGGGCGGATCTCATGCAGGAGGAGATAAGGAGGACTACTCAAGATGGATCTTCATCAAAGGGAGCTGATGAAGAAAATTGCGCTTTGGTTGCCAAAGAAAATAAAGGGAAAGGTAAGAAAACTTCTCATTCTGGTGAAAAGGGAAAGAAGCACGATATGGCAAAAGTGAAGTGTTTTCACTGCCATGATCACGGACATTATGCTACCAATTGTCCAAAGAAGAAGAAAACAAGCAAGCGGGAAGATCTGCAGATGGAGAAGCTTTGGATTCACAGTTCGAGCTTGACTTTTCACTGATCGCATGCTTGGTTTCAAGTGTGATGGGATCGGTGTGGTTCTTGGACAGCGGTGCGTCATTTCATATGACGGGAGATCGGGATTTGTTCTCAGATCTGGAGGACAAAGATTTGGGTATGCACATCGAGATGGGCGATGATGGTAGATACAGTGCGACTGGTATCGGTACCATATCCTTTCAGAGGGAGTCTGGTAAACCCTTTGTATTGAGGGATGTTATGCATGTACCTGGATTGAAGAAGAACTTGATCTCTGTGGCGATGTTGGAGGATAAGGGGTATGATGTGGTCTTCAGCGAAGGAAAAGCCTTCCTGCACAGTAAGACTACTGGAGAGACCCGGAAGATAGGGGTTCGAACCAAGAACCTTTATCAGTTGCAGGTAGATGGCTGCGCAGCTATGGCATGCAAAGAGGGAGAAGTGGTGAGCCGGGATGATGAGGGCGAACTGTGGCACAGGAGATTGGGCCACCTTCACCATGGAGCTTTGAAGATTCTGCAGCAGATTTCTACTGGACTTCCTAAGGGCACTCTTGCGCAGTCAGATCAGTGCAAGGTGTGTACTTTAGGGAAGTATGTGAAAGCCACCTTTCACGAGAAGGATAGTCGCGCCACGACGATCCTCGAGAGAGTTCACACAGACGTGTGTGGTCCTTTCTCAGTTGCTTCGACAGCAAAGCACAGGTATTATGTGATCTTTGTTGATGATTTCTCTCGAAAGTGCTGGATCTTCTTCATGCAGAAGAAGAGCGATACATTCGCGAAGTTCTGTGAGTTTAAAGCACTGGTCGAGAAGGAGTCGGGGAAGAAGGTGATTGCTCTCAGGAGTGATAACGGTGGTGAATTCATCTCGGCTGAATTCAAGGAGTTCTGCAGCGCAGAAGGGATTCGGAGAGAGCTCATCGCACCCCATAACCCACAGCAGAACGGGGTGGCTGAGCGGAAGAACAGAACGATCGTGGGTGCTGCACGGCGATGTTGCATGATCAGGGCCTACCCCTTCACTTGTGGGCTGAGGCATGCAATACAGCAGTGTATGTGCAGAACCGTTGTCCTCACAAGGTTCTTGGCATGAGTACACTGGAGGAGGCTTATTCTGGCAAGAGGCCCGATATTTCCCATTTGCGGATTTTTGGTTCTCCTGTCTACATGCATGTGATGAAGGATGCGAGAAGGAAGCTGGATCCAACTGCTGAGGTTGGAATATTTTTGGGGTACACTGATACACCTCACAACTACCGGGTGTATTTGTCAGACAGTCGCAAGACTGTTGTGCGACGGGATATAAAATTTCAAGAGGAGAAAGCCATGCAGTGTTCGCTTGAGAGGGAGCTACACTTGCATGCAGATGAGGAGCTGTTAGTTCCCAAGGAGGAGCTTCCGGATGTGGATCAGCCACAAGAGGAAGTTCAGGAGGTGGAAGAAACCACCCAGGCAGCGCCAACCATCAGAGGGCGCATGCGCACTACAGAAGCTGAGCGACTGGCTCGGGATGCAGAGAAGGTTGTAGGACCACCTTCAGCACAGCGCAGACAGAGACAGTCACCGGATCGGTACACTGGATACATGGCTCTTGTGAGTCAATGTGTTGTGACGGAGCCATCCTCTTTTGAGGAAGTCGTGGAGGAACCCGCATGGGTTGATGCCATGATCGAAGAATATGATTCTATCATCAGGAACAGTGCATGGGAGATTGTCCCAAGACCGGTTGGGAAATCAGTTGTAGGTTCGCGATGGATCTACAAGGTGAAGCAGGCGACTGACGGGAGTGTGGAGAAGTACAAGGCAAGATTTGTCGCCCGTGGCTTCTCACAGATCGAGGGGATTGACTATGAGGAGACTTTTGCACCTGTCGCAAGGTACTCTTCCATACGGACGATCCTTGCTCTCTCAGCGCAGATGGGGTGGCACATTCATCAGATGGATGTGAAGACTGCGTTCCTCAATGGAGTTATTGAGGAGGAGGTGTACATAGAGCGGCCTGAAGGTTTTGAGATCTTCAGCAGTGAGTCGCATGTGTGCCGACTCAAGAGAGCACTGTACGGGCTGAAGCAAGCACCTCGTGCTTGGTACACTCGGATAGATAGCTACTTCACCGGGCTTGGATTCTCCAAGAGTGAGGCGGATCCTAACTTGTACCAGATTGTGGTGGAGGGGAAGCTGTTGATCATCGTACTGTATGTAGATGATCTGATTTTGACTGGCGATGAGCAGTTGATACTTTCATGCAAAGAGGATCTTGCACGAGATTTGAGATGAAGGACCTGGGCATCCTTCATTATTTCCTGGGATTGGAGATTTGGCAGCGCAGTGGAGGACTGTTTGTTTCTCAGGGCAAGTATGCCGGGGAGATTCTGGAGAGGTTCAACATGCAAGGCTGCAAGCCTGTTGATACCCCTCTTCCTGGAGGTTGGAGGAAGGGAGATGCTACTTCGGAGGAGGTAGTGGATGCCCCTGTCTATCGACAGTTGGTGGGGTCGTTGATGTATCTGGTCAATACTCGACCCGATATATGCTATGCAGTTAACCAGCTTTCGCAAGCTATGGTTAAGCCTACCAAGCTCTTTTGGAAGGCGGGCAAGCATGTATTGCGCTATATCAGAGGCACATCGGGACATGGTCTATGGTACAGACAGGAGGATGGAGTGAAACTTTCTGGTTTCACTGATGCAGATTGGGCAGGGAGCCCAACAGACCGGAAGAGCACTTCTGGAGGAGTTTTCAGCATTGGTTCGACAGCAGTTTCCTGGTACAGCAGGAAGCAGAGATCCGTGGCACTCAGTTCAGCAGAGGCCGAGTACATGGCAGCTAGCTTGGCTGCATGCGAGGCTATTTGGATGAGGAAGATCCTCGTTGGATTGTTCGGGTTGCATTTGGAGCCTACATTGATTTACTGTGATAACCAGAGTTGCATTAAACTCTCGGCTAATCCAGTATTTCATGATAGATCCAAACACATCGACATCAGGTACCATCATATCAGAGATTGTGTTCGGCGGAGAATCATGATGCTTTCATATGTTCCCACGGAGGATCAGGATGCCGACATCCTGACGAAGGCGCTCACCAGGAGCAAGTTTGAATTCCACAGAGGCAGGATAGGGGTTGCATATAATCCATATCTTGCTAAGAGGAAGTGTTTAAAATGCAGCAAGATGATGGAGCTTAGTGAAATTAAGTCGCCTTCACTAAGTGGGCCCGCAGGCAAATTTTGGCGCAAAGTCTATTTTTAGACATATGGAGCATGGTCTAGGGGTTGCAGTATGTTATTCTTGGAGTATTGGTCATGTTGGTAAAAATAGATGGACCTCTATTTTTTGACCTATAGGTCGATGTCTATTTTTAGACTGCCTATCCTAAAAATAGGGAAGTCAAATATTATTTACCCTTAATAATATTTGGACTATAAACTTCAGTTTACTCTCTTGGAGCACTTCAGTTCGAGCCTTGGAAGTGGCTCATGCATCTGACAGAGAAATTACGCTATTCCTAAGGGTTTGGTGAGCTCATGCATGGTTGACTTCAGTTAGGACTTCAGTGGCAGAAGTTTGGTGGAGTTAATGAGACAGCTAGTGGAGTTGTGTTTGGTTTAACTTAGTTGAACTAGTTGAGATTAGTTTAACTAGCTAATCAACTAGTTATGAGTGGAGTGAATTAAATATTATTTAATTCATTAATTAGTAACTCATTATTCAACTCAGGAACACATCAGTTCACTACAGTGCATGGACAGTTCAGTGGAGACCAGTGAAAGAGGTAGATGAAAGGGTGGAGTTAGCTATCAGTGGCGACATCAGTTGTGCATGAGATTTGCACCACACTTGGAGGAATTTCCCATGATGATTGCGCTGTCAAGCCAAGGAGATTCGAACCTTGGATATCTATTTAGATAGGCCATGATTGCGCAATAGAGGCAAGGCAATTGGTGGCGAGTTTTGAACCAGTGACTTGTTCAAAACCAAGCTAGTTTGTGTGTAACTTTATGAGAAAATACTGAGTACTTGTGAGGAGTATTGTACTGATTTTGTTACATGATTTCTCCATTATAATATACACAATAGCTGCAGGGTTTTCAGCTATAAGCTTTCCCCATACATACCGTGTTAATGTGTATGATGAATTGATGTGCTATTGCTTGTTTTATTTCCGCATGTGTGATGATCTGAGTGGAAGAGATTATGTGTTGCATATAAATTGGAATTGTATGTGATCAGGATAGTCTCGGTGGATAATTAATCATTATTCAGCAAATTTCTACAGACCTCACTATTTTTTTTCAATAGTTTCTCTTTGCACTTAGTCTCTTTGTGCCCATTCTCGACTCTCCATTGTTGAATTAGGCAAAAGGAGAAGGAAACACACTTGCAAGAATCCTTGACTATTTATGTCTTGAAATTTCACCGTGGTCTAGAAACCTCTCACGCTCCAAAGAGTAGTGTCTAGAATAGTTAGGGCCCAACACAAATTGTTGGTCTGAATAAAATGATAGGCATGAGTTTCATGGGGCTCGAGCAGGGGACATATGCAAATCGACCCACATTTTCATTTCAAAAAACAACGAATAACCATAATTAGTTGCAACTGTAATATGAAGAAGTAGAGAGAGAAAAAGGAAAAGTTCGGTACACTGGAAAACCCTTGGCGCAACTAAAAATGCAGTGGGGGAGAAGTAATAGACCTCAACCCTGATAGAGACACACAGATAGTGTAGAAGTTTTAATACAATTATGTATTGTTGGATTCTCCTGATCTAACAATTATATGCCACTGTTAAATACATAATCCTTCTACTTAAATCTTTGCGGAAATTTAATCGCTAATTGCAAAGACATGAAGAAAGATCAATCACACATAACACAGATGTTTTTACTGGGAAATCATAAAGCTAAAAACCACACTATCATATATTATGTATATATCATGGATCATGAAACAATCTCATACAAAACTCTAATCCAAGAGCTCTCAGTACAATATACAATCGTCTCACACTGTCATACAAAAATTGGCATAAACATGCACCAATTTATTGCCTCCTGATAGCCTGCCTCCACTGCGCAATCCCTGCTGATCACAATCCCTGAATGAATTTGATCTTGCCTTGCCTTGACTGCGCAATCCTCATTGGCATCTCCAGTGTGTATTTGGTTGCAAGTGTGCACCCACTATAGCCACAACTGATAGTCAAACTGTCCCTTTCACCTATCTCTCAACTGGGTCTCCATTGGATCTTACATGCATGTAATTAACAGTAGTAAATATTCAGTTGCATGTGAGATCACTTCATGTGAATTAATTTAATATTTAATTCACTGATCTCTCACTAGTGTATCTTTAGTTACAACTAGCACAACTGATTTTAACTCACTTAACTGAGTTAAACTAGTTTACAACTCACATAACTACACATCCAACTCTGTTACAACTTTGTATCACTCAGTTACAACGAAGTCCACTAGCATGTCCCACCAACCAACCTTTGAACTCGAAATTCCTTCAGTTAACTAGTTTGCCACATCAGTTAACTAAAATCAAGTGCTTCAAGAGGATATATTATTATTTATTGTCTAATTATTGTTAAGAGATAACAATAATTGACATGCATTCTATTTTTAGACATGCAATCGACGAACCGTCTTCGCACATGCATTCTAAAATAGACGCCCATCCATCCATATAATTTTCTCAACCATCTATAAATAGATTAATGCTAAAAATAGACTTTGATCCAAATTCTAAAAATAGACATATCACCTAAAAATAGCCTGCGGGCCCCACCTAGTGTAGGTGCTTAATTTTCACTAGGATTATCATCTTTTTGAATGTCAACACTCCCTCTAAAAAAGAAAGGGATTATCCTTCACCTCGATCCTGTCTTTATGATATTCAAATTTTCTCCTCGTTATAGGTCAATTTGGGCATCATTCCCAATGACCTGGTTAAACTGGACATCATCCCCATAACCAATGAATAGGGTCTATCATCCCCTATCATTTCAGTTGCTATATGCCCTAAGACAAAGAAAAAAGACAAATCATCCATGACTTCCATTGCAAGGTTTCCAAGATTTGAAGTATATGTTATATCACCTATGAGCTCACCAACGCAGTCTCTCAAGGGGCTAAGTGTGTTGCATATGCAGTTACCTCCATTCAAGGGTGCTTTGCAAAGCACTTCCCGACACTCAAGGGTGATTTGCAAAGCACTTCCCGACACTCAAGGGTGCGTTGGTCAAATTGGTAGCGAAATTCTCATTGTTCTGGAATCTCCACTTGGCCAGTGCCTTCTAGAAGAGTGCATATATGTCAAACTTCCAATCCATGTGTCCATTTTACATCTCTGAGCTTGGGAACATGTCTTGCCTATTATTAGAAAGTCATTGATTGTAAAACTACCTTCAACTCATCTATAAATTGAGCACAAATCCTAGTGCTTGAGAGGGAAGAAATTGAGTAGAGAAATGCTGGTGGAATTTCAATTGAGGATTTGATTTGAGTGATATGTTGTTGGAGAGATGTTCATTGTGATGAGGCTGGGATGATGCTAGAGATGGTGACATCAAATCAATCACTGGTTGTAACCTCCCCTTCTATCGATTAATAAAGATTGTTGCTTACTTTCCCACATATGTATCTGTATAAGCTTTTATCTTTCATATTATGAATTCTTATTTGATGTATATGGTTCATGTTTCATTGATTTAACTGAATAACTTGAATAGGCATCTGTATATTGCAATATCTTTGTTGTTTATTGTTCATTCTTGCAGGAAATATTTTGGCGATCTAGCTTGGATTTGAAGCTACAACAAGAGCGATAGAAGGAGAATAGGAAACACTTGGACCCCAAGTAGGTTTCTTGATCTATTCTGTGTGTCTATTTACTGTTAGGAAAAGTATCTGCAAAGTCTTTAACCTATTGTTCTAAATGCATAGCACCACATTTAGGGAAGAATGTTTTATCTGTTATTCATAATTTCGAATAAAAAATTGGCGACTCCGCTGGGGAGTTTACCCTTCATCCTTGGTGTGTTTGCCTCTGTTTTGTTAGCCACCCATAATTTTTGGCATAGCAAACAGGTGGCTAAATATGTTTCTGAGCCTTCAAGAGAAACATTTCCTTTGTAAATCTATCATCCTTGAAGCCTTCATGCATCTTCTATCCTTTAGAGAATCTTCACTGTTGTTTCCATTGATGAACCCTGCTGTTTACCAAAGGAAAAACTGTTCATGAGGCTCCATTTTCCATCATTTCACTTCTCTTTTCACTCACAAAGAATTCCATTTTTTACCCTTATTCCCTTCACAAAAATTCCTCTATAAACCTTCATTTTAACCCCTAAATCATCCTAACCATCTTAAAACCTCATATTTCCCCCTTTTGGTTTTAAAAAATCTCTCCTTCCATCTATCAGAACCTCCAAATTCCTCAAAAAACCCTTCAAAATCCTTAAAAATCTTCATTTTCGCATTAAGGCCTTAAGCCCCTTTGGCCTTAGCCCTAGCCCCTTTTCCCCGCATGTGACCCGGAGCCATAACCTAGAGCTAACCCCCATCACGCAATCGCAATTGGGGTTTTCTGTTTCTTTGTTACCTTTTACTTCAAGACTCCAATGCGATAAGCCCTTTCTTTTTAAACCCCCGGTCTCCTCAACTTTTTCATGGAACCACACCCCTTCATCGCATCACAAAACAAAAAAGCATAAGTCTTCTTTCCAAAGCGTTGGTCCTCCAAAGGCCCAACCCGCCGATTCGATCTTGGTCGTTGAATCCACAAGAACCAACGGCCGAGATTGCATCGCGCCCCGCTACATACTCTTTCCACTACACGACAAACGTCATACGTTACCAGGCCCCACCATTGGTTCCGCCCGCGCACCTTATCCTCCGTCGCGCTCTCCCACAACCGTAGATCTTTGGCCTAAAGATCTGACGACCATCAGTGCATATCGTGTAATTTTTGAGCCTCCCCCGTAGTGCGCTACTTCCGCGCGATAAAAGCGGTTTCCCAAATCCATGTGTCAATCACTGAATGGGATCGCGTTCCAAAAGTTAAAACTGCCTACCCCCCCAAATGTTGCGTGAAAACCATCCCCGGTTTCCGCCATACCGCCACCCTCCACAACGTCACTTTTGATTTTAATCCCAACCATCAATCTATGAGATCGAACGGTCCACATTATATCGCGATCTCTTTCATTTGCCTTTCATCCCTCTCCTGAAACGTTTCATCGAGAGATCTTTGCCATAGATCGTTCTGGTCTAACAGTCCACGTCTCTCGTCGCACTCAAACCCCCATCGGACCTGGATAGCTGCTCTGCCAAGGTTTTCCTCCCATTTTTCCGCTGCATCCACATTTTTCCTCACTGCTCCTCCACCCTCACGAGCCTCTGAAGCAGTCATTCCCACTCCCGTAGGTTTTTTATAATGTGTTTATCATGTTTTGCAGGGTTCAAAGGGTGATGAATTCATACAATCCCCACAGTCATAGTCAAGTGACATATAGTGCAGAAAGACTATCACAGAGTTGAAGATCGCAGGGGAAGAAATCACTAAGAGGGTTTAAAAGCGTGTTTTATTGAAGATCGGGGTTATTGACTCTAATTTAAACCCTCCAGCGCCCTATCACCTGTATATTTACAAACACAGGTCAGCAGAAGTTTAAAGAGTATCAAAAAAGGATTAAAGGGATCAGCGCAATCTATTTGAGGTCTAATCCGCAGCTAAGGACAATGTAGGAAACTTAATAAAGCTCAGATCATAAATATAAACTAGTCATACCAGTAATTCAAAGCATCAGTGATTTGATATCAGCAGAACGTTCTTTTCCGTAAGAAGGACCAATTCACACGGCCTACTCCATTCTTCATCGAGCCCCATAACAGTTATTATTCTGACAGAAATCCCTAGAACTATCAGAACAGTAGTTATGAGAGCATGGAAGACCTGAAAGACAAATCTTCACCTTACTTGTCCCAGAGTATAAACAAGACATCTCAGCCATGAAAGTACTTCAAGAGCACACCCCAAAATTTATTGTCAACCTGACAAAGACTTCTAAATCAACTGAAGGGTACTGAAAGTTAATGTGAAGATATTAAACAAAATGGGCTTCAAAGACATTTCTCCCTCTGTTTTAATGAATCATTTAAATCCTATCTACCACTACTATCACTCATTCCCCTATAAGAACCCATGAGAAATACATCAAAAATGTTGGTTGGTTGTTGGAAAACTACTGATTGTAAGCTGTTTTACTGAGTTAGAGTTCTGTGAGTAGTTGTTGTAAATAGGCCGGGAGATAATTTCTGGATGTATCAAGCTGTTGGAAAAGAATGTATGTGATTGGTTTTGCTCTACGAATATGACAAGAATGTTCATTGGATCCTGATCTAAATCAGTGGTGATGTGTTCCTTCTTTGTTATTGTTTTCCCTCTGTTTTACATCATGTTTCATTTTCTCTGATAAAAAACAGTAATTTTAGCTTAGGATATACTGCTGCAAGTACCCTAATGCTTCCTGCACTTTCTTATTTTTATGTTTTCTGCTACTTGTGTATCTTAGAAAAAATTCAATATAATTTAACCAGTCAAAGCGTTGGTTTGCCCATACTTACTGATGTATGAATTTAGAGTTTGTTTCTTAGATGTTCTTGTTTGGTTCTGCTGAAAGAATAGGAGAATAGGGAGATTTAGTGATTAGCCCTATCCCCTAAGTTTCCTTTCCAACAGTTAGCCTTTCTAAGATCCCTTTGAGTTGAATGCCAAAAGAAGAGAAGGTTAAAAGTCTTTCTCTGATCTTAGACTTCACTCTGTTTTTGAACTTAAGTGTTTTCTACTGTCTGAAAGTAGTCAGGAGGACTGCTGGATTGTTGTCTTCGGAGTTAGTGTCATCAGGAGTTATGATCGTAGAGGTATAAGGTATGCCCTGTCCCTTGACTTACTCCAAAGTGGTCACCTTGGAAGGTTTTCCTTGTCATTCCCATTCATTTCCTTATTGTTTCATCCCATACTATCATCTTAAGATATCCTCTGTTTTAAATGACTAGCCCTTTGGAAGCCTTGGATATTTGAATTGCAAGTAAATGCTTTTATGACCCCATTGCCCAATGGAATTGTATTCTCTTTGAATTATCTCCCCGTTGCCGAAAATCATTCTTTACTCATTCCTTTACCTTACATTGAACCCTTATGTCATTTTTCCCAACCAAACAAACAAAACAAAAACCCTTGTGCTCTATAACTAGCCTAACACCTTAAATTGAACCTCAAATATATACATTTCTTTACCTCTATAGAGAGATCCCTCTCTGGATCCAGGAGGGCTAGATCCTGAGATCCCAAAGTTGTTTGATGTTTTCTTATCATTTGGTATTGCCAGATCTGCCAAATCATAGGAACCCCAACATGTTTATCCACCCATTAGCATTTACTCTTAAAGATTAGGCTTTTTGAAATCAATTTTGCATTAGAAGTGTGTTAAACAGCCTGAGTTTTTGTTCTCTGTTGCACCCAACGCATTGTTGAACAGGACACAGTGCTTTGCATAGCATTGTCTCCCACTCAGGGGTGCGTTGCAATGCACTGTCTCCCCTTAGAGACTGTGTTTCCCTCTAGAGCCAACCAAATTCCCATTGAATTTGTCATTGAATTTGCTTTCAGCCTTTTGTTTGTTGTATTTTAAAGAGCCCGATGCCTTATAGAGACCAGTGACTTTACCTGCATCTTCCTCCTTTGAAATAAAAGTTTGTTCAATGTTTATTTAAAGTGTTTTTCTTTATCATTTACAAATTAATTTCGAAGTATTTTCATTAATTTTTATGAAACCAGCTCCAAAAATAGAAGAAAAGAGAGATCAACGCCTTAGAAATAGCCACTTCGAGGGGGAAACCTCTAATACATTACATAAATGAACAATTCTTGGATGATACAAATGACCAAAACCTCCTTCTATATATAGGATTCCATGGGCCCACAATATAATCCTAGCCGACCTAACAATAACAATGTAAGGGCACAATATTGGGGTTACAGGGGTACAACAATAACAATAAGGGGGCTACACTAATAACAATAAGGGACTGCACTAGTAATATAGGGACCTAACATTACTGCATTAGATCCATTTGCTTTTGAAAAGGAAATTGTCGTTAAATTCTTCGTTTCTTATAGGAGAAATTGTAGTTAAATTCTTCATTTTTCCTAAAAAGAGAAATTGTTGTTCAATTCCTCATTTCTCAAAGTAAAAGGCATTTGTTTTTATTTATTTGATGCATTTAGTTTCCTTTTCTGCGTTCACATTAAAGGGATTGAAAAGAAAAACATGCATTTGCATGTAGTGGATTGTGTGTTTTGCATATGAACAAATTATGAAAGCTGCATATTAGTTTGTGCTCTTTGTTGTTTTCTCTCAAATTGATTGCTCTTTCCCTCTAGTAGCTAGGATTTTCATTGAAGAAACTAAAATTGAAAGTTTTCTTATCATTTTAGTTTGCATTTTAGGAATTTGCATCACATCATCGCGGAGAACCTTGAAAGGAAAATTGATAAACAATATCAACTTAAAATTTACATCAATTTACCTAACAAAGCATTGGAACCATAAAGATAACATTTAGAAGGTCTAGGCTAGAAACATGTTCCGACGTCATAAAACATATCAGCTGTCGTTAATTATCTGCGATACATTCCAAGTGTGATACCTCACTTCATGTATGTAAGTATATCGTAGCTCGTCCACGTACTTTCGGGTATATCGGGCGTGTTACAGTACTAAAAATATAAAGGAGTGCTCTCACTGTGTGGTTTCGCATCAAACAACGCTAATACGGACTTGGGCCTCCATGTACCTTCAGGTATATTTGGGAGGACAACTTTAGATTGCTATCGATCCATAGTGAATCGAGTCGTCTGCCTTATAAATTGTGATACACCGAACACAACATTTGGGGAGATTTCCTGCTCGTACTTCTTGGTTTGCCAGGAGGTATTCTGCAGTTCACAATTTCTTGGTAAACCTTTTGACTATCATTACCCTTTTATTTTGTTTATTTTTTTTTTGGTTAAAATAAATCAGTCATCGTGGAAGAACAAAATCCTTTTTCCTGTTGTTCACGTAGATTAGCATTGAAACCACCTTTACCATCGGAAGTTACTCTTGGTCGGAGAAGGTGACATCACTCTACCGAAACCAATACTATTAGTACCTTTGGTGAAGCATCATCTTCCCGTATACCATAGTTGGGACAAGTTGCTTCTACAAATCCTGGTTTGTCTACTATTGTCGAGACATATTCCTCATAGCTACCCGTGGTCACAATCCATCCAATCAGTGAGACCATACCTCCCGAGCCCGACGTTGTTCAATCGGAAGTTGATCTAGATCTTGTATCTTCTTTGCCAGAAAATCTGAATCCCGAAGTCGAATGACTGGAAGTTGTTCCTCCATTGGTCATCCCACAATTTTCTGTCGCCATTGAGTCTCCCATATCACACAATCAACCTCCTGAAATATACTTTGGGCCTGACGGTGAAATACTTTTACCTGGTTTGATTTCGATTGAAGAAATCCCACAAGGTGAAACACCTATAACTCCAACCCATTTTGGGGAGGATCTTTTCTTATATGAGTCTTTTCCTTAATCACCACCCTTTGCTTTTGTTGATCACGTGCCTATTCAAATTCCCGTTTTTTCAAAAGGGTACACATTTGGTCAAGTAACCATGCCTGAACCAACATCTTTGGTTAGGCCATCTATTCCAATTACGTCAGCACCTACCCTCGCTACCCCGTCGATGTTTACAACTTCACCAGAGTCATATTTACATGGAGGCCCTTTGCTTCCATCAGGCTATAAATCTTTATCTGGAATTTTCTTTGGTGCATCTTCAAACCCATGGACTTCACCAATGTCATCGTTTGGTATTCTAACTGGTAAACCTATATTCAATACTGAACGACTTTATTCTATATACACATCATCAGGGCAATATCAAGCCGGTCCTTCTAGGTCTATTCCATCTAGTACCATATCAACTGGACTCCTTGTATTTGGAGAATAATATTTTCTGTCTTATTATCCTCCTCATGCTAAGGGGAAACCTTTGGTCACCCACTTTGATAATACTCTGTCATTTTTCGGTCAACCTAATGTCGAAATGAATGTTTGTCAATGGTAGCCCACTCTACCTATCCAACCACAAACGGTTGTACACTCGTATCAACCGGTTCAACCTGTTACACCCACATCAATTCCGCTTGTTAATACATCTTTACCCCTGTTACAGAATCAAAATGTTGTACAACAACCATTTCAGGCGGGTCCTTCAACTCAATAGCCTCAAGTATTGGGCCCACAGACTCCAAATTCTCTGGTGTAAATAGACTGTACCTGGAATAATTTATTCACAAGCTAGCTTACCATATTATGGGATGTCACAGCCACAACCAGGTTATACTTATCCTCAACTGAATCCAATTTATCCTAATTTGGGTTATAACATTGGTGGACAGACCCCTTGGCAACCTCAGGCACAAATGCCTCAACCTTCATTTCAACAAGTATCATATCTAGGTTTTGGTCAACAGAATCCTCAAGCATTTGCTTATCAAAACAACCCCTATCTGGGTTACTAGCAGAAGATTCCTTATGCTGGTGCTCAAAGGCATGTTTCTCAAGCAATTCCATCATACCCTGGCTATGCTCAACTTGACCTTAATCAGCAGTTTCCCTTTGTTGCAACTTTAGAGTTACCAAATTTAAATCGGCTAACCAATGATCCAATCAACTACGCTCCTTGGTGGCCAGTGATACCTCACAAATTACCCTCGGATATTCCTAAGTTCAATGGAAACCCTGGGGAGACCCATCGAATCATGTTATGACTTATCATTTGTGGTGTTCATCAAACTCCCTAAATGATGACTCTGGTCGACTACGTCTTTTCTAGCATACGCTCATAGTTCTAGCTGCAAAATGGTACATTGAGTTACCTAGAGCTTCTTTTGATAATTTCACTGCCCTAGATACTGTATTTTTGACTCACTTCTAGTTACCCATATGATATGAAACTGGAACGGAACTCTTGACTAATTTTAAACAGAATAATTATACTCACATTTCTGATCATATTCATGAGTGGCATCGTTGTCGTAGAATGGTTAAGACATTTGTTCTTGATCAACACCTTGCTGAGTGGTTCATTAAGTCCCTGTTACCATCTATAACTGAGGATGTGGCTAAGGATGGCGTCGTCACTGAAGAGCAGGTCATTGCTTGCGCACAATATTTAGACTTGATTTATACTCAGTCTGGCATGCTTTATGAAAAATTTTTGAACGCGTCGCGATCTAATTCTACTGTTCCTCCTTAATTAAAGGACTCTCATGCCAGAGACGGTATGATTGGTACTGCAAGCACACATCATACTACTGCATCTGATCGTGCACCTTCTTCCGAAATTAATTTCGTGTCATTTGACAAAGGCAAAAGTGAAAAGCAACCTAGAAGTAAGAAAAAAGGGAAATCAAAGAAAAATCAAACTTCTAACCCGCAGGAAAGATCATCTGATCAATCATCTGGAACTAGGAAACCTCGTTATCCATGCATAATCTATAATGAGGAACACTTTGTTCATGGATTGTCCTCACCATGCCGAAGTTTCAAAAATGGTTAAAACTTCACATGCGTCAGCTGTGTTGATAGATCTGTTTCTGAATCTGGACACAAATTTGGTTGCTACGGATCCAGCTTCTAGTTCCCAAGTGCTTATTTTATCTGTCACAAAACCTTCAACATATATTTTGGTGTAAATGCGTGATAAATATTATGGTAGTCAGGCCATTGATCAACCTACAACCTCGACTATGAATCCGTCTATGGAATCGATACTGCCTACTACCATTCCTAAATTGACAATCCAGCCACCGAAGGGAGTCGTTTATAAATCGACATATAATCCTCGAGAAAGAGCTGCTCAAAATTATAATATAGTTGAAGATTTGGCTCAATCCCCTTCAGCTATGTCAGCCCTTGAGGTATTACAAAATTGTCCCTCCCAGAAACAATCTTTATTGTCGGCTATAGGTGGAATTGATCCGACTGATTCTAATCTCGTCGTCTTTAATCATACAAGCTATGTGCCACAATTACTAGCAAAATTGGCATTCTCTATACAAGTAAATGTTCTAAATCATCTTGTTCATCGTAATTTTATTGATGAAGGAGAATATATGTGCATTATGTCTCTAAACTGTTGGAAGTCACTTGGCTTGCCACACCTATCTCAATCATCAACAACGTTGAAGGCTTTTGACGGACGTACATATAAGCCTTGTGGTATTATTAATAACCTGCATGTTGAACTAGGGGGAAAAACAGTGAATGTTGATGTCGAGGTGATCAACAGACCCCTTGACTATAATATTCTACTTGGAATGCCATGGGTATATGCGATGACTGTAATTGTTTCTACATATTTTAGAATGATCACCTTTCCATATAAAGGTGCCATCACAGTCATTAATCAACTCTTCTTCTTCACCTCCGCTTCGCAGGTAACTAGAAGTGTTCCATTCGTTCACGCACCCCAACTAGCGCTTCAAAACATTGGTGTAGGACTCTTAAAGGATTCCACTCTCATGGGAACCTTTGCATTACCACCGCCTGTGACATCGACAGAAATTGCAAGTATAGAGACCTGCTACATGGTCTCTTCCACTCCATCTGGCTTAAGGAAGAGTACGGGTGATTATGAAATTGTTATGTTAGATGAGTTTTTTCCACTCAACCCTATTGAGATGGCATAGCAATCAATCTATCTGGCTTGGGCAGCGAATCTGAAATCAACGTCGTATGTTATTTATGTTAATCATTCCTTAGATTTTGCTACTCCATCTGATCCTTTTTCCTCAACTTTCTTGACAGATGAGAATATTTTGGAAACAATGATGTCAGAAAGAGAACCTTGGGAAGATTATCATCATCGTTCCCATATTCCTGATTATGAAGATTATCTTAGTGAACTATATCACCCATCGATCAAAAAATTCTTTTCGAATTATTTACCTATTAATGCAATCGATTGCTAATGAAATTTGTCAAATATTGAAGAAACTATTTCTATTGATATTTCGACCAAACTTGGCGTGGTAGAAAATATTCATGTTGGCATGTCTTGTTCTCCATTAGAACTTGAAACATATCGCTCTCAGGATATCTTTGCTTGGTCTTATGAGGAGATGCCAGGTATTGACATTAGTATTGTTGAACACACTATTAATATGTATCATGATGTCAAGCCGGTGTGTCAATGCTTTCGTTATTTTCATTCGAAGAAGGCTGCTGCCATTAAAGAAGAAGTTGAAAAATTTTTGTGTGCTGGTTTCATATACCCTGTTCCACTAACTGAGTGGGTTTCCAAAATTGTTCCTGTCATGAAAAAACAAGGAACCATCAGAGTGTGCATCGATTATCGAGATGTTAATCTTGCTTGTCCAAAAGACAACTATCCTACTCCCTTTATCGACTAGATTATTGACGATTGTGCTGGATGTGAAATTTTTTAATTCATGGATGGATTTTTCGGCTACAATCAAATCAATATTTGCCTAGAGGATCAACATAAGACAACATTCATCTGTCCCTGGGGCACATTCTCTTATAGGAAACTACCTTTTGGTTTAAAGAACACCAGGGCTACTTTTAAGAGAGAAATGGATTATTCTTTCAATGACATCAAACATATTGTTCAACCCTATCTAGATGATTTACCCGCACATTCACGAAATTAGAATGATCACCCGATGCATTTGAGAGCCATCTTTTTATGATGTCAACACTACAAAATACACCTCAATCCACATAAATGTGTGTTTTGTGTTGGGCCTGGTCATTTTCTTGGATTCGTAGTCTCAAAAGAAGGAATTCGAATAGACCCATTAAAGGTCCAGGCCATTCTTGATTTTCCTGCGCCATCAAATTTACTTCAGATACAAAAACTTCAAGGAAAGGCTAACTTCCTAAGGAGGTTCATACCCAACTAAGTTGAAATGGCTAAAGGATTAACTCGACCCTTGAAAAATAGGGTTCCCTTCCATTGAGACCAAGTTGCACAAGCTTCTTTTGATGCTGTCAAGGATACTCTTGTCTCGACGTCATTAATGTATCCCCCAAATTATCATAACGATTATTTCTTATATATCACCGCGGCTGATACGACCATTGCTATGGTATTGGTCCAAGTAGAAAATGGGATAGAACATCCAATCTATTATTTGAGTCGTAATCTCAATGATACTGAAGTCATGTATTCGTGCGTAGAAAAGCTTGCCTTGGCAGTTGTTCAAGCTATCCAAAGATTTCGCTCCTATATTCTGTTCCGAAAGACCATTATCGGAAGATTTATAATTAAAAAGACCATTATCATTTCAGATTGCAACCCCATGAATTATATCTTATCACGTCAATTGCTGGGGGGAAAGTATTCAAAATGGATTGTCATTTTGCAAGAATTTGATTTGGAATTCATCAAATCCAAGTCAAAGAAGTCTTTAGTTTTGGTAGAGCTTCTCTGTGACCTTCCCTTTGATAGTACTACTACTACGTCGGAACCATCAATTCCTGACGAGTCTCTATTTCTGATAGGATCATCTGATCCTTGGTATGGATATTTTATCATTTATATCCAAACCCAAACTTTTCAGCTTGATAGCTCTCACTCTGAACAGCAACGTATTCGATACCAAGCCAAATATTATCTGATCGTTGGCAATACACTTCATCGTCGTAGTGTCGATACTATTTTAAGAAGGTGCCTCACTCATGAGGAGGCCGAAAAGGTTTTAAATGATTTTCATGATGGGGCTTGTGGTGGACATTTATCTGGATACGTTACCGCGTAGAAGATACTCTGTGCTGGTTACTTTTGGCCTACCATATTTTGCGACTGCATCCTCGCGGTCAGAAGTTGTCATGCGTGCTAGATTTTTTATCGTAAAATCCTCAAACTGCCAGCTCCAATGCATCTTGTTGTCTCTATGGGAACATTTTCGAAATGGGGCATTGACTTCATGACCTGTAACCCTCGTTCATCTGGGGGGCATGGTTATATTATTGTCGCAGTAGACTACTTTACCAAATGGGCTGAAGCGATGCCTACTTTCAACAACACAGGAAAACCAGCTGTATTGTTTTTCTTTAATCATGTTATTGCATGGTTTGGGGTCCCATAGGCTATAGTTACAGATCATGGGAAGCATTTTCGAAATCACATGATGACTGAATTGACTTCCAAGTTAGGATTGTCACATGATAATTTTACTCCTTATCATCCACAATCAAATGGACAAGTTGAGGCTATCAAAAAGATTCTTAAACGTATGCTTCAACAAATGATAGGAGTTCGTAAAAGAAACTGGCATTTGATCCTGTACTCGACCTTGTGGGCGTATCGAACCTTGGTGAGAAATGCAACCAGATTTACTCCTTTTCAATTGCTCTATGGTCTGGAAGCTATCTTGCCTATCCAATGTGAAATACTGTCGTTAAAACTCGTAATCGACTTGTTACCTGACACCTCAGAAGAATAAGCACTTCTTTTTAACCTGATCCATCTTGATAAATGCGTTGTGAAGCCCAATTGGCCAATGAAGCACATAAGAGACGTATAAATGTGCAATACGACAAAAATTTCCAGCCTTGCATTTTCTCAGAGGGTGACTTGGTCCTTCTTTATGATCAAGAAGCTGATGTAATAGGTACAGGGAAATTTGAGCCATTATGGCATGGTTTCTATATTGTCAAAAGAGTTCTTGCTAAGGGTGCCTATGAGTTGGTGGATTACGTTGGATTTCCGTTGGCACAACCCTGAAATGGGTTGTATCTAAAACGTTACTATGCTTAATCTGAGCATATTAATTTTTTGTATTATATTGTATATATATGTTGTTGATTTGCATTCACTGTCTTAGTTTGTTTTTAGAGTTTTCTTGACGTTAGTAATCCGCTTTACATTTCATCGCAGATGTCTGAATATTTGGAACCATTTTTTGGATATGATGATGGTGCTAGTCGTAGTACGCAGAATCTATCCTCTACAACGTGGGCCATTTTCGCTCCAAACGGCGAGTTAGTGACTTTTCAAGGGATTTGTATTTGTAGATCGACAAACAATATTGCTGAGTATAGCGCCTTGATCGAAATTCTCTCTGATGCCATTTCATTTGGTATTAACCGCATAATTATAAGGTTAGACTCACTACTTGTGTTATTACAACTTACTAGTGTCTATACTGTTATAAATCCAACAATGCATCATTTGTTCCTAAGAGTTCGACTTTTGGAAAGACACTTTGATTTTATTCAATATCAACACATTTCCAGAAATTTGAACAAATTGACTGATTCCTTAGCTAATCATGTTTTAGACAGATATTTGCAACACATGTAAATATACATTCACATAATTGAATAGGATTACGCAATAAACATAGGAAAACACTGAAATCAAATAGATAGATAGTTATAGGTTTTTACAAAAAATTGTACCCAAGACACATTGGCCATCTGACCTCAAAATGTATGCAACATGTCGAAAGTAAAACTAGTGATGCTAATGGTAACATGATATATATCTAGCTATCCTACACAGTAACCACATCCAACGGTTAGGAATGCCTATAGTGTGGCACTATAGTCACATGGGTAACTCTTCAATCCAACAATCCAGAATCCTGAAGGTAAAACCCTCTATGTGCTACCTAAGCTCAGTCAGAGTCTTAGCCATGTCTAAATCCTGAAGGACTGCTCTCCCGACAGCCCTCTCTACTGGCTCATCTCCTCCATGCTCTAGTTCCTCCACCGGTTGAACTCGAAAAACATCTGCATTACATCAAAACTTTAGTTTAGTCTTGGGAAAACATCAAAAAATACAAAAACATTGTATAAACCTTAGGAAAATAAAAACATGGTCAAAACATTCTTACCTATTGCACCCCACTAAGCGCCTTCTGGTAAGGCTAAGTCTGGATCTCCTCGAAAATCAATGCTTGCGTATGCATACTCATCAATGGTGACAACCAATCGCCTAAACTGGGCGAACAATGCAGTCGAGAACATAATGGTCGATTGGCCTGCATGCCTACCCATTAGTTCTACCCATATCTGCATTCTCAGATCTCTAGGGTTAGACACACCCAACGTCACATGCTGAGGCGGTATCATTGGAATCCTCTCTAAGGCAAATGAAATGAGGATCAAACCATAACTGAAGTTTTTCTTCCTTCGTCCCTTTGCCTTGTTCAGTTGTTCCTTTATTTGGGAAAGTACAACTTCAGACCAATTGAAGACTGTTGGCTCCATGCACTCTAGCGCATATTGCATATATGATCTATTCGCTACATGTAGTGTAACGGTGCCAGCAAGTTTTGTGATCATGAAAAGAATGGTTCTCAAAGGAAAATCTCAAATGTCATGGATATTTATCTTCCCATATTTGCTTGGCTCTGCCCCTGGATAACAACACTGTAAAACATAGTCTCTCACTGTCTCTCCTCCAAGAGCAGACCCTAAGTGATGAAAAGAGAATCTGCCACAGGGCAGGTTCACCTTTCATTTTACCAAATAAACCTGCAAGTTTCATTTCCATGTCGAAACTGCAAATTCCTAGCTTGAGAACAGATCCTGGGACCTATGGTTTATAGGTACATCACCCTTTTGCTGCACCACTCCGACGAGTACATATATATCGGAAGCACCTTCAATCCTTTCGCATCATACATACGAATTTCAACATTTATGAAATTCTATAAAATACCTCTTCGTAATTGATTGGAGAGTTCAACCTTCAAAACACTGTTCACCAGCGTTCCAATACACTTACCTCTGTTAACGGGTTTGGTTCTCTCCTGTTGACTTTTAAACACAGTTTCAACGCACAACTATGTCATATTTCCACAGCAAATCAACACGCGTTTTAATCCAAACGTGGAATTCAGATTCCATTTCTCCAAACACTGTTGTGGGGTGTCAAAGCACAGTGCCTCCATTTTTGTTGCTCAACGAACCATAGAATATTCTGCGCCCTCAAGTCCGACTTCTTCAACATACTCTTGGTTAATACTCCAACGATTCCTCACCTTAAAGATCCATTCTCCACCGTCACGCAGAGACTGGTTCCACTCCGCTTGTGATGAATTCACAAACTCTGTTCACTTTGTAATTCGACCGTTCCTCTTTGACTTCGATTCACAGAGTTTATATTTGGACTACCATTTCACTGCCTGACCGATTTCTCAACATTCGGCATTCTCATTCAACGCATTCAATTTACGTTTTAAGTCCAAACTTACAACCATAGTTCATAATATTAACATTCGTTGGAAGTGGTTAAACAAAACAATGCAAACCGTTACCTTTAACCACGAAACTGGACCACCTGCACACGCTTCCAACCAAAATTCAAAAGGTGGTTTTGTCTGGAAAAAACCGCTCTTCTAACTATGGTGTTCAACCACGGTCTTCATTCTCTACATGATATGAATCGATTGCCACCGATTCTTAATCTGCTTCTTCAACCTTCATTCGATCACTTCGAATCTGCCTTTCCGTTTCACGCCTTCGATCCAATTTTGTGAACAGATTCTACACATTCTCACAGGGTTCCAAGTTCTGCCTGCCATGCAAATTTTAAATCCACCATACAATATTCATTTTATATCATTCTTCCGCTGGATCGCCATTGATCCTCATGGCGATCGATGGCCGACCAATCAAACCATAAAAACATAATTTAACACAGAAAACTTAAAACATAAGCAAACCATATTCGTACACACAGAAAATCCACAAAACACCATATTCTATTATAATACAAAATGCAGTTACAATTCTAAGGCATTTCAGCCTTAGCACGCAGATTCTCCATGGATTACATTGTACTTCTCTCATCCCTATCTGTCTCTCACACACTATAGGCTCTCGTTTTTATAGGTTTTTACAAGGATCAAGAATAGGTTTTAACTAATTTTTGCCCTAATTTGCCTAATTTTTCTCATAACCGTCTCTTCAATTTCAGAGTTCGGATGCCCCTGCATCACTAAGAGGGAAATGGGCAAGCCTCTCCTCAACAAACCTGTGAGAAAATATACATCCTCCACTATAATGGGAACCACTTTTTTCCTAATGTGAAATGCCTCGATAGCTAGATCCCATGCTCGAACTAGGAAACCCAAGTGTTCTATCTGTTGCCTCATCCCTGACAAACGGAAGTACTTTAACAACCCACAATCTCTTAGGGCTCTTACTATACCAGGATCATTTAGGGCAACCATATTCTATTCTTCATGCTCTCTTTCTCTCCATATAATCATCATTATAGTCTGATGAAATCCTGAAACATAAACATCAAACTCATTAGATTCCTTTCAATGCAAAAAATTAGACAAATTTTGAGCATAGTGAAATAATATAAAATGGAGATTGCGCCCAACGCAGTCTTGAACAAGGTACAGTGTGTTGCATATGCAACTAGACTTAAATTTAGGTGCTCTACAACACACTTTTCGATGCTCAAGGGTGCGTTTCCCTCTTTGAAAGAAAAATTTACCCTAAGGGGCTCAAAACCCTAAAAATTTGCAATGAAAGGAAATTAATTGACTACTGAAAGAAAGAGAGGGTTCATGGCACTAACCTGGATCAAACGGCGATGAAAAATGTTCACAGAATCGATCACAATCAGCAGCTGAAGTTCAGGGGCAAAAAACAGGTTTAGAGCTCCAAAATGAAAATAGTAACTATTGAATGGTAAAAATGAATAGTAAAACTCTTTTCATTAGTCATTTGATTATTGGTAATGAATATTTATTGTGGTGACTATGGTTTTATTATATTTTTATCATGAAACAGGTATTTTTAATCCATTTGATGTTGTTCTGAACAATGTTTAACAACTGATGAACATATTAGTCGTGCAGATTTATTTAAAGAATGATTTGACCACAAAGCATACTTTTATCCTTATTTTTCGAGCTTTGTTAAAAACGAAAAAGGACTTGAAGCACACTTTTATCTCTTTTTCGAGATTTTATAACAGCAAAAAAGGAACCCCTGGAGTCTTATTTTAGCTCTTTTTAGACTCCGATAATGTGAAAAGATTGCCGAGCACTTATCTTTTCCAGCTCGTAAAAGTAAATGAATTGATATCTACTCAGTATAAGTTTAAACCTTTTCCGGATTGAGATAGATTATTTACGAAAAAGGAATACCTTAGTCAAACATGACTAAAGAGGTTCTCTCAGATATTATTTTACACTTTTTCAGATTTGAGCGACGACTTTACCAAAAAGTACTTATGGTGTTTTATTTTGTCCTCTTTTTCAAACTCTCTAAATATGAAAAAGGACTGGGCTGTCACTGTTGTTAGGCTCATTAAAACATAAAATAGCGTCGAGCTTGTCGATCATGGAAATAATCGAGTTTCATTCATCGTTATGTAGAAATTATATAACTTATGTGTTATATGTCCAAGATTCTCCAATATCACACTATTTTAACTTCATGCAAAATACAAAATCTATTCCACCATTGAGCATTTGCGGAAATTAAATCAAGATTGCAATGCACACATGAAACAGTAAACATTCACACACATTAACACAATTGTTTAACGAGAAATCCTGAAGTTGAAAACCCCAAATATCTATAGATAATATATGTCATAGAGATCGTAATAATCCTCATACAAAGATGATCATATCAAGCTCTCAATACAATACAATCGCTACACACTAATCAGGCCCGATCTTGCAAATCCATGCACCAATCTTTGCCACCTGCTATCCTGCCTCTACTGCGCAATCCTTGCTGAAGAATGGCTCTGAATGAACTCGAATTCACCAAGATTGTACTGCAAAATCCTCATTGGCATATCCACTGAGTGTTGGATGCAATCAATGCATCACTATAGTCACAACTGATAGTCACACTTGCTCTTTCACCTATCTCTCCACTGGTCTCCACTGAAACTGCCATGCACTGTAGTTAACTGATGTATTCTTTAGTTGATTAATGAGTTATTATTTAGTGATTTAATTAAATAATTAATTCACACCACTCTCACTAGTGTATCAATCAGTTAGACTAGATACAACTAGCTCAACTGAGTCTAACTGAGTTAAACTAAATACAACTTCACCAACTACTTCTCCAACTCCACCAAACTCTGTCACATGAGTTCTAACTGAAATCCTCATGCATTAGCTCCAGTAAACCCTCAGGAATAGCGTAATTCCTTCTGTCAGCTGCTGTGCCACATCTGTGCACTTAACTGAAGTTCTTCAAGAGAATAAGATAATGTTTAGAGTCCAAATATTATTAAGAGCTAATAATATTCGACGTATCTATTTTTAGACTGGCGACATATCTATTTTTAGACTAGCAATCTAAAAATAGATTCCGCCCAAAATTTCTAAAAATATAAGTCCATCTATTTTTCCAACTTGGCCAACCATCCACAAATAGCATCTTGCAACTCATAGAATATGATCGACATGTCTAAAAATATACATAGTCTAAAAATAGATCTTGCGCCAAAAATAGCCTGCGGGCCCACTTAGTGAAGGCGACTCTTTTCACTAAGCTCATCATCTTGTTGAATCTCAACACTCCCTCTCAACAAGATATGGATTATCTGCCACCCCAATCCTGTCTCTATGGTATTCGAATTTGCTGCTGGTGAGCACCTTCGTCAGAATATCTGCATCCTGATCCTCCGTAGGAATGTAAGAAAGTAACATGATCTTCCGTTGCACACAATCTCTGATATGATGGTACCGGATGTCAATATGTTTAGATCTATCATGAAATACTGGGTTAACCGAGAGTTTAATGCAACTCTGATTATCACAATATATCACAGTAGGATCTAAGTGAGAACCGAACAACTCGACCAGGATCTTCCTCATCCATATAGCCTCGCATGCAGCCAAACTTGCTGCCATGTACTCGGTCTCCGCTGAACTGAGTGCCACGGATCTTTGTTTCCTGCTGTAACAAGAAACTGCAGTAGATACGATACTGAAAATCCCTCCAGATTTGCTCTTTCTGTCTGTTGGGCTTCCTGCCCAATCTGCATCCGTGAAGCCATGCAGCTTCAACTCATCCGACTATTTGTACCACAATCCATACCCAGATGTGCCCCTGATATATCTCAGGACATGCTTGCCTGCCTTCCAAAAGAGCTTGGTAGGCTTAACCATAGCTTGTGAAATCTGGTTCACAACATAGCATATGTTCGGTCGTGTATTGACTAAATACATGAGCGAACCACCCAACTGTCGATAAATAGTGGCATCCACTACCTCTGCCGATGTAGCATCCTCTTTCCTCCAACCACTAGGAAGAGGAGTGTTGATAGGCTTGCAGCCTTGCATGTGAAACTTCTCCAATATCTCCCGGGCATACTTTCCTTGAGACACAAATAGTCCACCCTTCTGCTACCAAATTTCCAATCCCAAGAAATAATGAAGGAGGCCCAAGTCCTTCATCTCAATCTCCTTTGTGAGATCTGCCTTGCATGAGTGTATCAACAGTTCATCACCTGTTAGTATTAAATCATCTACATAAAGCACAATGATCAAAAACTTACCCTCCACCACAATCTGGTATAGGTTAGGATCCGCCTCACTCTTGGCGAAACCAAGTCCAGTGAAATAACTGTCTATCCATGTGTACCAAGCACGAGGTGCTTGTTTTAGCCCATACAACGCTCTTTTGAGCCTGCAGACATGCGACTCACTGCTTAATATTTTGAATCCTTCAGGCTGCTCAATGTGCACCTCCTCCTCAATGATTCCATTGAGGAACGCAATCTTCACATCCATCTGATGAATGTGCCAACCCATCTACGTTGAGAGAGCAAGGATGGTCCGTATGGAAGAATACCTTGTGAAAGGTGCAAAGGTTTCTTCATAGTCGATCCCCTCGATCTGTGAGAAGCCCTGGGCAAAAAATCTTGCCTTATACTTTTCGACGCCCCCGTCAGTAGCTTGCTTCACTTTGTAGATCCATCTCGAACCTACCACTGATGTCCCTTCCGGCCTTGGGACAATCTCCCATGCACTGTTTCTGACAATCGAGTCATACTCTTCCACCATGGCATCTACCCATGCGAGATCCTCCACAGCTTCCTCGAAAGAGGATGGCTCCGTCACGATACACTTGCTCATCAGAGCCATGTATCTAGTAAATTGGTTAGGTGACTGTCTCTGTGTGCGCTGTGATGTAGGTGCTCCTACATTCTACGCTGCATCAAGATTCAGTCGCTCAGCTTCTGTAGTGCGCTTCCACCCTCGAATGTTTGGCGCTGCATGAGTGGTTTCTTCCACTCCATGAACCTCCTCTTGTGGATGATCCACATCCTGAGGCTCATCTTTAGGAACAAGTAGCTCCTCATCTGCATGCAAGTGTAGCTTCCTCTCAAGCGACAACTTCATGGCTTTCTCCTCATGAAATTTGATATCCCGTCGCATGACAGTCATCCGACTGTCTGGAAAATACATACGATAATTGTGGGGTGTTTCTGTGTACCCCAAAAATATCCCAACCTTTGCTGTCGGCTCCAGCTTCTTCCTGGCATCCTTCGTCACATGAATGTAAACAGGTGAGCCAAAAATATTCAAATAAGAAATATCAGGCTTCTTACCAGAAAATGCCTCTTCGGGTGTACTCATGCCAAGTACTCTATGAGGACAACAGTTTTGCACATAAACCGCAGTGTTGCATGCCTCAGCCCACAAGTGTGTGGGAAGGCCCTGATCATGCAACATCACCCGTACAACACCCACGATCGTTCTATTCTTTCTCTCCATGAGCCCATTCTGCTGTGGGTTATGAGGCGTTATGAGTTCTCTTCGAATTCCTTTTGCGCTACAGAAGTCTTTGAATTCGCCAGAGATGTATTCACCACCATTATCGCTCCTTAGAGCTTTCACCTGCTTCCCCGACTCTTTCTCAACCAGCACCTTGAACTCACAGAACTTTGAGTATGTCTCGCTCTTCTTCTGCATGAAGAAGATCCAGCACTTATGAGAAAAGTCATCAACAATTATCACATAATGCCTGTGCTTTGCTGTTGAAGAAACCGAGAAAGGTCCACACACGTCTGTGTGAATTCTCTCAAGCATCGTCGTGGCACGACTATCCTTCTCATGAAAAGGGGTCTTCACAAATTTTACCAAAGTACATCCCTTGCACTGATCTGACTGCACAAGTGTACCCTTGGGAAGCCCGGTAGAAATTTGCTGCAAAATTTTCAAAGCACCATGGTGAAGATGGCCCAATATCCTATGCCACAATTCACCCTCATCCCGGCTCACCATTGCTTCTGCTTTGCCTGCCATTTTTGCGCAACCATCTACCTGCAATTGATAAATATTCTTAACTCGAATCCCTATCCTCCTGGTTTGACCAGTTGTTTTACTGCGCAAGAAGGCTTTTCCCTCGCTAAAAAAAACATCATAACCCTTGTCTTCCAACATCGCTACAGAGTTCAGATTCTTCTTCAATCCTAGAACATGCATGACATCCTTCAAGATGAAAGGTTTACCTAAATATCTCTCAAAGGAAATGGTCCCGATACCAGTCACACTGTATCTACCATCATCGTCCATCTCGATGTGCACTCCAAGATCTTTTTCATCCAGATCACTGAACAAATCTTTGTCTCCGGTCATATGGAAAGACACACCACTGTCAAGAAACCACACCGATCCCATCACACTTGAAACCAAGCATGCGATCAAAGAAAAATCCAGCTCAAACTACGAGGCTAAGTCCTCTCTAGCTACGGATCCAACAGCCTACTTATTTTTCTTCTTCTGTGGACTATTAGTGGCGTAATGTCCGTGTTGGTGACAGTGAAAGCACTTCACCTTGGACAAGTCCTACTTCTTGCCTTTCGCACCAGATTGAGAAGGATTTTTCTTCCCCTTCCCTTTCCTTGCTTTGGCAGCCAAAGCAAAATTTTCTTCATCTTCATTCTTTGATGAAGATCCATCCCTGGTACCCTACCTTATCTCCTCTTGCAAAGATCCGACCAAAGTTGCTCCCATCCTGGTAGTTTCTCTCGACCATTAACAGAGTCCTTGTAGCTATGCCAAATCTTCGGAAGCCCAAGGAGATCCAAGATCACCAAGTCTTCTTCATCAATAGTAACCCCCACACTTCCCAGCTCATCCTTGCAGTGGAAAAACTTCGTGAGGTATTTTGGTATACTATCGCCTTTCTCCATTTTTATTTTTCTGAGCTTGTCTTTAAGTGCCAACTTCCTCTGGTCACTTCTACTTTGGAACAAGTCTGTCAAAGCCTTCCACATTAAGAATGGAGTGGCTTTACCATGAAGGTTGGACACAATGTGGTCCTTCACACCTTCCAACAGAATTCTTCGACACTTTGCTACCTTCTTTTGCCATGTGTCAAGTGCAGCTGCATCACTAGAACCAGGCTTTGAAATGTCGACATCTATGAACTCCAGCACCGCCTCCATCCTATCCTTCCATGCAATATAATTTTAGCTGCCATCAAGGGCATACTCCAATCGCAATCCGTTGAAAGACATTTCAATGAATGCTCAACTTCGACACCAAGAAAACACTATAGCAAATTCGAATTCCACCAGCACAAAACTCAACTGCTTCAATAATTGCAATCTCCTCCAATGATCAACTCCTCTGATACCATGTAAAAATTATATAACTTATGTGTTATATGTCCAATATTCTCTTGATCTCACACTATTTTAACTTCATGCAAAATACAGAATCTATTCCTTCATTGATCATTTGCGGAAATTAAATCAAGATTTCAATGCACACATGAAACAATAAACATTCACACACATTAACACAGTTGTTTAACGGGAAAGCTTGAAGCTGAAAACCCCAACTATCTATATATAATATATGTCATAGATATCATGTAACAATCCTCATACAAAGCTGATCATATCAAGCTCTCAGTACAATACAATCGCTACACACTAATCAGGCCCGATCTTGCAAATCCATGCACCGATCTTTGCCACCTACTAGCCTGCCTCTATTGCGCAATCCCTGCTGAAGAATGGCTCTAAATGAACTCGAATTCACCAATCTTGCACTGCGCAATCCTCATTGGCATCTGCACTGAGTGTTGGATGCAATCAATGCATCACTATAGTCACAACTGATAGTCACACTTGCTCTTTCACCTATCTCTCCATTGGTCTCCACTGAAACTGCCATGCACTGTAGTTAACTGATGTATTCTTCTGTTGATTAATGAGTTATTATTTAGTGAATTAATTAAATAATTAATTCACACCACTCTCACTAGTGTATCAGTCAGTTAGACTAGATACAACTAGCTCAACTGAGTCTAATTGAGTTAAACTAAATACAATTCCACCAACTACTTCTCCAACTCCACCAAACTCTGTCACATGAGTTCTAATTGAATTCCTCATGCATTAGCTCCAGTAAACCCTCAGGAATAGCGTAATTCCTTTTTTCAGCTGCTGTGCCACATCTGTGCACTTAACTGAAGTGCTTCAAGAGAATAAGATAATGTTTAGAGTCCAAATATTATTAAGAGCTAATAATATTCAACATATCTATTTTTAGACTGGAAATCTAAAAATAGATTTCGCCCAATATGTCTAAAAATATAAGTCCATATATTTTTCCAACTTGACCAGCCATCCACAAATAGCATCCCGCAACTCATAGAATATGATAGACATGTCTAAAAATAGAATTAGTCTAAAAATAGACTTTGCGCCAAAAATAGCCTTGGGGCCCACTTAGTGAAGGCGACTCTTTTCACTAAGCTCATCATATTGTTGAATCTCAACATGCTAGACTTGTTAAATTATTAAATAACGATACATTGTTCGCCCGAAGGGTTGAATTATAGATCAAGCATATGTTATCCTCATCAAGCTTGTTAAAAAATAAAGAGGTACTGGTCGACAAATGACTGGGGAAAATTTGAGAAAGTGAACTGAACTTTTTACGGTAGTAGGTCGCTCTTGAACATGACACTTCACTCCACACCATGACTGTTTGGGTTGGGTAATCTTCTTGAAGGTTCATTCATACCTATGGTTCATCATACCTTCACTTCGGTTTTGGGTCAATGCTGCCAACTCATCTCAGTGTCGCCGATATGTTCAAGAGAAGTCATCCAGTGAATACTCATCCTTTTGCAATATTCTTAAACCTTCATTCTCATGATAGTCATCCCTGAACATTTCTATATCAAGTCATCCTTTGTCTCTGAAATCAGTAACTCCCGTTTCTCAATAAAGTGGCTTCTTGTCGACATGAAATCATCATCTAGGAAGTTCACTTAGAAACACCATATTCCAGTACCATGAGGCTTGTTACAGCATCGACAAGATCCTCGCTTCTGGACTTTTGACCAAAATATTTTGTTTGGCGTTCGACATCAAATCATCTATTCAAACCTTACGAAATGTACTGCAGTACCTTCAGGGCCATTGAAATTAATGGTGGTTCGCTCGTGTTTGTTAACAACTCACATCATTGGCTGGTAATCAGACGATGTCTTACCATGTTCGACTACAAATCATATATTCGCATGGCTAGACTTGTACCCGAATGATCGAGTGAACGATATAAGAAGACCCCGCATCTAGTTTTAGCCATTTGGGCTGTGATTTTAGGATTGTTGTACACATCATCTATATGGTGACCTTACATACAAATCATCATCTGAACATGGGCCTATATCTATAGGCATGTCTGTATTGGGCAACATTTTAATGTAGGCAACTTTCTGCACTATGTACATTTTATTAGATAGTTTATGTGATGAGCATGGGAATGCCTTACCTCAACAATTCGTGATCAAGAGGATATATCATGATGTAATTTATTGTAAGATTAATGCAGGTCACCACTCCACTTCAGCTCCAACCCATCACAATGTAAAGCATCTCATTCAAAAAATATTGTTATTATTATTCTGACTTCATGCTTTAGGGGGGAATTTGTTATAGGTCAATTTGGGCGTCATTCCCAATGACCTGGTTAAACTGGACATCATCCCCAGAACCAATGAATAGGGTCTATCATCCCCTATCATTTCAGTTTCTATATGCCCTAAGACAAATAACAAAGACAAATCATCCATGAATTCCATTGCAAGATTTCCAAGATTTGAAGTATATGTTATATCACCTATGAGCTCACCAACGCAGTCTATCAAGGGGCTAAGTGCATTGCATATGCAGTTACCTCCATTCAAGGGTGCTTTGCAAAGCACTTCCCGGCACTCAAGGGTGCGTTGGTCAAATTGGGAGCGAAATTCTCATTGCTCCATAATCTCCACTTGGCCAGTGCCTTCTAGAAGAGTGAATATGTGTCAAACTTTGAATCCATGTGTCCATTTGACATCTCTAAGCTTGGGAAAATGTCTTGCCTATTATTAGAAAGTAATTGATTATAAAACTACCTTCAGCTCATCTATAGATTGAGCACAGATCCTAGTGCTTGAGAGGGAAGAAATTAAGTAGAGAAATGCTAGTGGAATTTCAATTGAGGATTTGATTTGAGTGATATGCTGCTAGAGAGATTTTCATGGTGATGAGGCTGGGTTGATTCTAGAGATGGTGACATCAAATCGATCACTGGTTGTAACCTCCCCTTCTATCCATTAATAAAGATTGATGCCTACTTTATAAGCTTCTATCTTTCATATTATGAATTATTATCTGATGTATATGGTTCATGTTTCATTGATTTAACTGAATAACTTGAATAGGCATATGTATATTTCAATCTCTTTGCTGTTTAGTGTTCATTCTTGCAGGAAATATTTTGGGGATCTAGCTTGGATTTGAAGCTACAACAAGAGCGATAGAAGGAGAATAGGAAGCGCTTGGACCCCAAGTATGTTTCCCGATCTATTCTGTGTATCTATTTACTATTAGGAAAATTATCTGCAAAGTCTTTAACCTGTTGTTCTAACTACATAGCACCACATTTAGGGAAGAATGTTTTATACGTAATTCATAATTCTGCATAACACTCCTGGTGAATGCCTTCATCAGAATATCTGCATCCTGATCTTCCGTAAGAATGTACTAAAGCAACATGATCTTTCGTTGCACACAATATCTGATATGATGATACCAAATATCTATATTCTTAGATCTATCATGAAACACCAGATTAATCGAGAGTTTAATGCAACTCTGGTTATCACAATGAATCACTATAGGATCTAAATGAGAACCAGACAAACTGACCAGGATCTTCCTCATCCAGATAGCCTCACATGTAGCTTGACTTGCTGCCATGTATTCCGATTCTACTGAACTGAGTGCCACAGATCTCTGTTTCCTGCTGTGCTAAGAAATAGCTATAGATCTGATACTGAAAACCCCTCCTGATGTGCTCTTTTTGTCCGTTGGGCTGCCCGCCCAATCTGCATTCGTGAAGCCATGCAAATTCACCTCATCCATATATCTGTACCATAAGCCATACTTAGATGTGCCCCTGAGATATCTTAGGACATGCTTGCCTGCCTTCCAAAAGATCTTGGTAGGGTTAACCATCGCTTGACTAAGCTGGTTCACCACATAGCATATGTCCTGTCTTGTATTAAATAAATACATGAGAGAACCCACCAACTGTCGATAGATAGTAGCATCCAATACCTCTCCAGATGTAGCATCCTCTTTCCTCCAGTTTCTTGGAAGAGGAGTATCCATGGGTTTGTAGCTCTCCATGTGAAACTTACCGAGTATCTCCCTTGCATACTTGCCTTGAGACAAAAACAATTCACCTTCTTGCTGCCATATTTCCAATCCAAGGAAATAGTGAAGGAGGCCCATATCCTTCATCTCGAACTCCTTTGCAAGGTCCTCCTTGCATGAGTGTATCAGCTACTCATCACCAGTCAATATTAAATCATCAACATAAAGAACAATGATTAAAAGCTTACCCTCTGTTGTGGATCATTATCTGCATATCCTTTTTTATATTTTATTTCGAAAATCAAAAAATATGGAAATTCGAAAAATATGCTATAGTATGAAATTTTTATACTTTAGCATAAAAAAAGAAATGCAATGTTTTTACAAAGAATGATGTACATAAAGTAGTCATAAAAATTTATTTTGATATATATGATTTCAAGCTTAAGCTCTGAGCAACTTCTCGAGCGGAAGCGGTGATCACTGAAAAGTGCTTTCGGATACGTTATTGCGGGGGGAGAAGTAGCTCGTTGTTTATCAAATCCTGACCCCCCGTAGTTGACTAGTCAAATCTTGGATGAGCCGTGATCAACGGCTTGGATTCATTCCGGGGGGTATAGGTTGAAGTTTTCCTCCGTACTCCAGGAGCCCCCGCAGTGACGTCATCAGGCGAAGTGGAAAACAGCTGTCATCCGCTCTCAACGGTTTGTCCACATCATGTCGGCATTTATTATGGATTCCCGTAGCTTATTAAAGAGTTCTTTAGTCCCGTTTTGTCCATGTGTGACTGTTTTTCCCCTTTTGAACCGTGTTCTTGCCACCTTTGCATTTTCCGTTACCCCACGAATTGTTTTCAGTTCCTGTTAGTCATGGAAAAACGAATATCCTTGTATGGTTCATCAAACCTCAGTCCCCTCCTGGATAGTGAAAAGGACGTCCAGGATACCACGTCGTCCATCAATCATCCCTTATTGCATTACCAAGTAACCCTAAACACTAATAAATCCCCTGTATAATCTGCTATGAAAAGTTCTGGTGTGCTGTCCACCCGTGTTCCGAAAACTCACTTCTTCCCCGAGTTCATCTCATGGTTAGTCTCATCAATGTACCCTGGTAAATGTTTCGTCATGAATTCTCAGGGAGAAAATGTCCTGCAGGTATCAACACAATTAATTCGCCAAGAATTGTGCTTTCCAGAAGACAAGTCTCCGTTACAATTCTCCGAAGATTCATTGGTTCAGTATTTTGAAGACCTTTCAAACGAAGAGTTCAGTCGTTGTATGTCATTTTTGAAATCAAATCCAGAAAAAAACTCAATTTGAAGGAGAAGAGTTCAGTTTGGAGGCGTTCAATGTTCAGTATAGGCCAGTTCTTAGCTGCATTACGGAGATTTTGGGGAAAGACGATGACCACAAAATTGATAAATCAGTGTTGGGGATGTTTACACTGATGATGAAACGAGGGGTGGTCCTTGACATTTCGTCTTTTTGGCAGGAAATAGTAAATTCCCATTTGATAGCTTTTCCTCTAACAGGTTTCTTCAGATTTCCATCATTGGTTGTTTACTTATTTTTGTATCAAAATGTTGAAGAGTTCATGAGTTTGGGTTTAAATATAGTTGATAGTAATAAAAATAAGAAATCAGTTTTATTCTGGACCGACATGATTAGAAAAGAAGAGAATGAAGCAGGGCTGTTTGAATTTGCTAATCATTTCATGTCTATTGCTTATAAAATTTTGAATGGAACTCTTCCTCCATGCTTTCTACCAAAAGCCCGGGAGTTCCTATAGATAGGACCCAATTGCAGATTTGGAGATTGGTTTGTATTCGAAGAATACTCAGAGATAAGGCTGTATGGAGTTAGCATTGAGCCCTATAGGCTCCCAACTTTTGTACCCATGCGACTTTTCGCCCTGGAATTCATAAGGCAAAGTCTTAATGTAGACCAAGTCCACTTTCTTCCCATGAAGAAAGGTTTGATGTACAAATTTCCTATGAGTGTGGGACCTTTTGTGGTCAACACGAGACAAGCTTTTGATGAAGTCTCAAAAATGTTGGAAGGGACACAGTTGTTGTTGGGAGAAAAATGGCCTTATGATCCGCATGGAATAATTTCTCAGAAAAGGGTTGAGAATGGATATGCTGCATTCTCCCATGTAAGCAAGCCTGATATAGAGAAGCTGGCAAATCCAGGTGAAACAAGTGCCTCAAAAACCAGCATTCAAAAACCTGCCATTATGGAAAGGGCAAGCAAAAGAAGTAGAGAAGATGTTATTGAAATAGATAATGAGGAACCTAGAGAAGAAAAGAGAACCAAACTAGCAGAAGATCATTCTCCCAATTCGCCTGGTTTTACCCTTCATATCAATGAAGAATCAAGTGTTCCCTCTTCTCCTAGAAGACATGAACTTTACTCAGAAAGGATGCCGACAGTCAAGCAAGTATTCACACAAATTGAAGAAAGAAATCAGAGAATAAAAGCCAATGTAGAAGGGCAAGCAGAACATCACACAGCTGCTGATCAGACCAGATTATTGACTGTAATGGATATTGAAAAAGATCAATTTAGAATGGCTCTGTCACATCCAAAGGGAATGTCCCTTGGGTCTTCGAGCAACTTTAATGAGGTAAACATAATCATGGATGTTAAAAAGATCCCATTGTGGGACAAAATGAATCTTCATATGCAAATCGGGCAGTTGATTGTAAATGATTTGAGCAAGACTAATGCCACAGCAGTCAAGACTGAAAACATGCTTGCAAAGGTCATCAGACAATGCAAAATGGAGAAAGCTAATTCAAGGGCATTAACAACTCAAAATGAAGAGTTGAAGAAGATCATTATTAAAATTGGTGTGGATCCAAATGATAAAGCTGCAATTCAAAAACTCATGAAAAGTTCTGAAGTAGAAATATCCTCAATAAGGAAAAAGTTAAAATTACCAGCTACAGAGCACTCAATGGCTGTAGAAGTAGCTGAGGTGGAAAAAGAAAAGGAAGAGTTACATCTGCAATTGTTACAAAAAGATGAAGAGTTGTCCAAAGTGAAGCAGACTGCTATATCTCTGCAGAATCATATTCAAAATCATACTTGCACTTTTGTTGTTCCTACAGGTGACAGAGAGATAGATCCTCGAACACAAGTTGTTCAGCTCAGCATAGAATTGAAGATGGCTGAAGGTGATCTTAAGCGGGTTCAGTCAGAGTTAGAAACAACTATTAAGATTATGAAAGGATGGGAAGATAAAGCAAATGAAAATAAGCAGAAACTACAAAAGGCCGAAGATGAAATTAAGGAGCTCAAGGAGAAGCTAAAAGGTAATATCTCACTTTTAAGAGCTAAAGATATTATTTGGACTGAAATTATCTCTGAAATGAAGTCAAATTGGGATTCCCTAAATATAATTGCTAGAGAGAAATGCCTCATCTCAGACCATGAGCAGGAGATATTATCTGAAAAACAAACGACCCTTAAAAGAGCAAATTGGGCTAGGAGGTTTTTAAATTTTATCAATTCCAAATCAGATGAAGAGTTAGAAGAAATTGAGATACAAGACAAATACCTTTATGCTGAAGAAGTCAATAAAATGATAATTAAAAATGATCTACGGAAAGCTGCAGAGAAAAGGTTAATGGGGCTTAAGGAGGCGGTAAAGAAGTTTGATATAACTTTTGATAAATTGATCCGAACAGGTTTACCTTCATGCTGGACAGAGAAGGGAAGTATTTTGCCATGGAAATTTTATGAAGATGCATTAACACTGGCAAAGAGCAGGGCAGATAGCAGGCATGAAAAGACACAAGTTTTGAAGGGAGAGACAGTGTTTAACTTTTTGCAGAGGCACTTCAATTTGATATGGATGGTAAAAGCACTCTTCACCGAAAGGCTCACTCACAATCAGGTTGTTACATTTGTATTGGAATACCTCAGTTACAAGAACGCTCCTACAACTCAAAGTGAACTCTGGAAAAAATGCAAAATCTTCTCTATTGACACAACAAAAAAGATTCCAACGGATGAATCAAAAGTAGCCGTTGATTCCGCAGTAACTTCAGGACCAGTTGTTCCTTTAGATTAGAAGTTTTAAAAATTCTCATTATGTCATTTCTCAGGATTATGTAAATGTAATAAGACTTTTTCGAGGCATGTACCTCCATGACAGTTAACAGTTTAGGTAGTTAAAGTTGGTTAGAGTAGTTAGAATCAGTTTCATTACTGGAAACTGTTTTGTCATAATGTATTTAAAGACAATTTGAAGAAAGAGAAAGGTTCCGAGTTTTGGACCTTGAAGCCTAATTTTGTACTGAAAAATATTGAATCAATGAAAATTTTTGCAAGTTTCCTTCATTCTATCTATGTTGAATAGTTTTCCAGTTTTCATTTCGTTTCCATATCTATGAATAAAATAGAGTGATTTGAGCTGAAGGTCTCTTGATATCTGTGTATCTAAGAGTTAAACATCCTTAATGGGTGCTCCTCTATTTTAACTTTATTGTTGCTCACTTCTTCAGGGTTTTATAATGGTAGATTCTGTTTTAAGAAGCATATCAAATTGAAATCCTTTTCTTTCTTTTTCTTCCATTCATTCACTTCAGCATAAAGAGAACATGGCATTGCATAAATTGTAGGGGTTTGATATTTGGAGATTATATTATTAATATTTGAAGGTTTAATAAACAGAGACAGATATACACTTGTTTGTGACATAATCTTTAATGTCTTGAGCATGGATTCCTTTACACAGCAAGGAATTGTTTCTCAAGGAACAACACCCTCCACCACAATCTGGTATAGGTTTGCATCCGCCTCACTCTTGGTGAAGTAAATTCTAGTGAAATAGCTGTCGATTCGAGTGTACCAAGCACGGGGTGCTTGCTTTAGCCCATACAACACTCTTTTGAGTCTGCACACATGTGACTTGCTGCTAAAGATCTCAAATCCTTTAGGCTGCTCAATGTACACTTCTTCCTCAATGATCCCATTAAGGAACGCAGTCTTCACATCCATCTGATGAATGTGCCAACCCATCTGTGCTGAGAGAGAAAGGATGGTCCTTATGGAAGAATACCATGCGACAGGTGCAAAGGTTTCTTCATAATCAATCCCCTCGATTTGTGAGAAGCCCCGAGCCACAAATTTGGCCTCGTATTTCTCAACACTCCCATCAGTAGCTTGCTTTACCTTTTAGATCCATCTTGAACCTACCACTTATTTATCAACCGGCCTTGGAACAATTTCCCAAGCACTATTTCTGACAATGGAGTCATACTCCTCCACCATTGCATCTACCCATGTGGGCTCCTGCACTGCTTCCTAAAAGGAAGATGGATCAGTCATAATACATTTTATCATAAGAGCCATGTATCTAGTGAATCAGTCAGGAGACTGTCTCTGTCTGCGCTGTGAAGTAGGGACTCCTACATTCTGTGCCGCATCAAGCTTCAGTCTCTCAGCTTCTGTGGTATGCCTTCTGCCATTTCTGATGTTTGGCTCTGTGTGAGTGGACTCCTTTTGTGGCTAATCCACATCTAGAGACTCATCTTTGGGAACAAGCAGTTCGTCCTCTGCATGCAAGTCTAGCTCCCTCTCCAGAGACAACTTCATGGCTTTCTCCTCATTGAATTTTATATCCCGTCGCACCACAGTCATTCGATTGTTTGGAAAATACACATGATAATTATGGGGTGTTTCTGTGTACCCCAAAAATGTCTCAACTTCAACAGTTGGATCCAGCTTCTTCCTGGCGTTCTTGGTCACATGCACATAAACAGATAAGCCAAAAATCTTAAAGTGAGAAACATCTAGTTTCTTACTAGTAAAAGCTTCTTCAGGTGTACTCATGCCAAGTACTCTATGAGGACAATGGTTTTTCACATAAACCGCAGTGTTGTATGCTTCCGCCCACAAATGCATTGGTAGGCCCTGATCATGCAGCATAGCTCGTGCAACACCCACGATTGTTCTGTTCTTCTTCTCCGCGACCCCATTTTGCTGTGGGTTATGAGGCATTATGAGTTCTCTTTGAATTCCTTCTTTGCTACAGAAGTATTTGAATTCGTTCGAGATATATTCACCACCATTATCTCTCTGCATAGCCTTCAATTGCTTCCCTAACTCTTTCTCCACCAATGCTTTAAACTCACAGAACTTTGAGAATGTTTGATCCTTCTTCTGCATGAAGAAGATCCCGCATCTACGAGAATAGTCATAAAAATAAATAACATAATACCTATGTTTTGTTGTTGAAGCAACCGAGAATGGCCCACACACATCTGTGTGAACTCTCTCCAGGATCACTGAAGCACAATTTTCCTTTTCATGAAAGGTGGTCTTCACAAACTTACCCATAGTACATCCCTTGCACTGATCTATCTGCGCAAGTGTACCCTTGGGAAGTCCAGTAGAAATTTGCTGCAAAATTTTTAGGGTGCCATGGTGAATATGGCCTAATCGCCTGTGCCATAATTCGCCCTCATCCTGGCTCACCACTTCTTCTACTTTTCCCACCATTGCAGTGCAGCCATCTACCTGCAGCTTGTAGAGATTATTTAATCGAACCCCTATCCTCTTTGTTTGGCCCATTTTTTTATGTCGCAGGAAAGCTTTTCCATCGCTAAAAAAAACGTTATAACCTCTGTCCTCCAACATCGCGACTGAGACCAAGTTTTTCTTCAGACCTGGAACATGCATAACATCTTTCAAAAGAATTTTTTTACCTAAATCCCTCTCAAAGGTAATGGTACCAATGCCGATCGCAGTGTATCGTCCATCGTCGCCCATATCTATATGCATTTGGAGATCTTTCTCCTTCAAGTCACTGAAAAACTCCTTATCTCCCATCATGTGGAAGGAAGCACCACTATCAAGATACCACACTGATCCCATTGCGCTGGAAACAAAGCATGCAATCAAAGAGAAATCAACTTCAAATTGTGAGGCAAGGGCCTCACCAGCTGCAGCTCCAACAACCTTCTTGTTCTTTTTTTCTGTGGGCAGTTAGTGGCGAGATGCCCATGTTCGTGACAATGAAAACACTTCACCTTGGACAAATCCAACTTATTTCCTTTAGCCTCGGATTTTGAATGGGATTTATTCCCCTTCCCTTTCCTTTCTTTGGCATCCAAAGCACAATCCTCTTCATCATCATGCTTTGATGAAGAGCCATCTCTAGTGTTTCGCCTGAACTCCTCTTGCACTAGATCCAACCACAGTCGTTCCCAATCCGGTAGTTTTTCCCATCCGTTGACAGAGTCTTGATAACTGTGCCAACTCTTAGGAAGTCCCAAGAGAGTCAAACTCACCAAATCATCATCAGCAACCGTGATTCCCACACTCCCTAGTTCATCCCGACATTGGACAAAATTTTTGAGATACTTAGGAATATTATCGCCCTTCTCCATCTTCATCTTTCTGAGTTTATCCTTTAGCACCAATTTCCTATGGTCGCTGTTGCTTTGGAAAAGACCCGTCAAAGCCTTCCACATTGAAAATGGAGTGGCTTTCCCATGAAGGCTTGAGACAGTATGGTCTCTCACACCTTCCAACAGAATCCTTCTCATCTTCACTACTTTCTTTTGCCAGGCATCAAGTAATGCAGCATCCTTCGAAGTGGGCTTAGGAACATCAAAGTCGATGAATTCCTTCAAGCCATTATCTTCAAGCACCACCTCCATCCTATCCTTCCATGCAATGTAGTTTGAGCTGATCTCAAGTGCATTCTCTAACCGCAAACCATTGAAATCCATTTCGATGTTTACTCAACTGTCGCACCAAGAAATTCTTGCAGCAAATTCGAATTGTTTCCACCAACAAACTCAACAACTGTTTCAATATTGCAATCTTCTTTTCTTCAATACCATGTAGAAATTTTAGTAAAATTATGTATTGCTGGATTCTCCTGATCTAACAATTATATGCCACTGTTAAATACATAATCCTTCTACTTAAATCTTTGCGGAAATTTAATCGCCAATTGCAAACACATGAAGAAATATCAATCACACATAACACAGATGTTTTTACTGGGAAAGGATAAAGCTAAAAACCCCACTATCATATATTATGTATATATCATGGATCATGAAACAATCTCATACAAAAATCTAATCCAAGAGCTCTCAGTACAATATACAATCGTCTCACACTGTCATACAAAAATTGGCATAAACATGCACTAATTTACTACCTCCTGATAGTCTGTCTCCACTGCGCAATCCCTGAATGAATTCGATCTTGCCTTGCCTTGACTGCACAATCCTCATTGGCATCTCCAATGTGTGTTTGGTTGTAAGTGTGCACCCACTATAGTCACAACTGATAGTCAAAATGTCCCTTTCACCTATCTCTCAACTGGGTCTCCACTGGATCTTACATGCATGTAGTTAACAATAGTAAATCTTTAGTTGCATGTGAGATCACTTCATGTTAATTAATTTAATATTTAATTCACTGATCTCTCACTACTGTATCTTTAGTTACAACTAGTTACAGCTAGTACAACTAAGTTTAACTCACTTAACTGAGTTAAACTACTTTACAACTCACATAACTACGCATCCAACTCTGTTACAACTTTGTATCACTCAGTTACAACGAAGTCCACTAGCATGTCCCACCAACCAACCTTTGAACTCGAAATTCCTTCAGTTAATTGGTTTGCCACATCAATTAACTGAAATCAAGTGCTTCAAGAGAATAGATTATTATTTATTGTCTAATTATTGTTAAGAGATAACAATAATCGACATGCATTCTATTTTTAGACATGCGATCGATGAATCGTCTTCGCACATGCATTCTAAAAATAGACACCCATCCGTCCATATAATTTTCTTAACCATCTATAAATAGATTAATGCTAAAAATAGACTTTGATCCAAATTCTAAAATAAGACATATCACCTAAAAATAGCCTACGGGCCCCACCTAGTGTAGGTGCTTAATTTTCACTAGGATCATCATCTTGTTGAATCTCAACAGATAGGGTAATTTTAGAGACAGCTAACGAATAGAGACTTGAGAGATAATATTTACGACCGTGCTTCAAGGAATGGCACTAAGAAATCCCCAGCCTCTGCTTCAATATATATTGGCCCAACAACCATGCAACTTTGTGAAAATACTTAACTCCACCCACCAATGTACATGCAACCCAAAAATGACACTAAGAATGACAACATCTAACATAATTCAGTGAAGTGACTCAACCTATGCTAACTTGGAAATGCGCCAGCAAAGAGAGAAAAACTCCAACACCCTTCCCTCTACAATTTCACTTCTCTTCTTCTTGATGTGCCGCTTGAATGATCTCGTCTAACATTTTGAATCTCCACATCAACCACTCGTCTTGAATCTGGAATCTAAAACCATTACAATATTGACTTACCTATTTCTTCTCGTCTTCCTTCAAATTTGTTTGAATTTGCAATCGAAGAAACAATTTATAAATTTGTATTGTTGGAGCAATGCTTCATTATCTTCCTATCGAATCTAATCGATAAGAGATTTCAAGTATGGAGCAAGTAAGAGAACCAAAATATTCCCAGGTTTTCATCAGCCATTGGTGACTAGACACCAAGAATAATCTCACCAATATCTTCTACAATGTGCTTGTAGGCTATGGATTGCAAGTTTATTTGTGTCAAGATGAATGTGGCACGAGGAATGTTGTTTGTCCTGCTATTCAAATAGCCATTAATAGTGCATATGTTCTCATTTCTCTTTTGTCCCCACATTATTTTGAATCTGCCTCGTGTCTGAATGAAATCTGTTGGATGTTGAGATCATTTCTTGACGACAAAGCTTTTATACTCGTATTATGTGATGTTGATCACGGTGACCTTGCTCACATTGAGAAGGGACATTATCTGAAAGCCTTTGAAATACACCAAAGCGAAGGAATAGAACCCACATAAGTCATGGAGAAATGGAAGATGGATTTTAGTTATTTCAAAACTATGGGCAGAGTAATGAAATGCTGTATGAGACAAACGAAATGGTCTGCCAGGTGGGCACACAGGCATAGTAGAATAACGTTATGTCGATAGCTTACAGGCTGAGCAAAAAAATTAATGGAAATGTGGAGAATAGCCTAGATAGCTCAATGGGAGGAGTGTTTCTATATCAAAGGCGCAACAATGCAATAAGCAGACACAATAGGCAAAGAATCATGTGCAGTGTATTCAGTGGTAGAGGTCAGGGAATGCAGAGAATCATATGATAGGCAGCAAATACAGAGTGAGAAAGAGAGGAGTTACAAAAATTCAAACCTTTGCTCTGATACCATGTCAAACACATGCATGGTAATCCATAAGATATGAAAGCTAAGCATGAGATGCAATATTATTAACATAGATGTATATTTATATTAAATTTAGTGTAGACTCTTGTATTCCACATTCCAAGGTCTCTTGGACTCCTTTTTACTGTCCATTTCTCACACCTTAACCCTTAGCGGATTAGGTGTCCAACAATGTATTTACAAAATGTAATTTTGTTTATATTTTTCCTAGAAAAAACTAAATGTGTTTATTTTTAAATCCAGATTTTTAATGATTTTATAAAGAACATTTATTTTTTTAAGAAAAACTCTTCTGGATAAATCACATTGATAAATTAGGGTCGACATTAGGACAAAGATTGAGGTTCATCAACAAAACAAAGATGGAGAGCGAGATCAACAAATCAAATACTTATACTTATAGTAGAGATGATCATCATATCAAATACTTATAGTAGAGATGCAACGATAAAATCCTAACAGTCACTAAGATAAATAATGAAATAATAAAATGGTATAGTAAATCTCCAATCTCACATTTATTTTTTTTATTAAAAATATATAAATTTAAATTTATAAAAAATAATAATATAAATATTGATAGAAAAATATAATATCATCATTTTAGTATTTTTACTTTATCAAATTTGATTTTAAAATATAAGAATACAGATTAAATTTGAGAGAGATGTATAATTGTGTGTGTACTCAACATGAAATTAACTAATAATATTTTTAAAAATAAAATAATATATTAGTATTTACTTTAAATAAAATGTTTTCATTGATGATATTGTTAAAAAAAATAAAAAATATATATCAATATACACTTTAAATAATATATATCAATATACACTTTAAATAATATATATAGAAATTTTATTTTTATATAAATTAATTAAAAGTTAGTTAGGTGTGTGTTTGTGTCAAATGGGTGTTTTTATAATGGTTGGCACCAACTATGTTATGTTTTCTAGAGTTTCAATTTTTACAAGTGATATGATGACCTTTAGTTGTAATGGAACATTTCCAATGGTGTGAAGGAGATTATATATTTTTTTTTTCTCGGCATGAAGGTAGCATGTGGCATACTCAACATGGATTTGTTGTGCGTGGGCAGACACACATATGGAGAGGGATAAAGTTTCTTAAAACTCTAAAAAAAAGTTTTACTTTGTACACCTTAAGTAGTGGTTTCATCCTTACAAAATACGTAGAGAGTTAACATGGATCTTAGTTAGTTTAATTAATTTGGATTTATTTTTTATACATAGATATTAAAAAAATCCAAAAAAGTGAATTTTATTTTTTAGAGTTGGATAGATGATATATTTTCTTATTCTAATTGTGTTAAAGGTTTTGATTAATGTTTTGTTTCACTAACATAGTGATCGAAATGATGACAATGATCGATGGTTAATGTCCAGTGATATCAATTTATCAAACCTTTAAAAATGTATGAAATTGCTTGATTCTCAAAAAACTTTAAGAGAAGCATGCTTAAATCATCTTAGTTTTGATGAGTTATAAGATTAGGAGGGTTGGTATTGTAACAAATATTTTGTATTGTAATTTAATGTGGGTGCACACAAGACATTCTAAGATAAAGTGTTTTCCATTTTCAACACTTTTGGTGTCACAAACATGACAAATTATTTAGCACACAACATTTTAGGAATTGTCAAATGCATAGTTTCATTATGGAAGTCCAAGGTTTCTACTCCAAGGTGGGTATGACTATTAATTCCGACAAAACTAAAGTTGTTATAGTTAAATCCAAAAAGATAACCTATGATACTTTCATTTATGACAATAGCTCCTTGGACGAAGTTCATTCATACAAATATATGGGAATCAACATCCATCATAAGCTCAATTGGAATTATAGCAATGGGAACAAGATAAATGAAGGTTGAAAATCTTACTATGGGCTTGAAAACAATTGTAAGTTGATAGATTTGGGATAAATGAAAATTTTTCTCTTTGTGACTCTTGTCACTCCTGTTATTTTATATGGATGTGGGGTTTGGTGTTGCAGTATATCCATAGAGTCATGAAAGAAGAATGAACAAATCCAAAGCAGTTTATAACTTGCAACCTCAATATTAAAGGAAATACTTCCCACTGTTTCCTCCTAATTGAAGAAGTATTCCCCCCATTGAAATTATGGGTATGACTAGGTATATTATGCATAAGAAGTTATGCAACGTAACCACCCTCCTCCCACATTTACCCAAGCTAATCGGTCCACAAGGGTAAACATGTGACAAAGAGTTACTATGATATGATTCAACTTGCCAAGTACAGTTAAGGAAGTGTAATTAGAAAACCATAACTAAATTGACCTTCCTCGGGAGCTACAGGACTCCCAGGGGCTAACCAACCACTCCAGGTGTCAAACCCATGAGTTAACCTGCCTTTTAACTGAACTAGACCCCAAGTCACACCCATGGCAAGCTCTCCATGCGACTAAAACCCTCAAATTTCATGCAAAACAAGGGAATCCATGCGACTGTAGAATTTTCCAGGCAATTCTGTGTCAGCGACCCCGAATTCTGAGCTACTTTTACAAGGCTAGGACTCAAGCCTATGCCCAAAACTTGATGAAACTCTCAGAAATTATGAATAGCAAGATGAAGAGGCCTCCAAAGAAAAACATGAACAAGGACCTAACTTGACAAGGCCTAGCCATGATAAACATTCTGTCAAAGCTCTTGGTGTAGTAAGTCGGAGGAGTAGCCTGCACAGGCTTACATTAAGATTTAAACGACACCATGGATTGATATATTCACTGTATATACTACAGAAGCCAATGGGTGTACAAAATAATTGTTATAAGTAGATCGAATGAGGGCACAACGTCTAATCTTCGATGTGTATATTGCCTTTGTATGATATGTATATTCAGTGTGTATCTGATCCGGATTTATGCAGGAATGCAACAGAATAAACATATAGCCATAAATACAAAGATGTAGTGGAAATAACACTTCATTTCATTAATATCAAAGAACTGAAATTTGCTTACAGACAGAATGGAAATAAACTAGCTAGGGCGTTGGTAGCTATCTTTGAGAAGAGATGTGGCGGCTACAGGCCTATGAACTGAGTTACAATGAGGCTCGAGGGCCTATTTATTATTTAGAAACAATGGAAAACCCTAAACATCCAAAAACCTAACCCTAGGAGATGAAGCACCAAAACTATGGGCCTCGTTTGGGTAAATTGATGTTTCAACTTCCCGGGGACGTAACTTTGGCATACGATCTCCGTTTGATGCAAACCATACCTCATTAGAAAGATCTGTCTGAGGAATACAAATTTTGAGTGAGAAACATCAATCTATGGACCCATGTTTCTCCCAGTTTTCCCAAAAAAAGTCGTTTAGGGCCTCAAAATGGCTCCGGAAGTTCAGGACCAGAAAAACTGCTAAACATAGTAAGTTGTGCCGAAACTGAAAAAATGAAAGAGACAATGGTGGGGCCCCAAATGGAATAGGCGGGTGACCACCAATATCCACCTGGATCATTCCTCACCCCTTAGGAAGAAATGGTCCCCATTGCGTTAAGTTCCTCCATGAGATGAGGAAATTTCCGCTGAACTTGGTCCCTGGTGAACCACTTTCCCTGGTGTAGGAGTTGGCTAGCTTTGACAACCCGATACAGTTGGATCTTCTGTTGGCGATTGTTCTTGATTTGCATGTCCATGATACAATCTGTGATGGCCTGTTCCATGCAGTCTGGGTTTAACTCTGATGGTGTGAGTTGTTCTGCAACGTCAAAGGTGTCCAATAGAGGTGGGAAGTAAGGACGAAGGCGGTCCACATTGAATACTGGGTGCAGACCAAGGAATGGTGGAATACTGAGCTCGAAGGCATTGTTCCCTACAACCTTGGTGATGGTGTACGTCCCATATCAGAGCGGGCGAAGCTTGCTGTGGAGTCCAATGAGGCGCTCCTTCTGCAAATGTAGCCATACTTTGTCGCCCACCTGGAAGTTGTGTGGCACCCGATGTTGATCATGGCATTGCTTGTACTTAGCATTGGCTCTGTCCAATATTTCATAAACCTGTTGGTGGATGTGTTGGATGCACTCGATGAAGCTATTTGCTTTGTCAAATTCAGACTGGACATGAGCCAAATTTACCTGAGTAGCCGCAAATGGCATGGCTACGTCAATGGGACATAGTGGCTGGAATCCCAAGCCCACCTGAAAGGGGCTATGGCCGATTGAACTGTGAAGAGCCCGGTTATAACTATGTTGTACATAGGGGAGGCTCTCGTCCCATGTGCATGGATGATTTGAATTGTACATGAGCAGAATGTGTACAATCATTCTGTTGACGACCTCTGTCTGGCCATCTGTTTGGGGATGGAAAGCTGTGGACTTGGTGAGCTTGGTGTCCAGCATTGACCAGGGGCTGGACCAAAATGTGCTGAGGAACCTACTATCCCGATCTGATATGATAGACTGTGGGATCCCAAAGTGCACCCACATTCTTTCAAAGAAGAGTTTAGCAGTGGCTTTTGCTGTGATATTCTTCTTGCAGGCCGCCATAATGGCCATCTTCTAGAATCTGTCGACGACCACGAAAACACAGTCATTTCCATGCTTAGTAGAAGGCAAGCTTGACATGTAATCCATGGAGATGGATTCCCAAGGTCGACTAGGGGTAGGTAGTGGAGTATATAGGCCTTGCTTCTTGATGGTCGGTTTGGAAATGTCACAAGCAGTGCAGGATTTGATGTGCTTCCAGACATCCTTTCGAAGGTTCAACCAATAGAAATACTTCTGCAGTACTGCTACTGTTTTCTCGACCCCGAAATGCCCAACGACTCGACTGTAGTGTGCTTCCCATATCATCTTGGCATGCTTGCTTGAAGGAACACAAAGGTGTCCCAGGTGACATAAAAGTGCATCTTGGAGGTGAAAATTTGGAACTTGCATACCCCCCAAGAGTGCCTTGTAAGTGTGGCCGAATTCTGGGTTGCTCTCGTATAGAAGTGGCCAATCAGAAGTCTCGTGCCCACAAGAGTTGAGAACGATGGTGAACACCATGATCGGTGGTCGGCTGAGGTAGTTTGCAACATTATTGGTGCTACCCTTCTTGTACTTGATGTTGAAATGAAACTGTTGCAGATATGTGGACCACTTCTGATGGTGATCATTCTGCAACTTCCCTTGTGTCTGTATGAATTGCAGAGGCTGGTGGTCTATGTGGATGATTGTTTCCTTCCCCAAAATGTAATGCTTCCATTGTCGACAAGCTTGCACAATGGAATGCATTTCTTTGTCATAAGTGGGATACTTACGAACCGTGTTAGACAATGTCTCACTGTGATATGCCACTGGATGTCCCTGTTGAGTAATAACTTCCCTGATAGCATAGTCAGAGACATCTGTCTCGATCTCAAATGGCTGTTGCAAGTCTGGTAATGTGAGCACTAGGGCAGAACAGAGGCGATTTTTCAATTCCGTGAATGCCTTCTGTTGAGGTTTCGACCAAAATAATTTTTCTCTCGCTCCTCCCTTGGTGACTTGACTGAAGGGCCAAGTGATATGAGAGAATCCCAACACGAACTTATGGTAGAAATTAGCGATACCCAGAAAGCTGTGAAGCTCTGTTATAGTGGTTGGGACTGGCCAATCCCGAATGACTTGGATCTTGGTTGGATCCACATGCACCCCCCTTTCATCAATAATGTATCCCAAATATTGAACCTGGGTCATGCCAAAAGTGCACTTCTCCAAATTGGTACATAGCTTGTTTTGCCGCAGTGTTTGGAGGACTTGTCGGATGTGGTGGAGGTGCTCTTCCCAAGTCTGGATGAAGATCAGAATTTCATCCAAGTACACCACAACAAATGAGTTGGTGAATGGCCGCAAGATGTCGTCCATCAACCTCATGAAGGTTGCGGGAGCATTCGTCAACCTGAAAGGCATGACCAACCATTCAAAAATGCCTTCCTTGGCTTTGAAGATAGTCTTCCACACATCAGAGGGTTCAATTGGTACCTAGTGATACCCAGACTTCAAGTCAATCTTGCTGAAATATTTTGCACCTTTGAGTTGGTCCAGAAGGTCATCAATCCATGGGATTGGGTACCTATTCTGGAAAATGATCTTGTTCAGTGCCCGATAGTCAATACAGAGTCTCCATGTCCCATCCTTCTTCTGTACCAACACGATCGGGCTCCCATAGGGCAACGAAATTAGTCGAATGTGACCTTTCTGCAGCAGCTCCTAAATCGGCCTCTTAATTTCATCGTTCTCCAGAACAAAGCACTGATAGATCGGTCCATTGGGTAGCGACGCACCTGTGGTCAGATCATTCAGGTGCTTGACCTGACAGTGCAGAGGAACCCCTGTGGGTGAGGTGAAGATGTCCCTGTACTCCTCCACAACCTTATCCATTTGTTGTTGTTGTGCAGAGGAGCCATGTCTGGAGGTCGTGGCCACAGTCTTCTTCTTGCCCTGGGGGCAGATCATCAGGAAAAAAAATTTCCTGGTTTGGGAAATGAGCTTACTGCATTGTTTTTCAGTAACCAAAGAGATAGTGGCAGGAGGTGGTACCTATGGTATCCTGTACAACTTATTTCCCAAAGTAACAATAACAGTGCGAGGCCGAGACTCATACACAACATGATACTTCCACAAGTATGGCTGTCCTAATAATACATCAGAAACATCAATAGGAGCAACGTCACATAATACCTCATCTGTGAAGGGCTTGATGCTATAGGGAAGGCGGCATTGCTGGCTGACGCAGAGATCTCGTCCTTGGTGAAGCCACCCGATGGTGTATGGATGTGGGTGAGTTGTGGTCGGCAAGCCCAACCGCTTCATGATGTCTATTGAAATGAGGTTCTTTTGGCTCCCATTTTCAACAATGAACTATACTGGGGAGCCCTTTACCCACATCTGGGAGTGGAATAGATGTTCCTCCTCCTCTGGATCTTCCGGTTCCTCCTTCTGGATCTTCGTAGTGGCAACTGTAGCGTTGGGCTCCGCATCAATAATTTTTTTCCCTTTGTCATTCCCCTTTTCAGGTTCTAATTCGGAGTCAGAGCATGCATCTGACTTAGAAGCCCTCATCTTGGCCACCAGTGACTACTTGGCCCGACACTCACTTGTGTTGTGAGTGGAGCTCTTATGGAACTCACACCACTTTCTCGTGTCCTTCTTTGGATTTGCGGTGTTGTTCTTTGCTTGTGGCTTCGACAGGTTGTATTGAGTCACCATGCCTTGGCTCTGTCCTTTTTTTTGCGGTTCCGGAGCACCTTTCCCTTGTTTTTGATTCGCAGATCCAAAGTCTCGCTTCTTATGTTTGAATTTCTGCTCAATCTTGGCAGCATACCGGTATGTTGTACCAAGCGAGGAGATGTCAAGGAACTCCATTTCCTCTTGAATGTATCTGTGCAGACAACTGCGATACTTTAGCACCAGATGTTTCTCTGAATCTTTGATACCCAACTTTGTGCGCAGGGTATGGAACAGATTCGTCAGATCATGCACATCTTGATCCCTTTGTTGTCGCAGCGTGGTCCATTGTATGTACTTGTCCTCATAACTCCCCATGGGATAGTATTGTTCCTTGATGGCGTCTCGGAAAGAATTCCAAATGGGTATAGCCGAGAATAGAGAGGGTTCTTTGTCGTCCTTTTTCTCACAGTGGGTTTCCCACCAGTTCTTGACATGGGGGGCAGCTTTGAGGAGTTCAAAAATAATCTTCTCCCGGTCGGAAAAGTCATGAACCAAGAAATATCCTTATAATATATTCAACCATCTATCTACAACATCTACATCTATTTGACCCTCAAATATGGGAATTTCAAAATTTACTTGTACCTTAAAAGGAGTGGCACCTCCAAAGTGGCTGCTGGATGCAGATGCGCCGCCGGTGGGCAGCCGTTGAAGGATCTGGGCAAAGTTATCCATCATCGTGTTCCTTTGTTTTTTGAGGGCCTCCTTGAGAAATATTTTGATAGGATCTCTTGCTCCCTCATCTTTCTTTTCGTCCCCCATGGGCATCCATCAGGGTTTGCGAGGCTGATCTTGCAAAGGTTCTACCAGATCGAGCCCTAACTCCTTATACCCTGACCTCGTTGGGGACATGAAAAGAAGGATCGAGAAAAAACAGACCACTCTAATACCACTGATCCGAATTTATGTAGGAACACAACAGAATAAACATATAACCATAAATACAAATATGCAACAGAAATAACACTTCATTTCATTAATATCAAAGAACTGAAATTTGCTTACAGACAGAATGGAAATAAACTAGCTAGGGCGCTGGTAGCTATCTATGAGAAGAGATGTGGTGGCTACAGGCCTCTGAACTGAGTTACAATGAGGCTCGAGGGCCTATTTATTATTTATAAATAATGGAAAACTCTAAACATCCAAAACCCTAACCCTAGGAGATGAAGTGCCAAAACTATCGGCCCCGTTTGGGTAAATTGGTGTTTCAACTTCTCGGGGACGTAACTTTGGCATACGATCTTTGTTTGACGCAAACCATACCTCGTTAGAAATATCTATCCGAGGACTACAAATTTTGAGTGAGAAACATCGGGTCCATGGACCCATGTTGCTCTCGATTTTCCCAAAAAACGTTGTTTAGGGCCTCAAAATGGCTCCGGAAGTTCAGGACCCGAAAAATTGCTAAACATAGTAAGTTGTGCCGAAACTGAAAAAATGAAAGAGAAAATGGTGGGGCCCCAAGTGGAATAGGCGGGTGACCACTAATATCCACCTGGATCAGTATCCCTCAATAACATGACTGTTCCAGAGCCAATTTTTATAAAGGAAGGTCTCTCTCACCTGCAACTTTAGTCAAATTTATTGTGCGTTCAAGGCGGTTTCCAGAAGATACTTTTGATTAGAATGGTGCCATTTAGAGGGCTTAAACATCGTGCGAGTTAATAACAGTCAACAAAATCCAACTGTTGATGAGAGCTTGATTCGACGGTCGATATGAAAGGATTGTATTTTGAGCACATTTTCAACATGTGTAAGATACTTGGGTTTGATATTGGTGGCTTGGCGGCAACGGTCCCAAAAAATTCGGGCGTCTATTGAAGGTCCACATATGAGTTGGTTGTCTTGGTCAAGTTTGGATTACTTTTGCCATGGTTTGATTTAACCATGGCCTAATTTGTAGGAGGAAGTTCCAGGTTGGCTAGTTTGGATTCTTCCTCAAGTTTGTGTTACTTTTGATGTGGTTTGATTTAACCATGGTTTGATCTGGAAGGAGAAGGTTCCATTGTGAAAGTATAGAAGCTTCTCGGCGTTGAAATTTTAAGTTCATTTATATTCTTTTTATTAGATAATGTGTTTTAATTATGTGATACTAGTTGGAAAAAGACAATAATGAGTATGGATGTTACACGTTTTGACTTTTTGGTTCCATGGGAATCAAGATATTTGGTAAATTAACTTAGGGTATTTTTATTATTTAATAAAGTTGTTTATTTTGATTCTATATGGTGCTAGAGAATTATAGATTTGGATTCTTAAATTTATATAATTTGAATATTTCCAAAAAAAAATGAGATGCAGAAGTTATTTATGTATTTAAAATGTAATTTTAAAGATAATTATTTATGATTTCATTATAAACTAACCTCGATCCATATTAACCTCGTATTTATCAAGTGCCGAGAGGGATCAAATCTCTGAAGGTGAAAACCTCGTTTTTTAGTGCAAAACTTGAGGAAATGTTTGCACCTTGAGAGATTTGATCCCTCTCGGTGCTTGATAGATCTAGGGTTAAGATGGATCTAGGTTGGTTTTAGTCGTGTGCTGTCATACAAAATTTTTGAACATCTAATTATTTTGATCACTTTAAATATGCTAAACATGTCTAAGATTAATTTGGTCAATTTAATTTTAAATTTTCTTAGTTACCTCATTTTTTTGAGATGAGAGAGATTGCTAGTAACTTGGATGATGAAAAATGATGAAATACAAATTTTGAGTGCAAAGTGACAATGTAACAATGTTGAATGATAGAAAATGTGAATAATAAGAATATAGTCAATTACAAACAATCTTCATTGTGACCAATCTGAAACTATTTTATTCTACTATTCTTATTGTCACACCTATTAGTTTTGCCATTTTCTCATATCGATCATATGAAAAGGGTAGTTGAAATCATAGACCATTCAAATATTTAACTTGAGCTACTATAGTAAACATCATATCTTGTCTTTGTTTCTCTCCAATAGTAATAGTGGTTTTCTACAAAGTCAATCATCGTGACTTATGGAGTGTTAAACCCCAAATAATTTTCAATGGTAGTTATTTTATATTATCACGTTTGAATGCAAAGTGATTAACAATGTTGAATGATGGAAAGTGGGAATAATAATAATGCAACCAATTACAAATAGTTTACAGTTTCAGGAAGCAAACATTTTAGGTAAGTAAACATTTTATTTAGGATGAAAATTCAAGTATTGTATTTATGGTTGAATTACTGTAACACAAAAGTCAATGCACGTCATGAATAATTTTTATGTGCTTACACTGATATAGAGTGTGTATGTTTTTGGGGTGAGAAGGAGAGACAAGGAGAGATAGAGATATAGATGGAGGGGGAGAGAGAGGGAAGAAGAGAGAGGCAATGACAGGGAGGGAGGTAGAGATATAGATATGGAGAGAGAAGTGTTAGAGAGAGATAAGGGGAAGAGAGAGAGAGAGAGGGAGGGGAAAAGGGAGGGACAGAGAGAGATAAATATATATAGATATGGAGAAAGTGTGTGTCTGTTTGGGGGGGCGAGTTAGAGAGATAAAGAAGGAGAGACAATGGTAGATAGAGATATAGATGGAGGGGGCAGATATGTGCTTACACTGAAATCAATGCACACTATTAATCTAATTACTTTGAAATTATTGTACATCATATATCTAGTTGCATCAAATAAAAAATCAACATATACACTGAAACCAATACATCTAGTGCAAACAATCAAATAGGATTAGAAATAAAAAAACAACACTGAAATAAATGTATCTAGTGCAAGCAATCAAATATGATTAGAAATCAATATTTACACCGAAACCAATGCATCCAGTGCAGTCAATCAAATAGGAGTAGAAATCAACATCTACATTGAAATCAATGCATCTAGTGTAAGGTATTAAATAGGAGTAGAAATTGACATCTACACTGAAATCAATGCATCTAGTGCAAGCAATAAAATAGGAGTAGAAATCAACATCTACATTGAAATCAATGCATCTAGTGTAAGGTATTAAATAGGATTAGAAATCTACATCTACACTAAAATAAATGTATTTAGTGCAAGCAATAAAATAGGATTAGAAATCAACAACTACACTGAAATCAATACATCTATTTTAGTGAAAAACCAAAATATTCATGACTTTCTAGATCTAAATTCTATGTTGGTATTTGTCTCTCTGTGTCTCTTTCTTCTTCCATCTCTCTCTACCTTCCGTTATGTGTCTATCTACCTCCCTCTCTCCTTCTCTCTCTCCCCCTCCATCTCTCCCCCGTCTCTCTCTCTCTGCCTCTCCCTCCCTTTCTCTATCTTTCTCTTCTTCCCTCTCTCCCCTTACCATCTATATATATACCTCCCTCTGTCTCTCCTTATTTGTCTCTCTATATTACCCCCCTAAACAAATGTCACTCCCTCTCTCTATCTCTAGATCTATCTTTATTCCTCCCTCCCTCTCTTTGTCTCTCTCTTCTTCGCTCTTGCCCCCTCCATCTATATCTCTATCTCCATATTTCTCTCCTTTGTCTCTTTTTATCATCCCACAAACATACATACTATCTCTCTCTCTCTCTCTCTCTCTCCATAACTATCTATCTATCTATCTATCTATCCATCTCTCCCTCTTCCTCTCCCTCTCTATCTATTCCCCTTCTCTCTCTCTCTCTGTCCTCCCCTCTCTACCTCCTCCATATATATATTTATCTCCCATTGTCTCTTTATCTCATCACCCAAACATACACACTCTCTCTCCATATCTATCTCTCTCTCTCTCTCTCTCCCTCTTCCTCTCCCTCTATCTCTTTTCCCCTTTTTTTATCTCTCTCTCTCTCTCTCCTCAATATATATATCTATCTCCCCTTGTATCTCCTTCTCACCCCCAAAACATATGCACTCTCTCTCCATATATATATATTTCTCTCTCCCTCCCTCTTCCTCTCCCTCTCTCCCTTCCCCTTCTCTCCCTCTCTCTCTCTCTCCCCTCTTGCTCTCCTCTCTCCCTCACCATCTCTCCATCTCTCCCTTGTCACTCCCTCTCGCTCTCCATATTTCTCTCTCTATGTCTTTCTTCCCCTTCCAACTCCATCTCTCTCTCCCTCTCTCTCTCTCTCCTCCCTCTCAAGTTCTCTCTCTCCCTTTCTCTCCCGCCTCCCTCTATCTCTCCTTCCAGTAACTCTCTCTCTCTCTCCAACTTTTCCACTATATCCCTTCCTCTCCCCTTCTCTCCCCCATCCATATCTATGTCTCTCTCTTCCCTTTCCTTCCCTATCTCTATCCTCCTTTTATCTCTCTTCCATCATCTCCTCTCTCCCTCATTCCATTTTCATCTCTCCCTTGTCACTCCCTACGTCTCTCTACCTCTATCTCTCAATGTATTTTCTCTTCCCTCCCTCTCTCCTCTTCTCTCCCCCATCCTCTCTCTCTTCCTTCCTCTCTTCTCCTATCTCTCCCACCTCTATGTCTCTCTCCCCCACTCTATTCCCCTCCATCTCACTCTCTCTCTCTCTCAAATATGATCCCATTGTATTGTATTATATTTAAGAAAGTATCTAAAAAAAAAAAAAAAAAAAAAACAAAAAACATAAAAAACATAATGGGTTGTAAAATATTAAACCTATATTTTGGATCAATCATGTCAAAGAAAATACAATAATAAAAAACTTAAAAGAATCATGCATTATCTTTCCTCTATCATTGTTAGTCACTTTGCTTTCTCTCTTGGCTTGGATCCTTGGTTAAGATGCATCTATCTTGGTTCTTTATAATATTATTTATATTATATAGATTTCACATATGTATACATAAAAGTATTCTCATTTTTAATTTATTAAAAAGTCAATTTAATATCTATGGGAATATTTTTAGTAGTCGTGAGGGTGGAGGGTTTAGATATACCTCAAAAGTAATTATAGCCCTTTTTCTTTTAGATTTAATTAAAAAATGTTATAAAATTAAATTAAAATAAAGTATTTGTAAAATATTTTGATTTTGAAATAAGTTATGGTTTTTAGGCATGCGGTATTGATAAGCCTTGGTATTGGCCCATTGTATTGTAATATAATAACTAAAAGTCTAGATCCATAACATAATAATAAAAAACCTAGATGGCCCATGATATTGATAAACCATGGTATTAGCCCATGGTATTATGATTTTCTTCCCTCCTCTCCATGGTATTATGATTTTCTTCCCTCCTCTCCCAGTACTCCAGTTAGGAGTATCATTATATGCAAATTCATCTTGAGAAAGTGCTAAATCCCATTGCTTTGGATTTTTGTAAACCAAACTCCTTAATATGTTTCCCAAGCTCCTATTCACCACTTTAGTTTGTCCATTCGTCTGAGGATGATTGTTACACTGAAATTTGTCACCATGATGTTTTAGTGTCTATATGGGTTCATCATTACTCATATATTACTCCCTTAGAAGTATACAACATCAAAGTTCCTAAAATCAAGCCTTGAAATTGAGAGAAAAACTCATAAAAGTCTTAAAAACACTTGTACTGCACTTTCTCTTAACATTGCCTGCAGTACCGCACCTTTTGTGAAGGAAAACTACGGTACCTATTGCATGTTTTGTGTATTGAAGGTGCGAACCCCTGTAAAAGGTAAAACAAAGGCGGAAAGTAACATTTAGAAGCCCAGTAGTCAAATCTGGAAGCTTCTAGAAGCAATTATCCAGTCGATGGTTCCCTCCTATCATGTATGTTCATTCCTCAATTATGGAAGCCTACCCCTTGGTTTATGGAGCTCAATCCCTTCAAAAGAGGATTCTATCCCCTCTTATGTGGAACTGCAACCTCTTCTCTTTTCCTATAAATTGAAGCTTTGGTTTAGTTTCAAAGGATGGAGACTTTGAGAATTGGAGTTAGACTTTGAGAATTTTTGAGGAGAAATGCTGTAGAAACTCAAACTCTCTTAATTGATCATTATATGGGAATGATTACACACCCATGTGCATTTTAGTTGAGAGAGTGCAAAGCTTTTCAGAGTAAAGGAAATGCCTATTCAGGACCCCAGGAAGTCTTGTATGACATCAAGGCGGACATGGTTGTAAGGCTCTTCTTTATTTAAGTTAATACGAATGAATATTGTTTTCTCAATGGGTTATTTAATTAATTATCTCATTTCTTGAATTCCTTGATCATCTTGATATATTTTTGATTCATGAATTGATTTATTATACAGGTGCTTTTGATCTTTTCTTGTGTTTGTGATTGCAGATCCTCGACGACGACTTTCTTCAAGCCATTGGAAAGAAGATCAACGCTGGACTACAAGTAGGTTTCTAAAACCCCTATTGTAGCTAATTAATGAATTGAATATTATCTAGAGAAAATAGTTTTTGTTTGTCTGTTTGTTGCTAGCTGTCCATAGGACACTTGGGAGGTCTGTCTTGTCTGCAAGAACGACTTATCCGTCCAACAAAATGGCGACTCCACTGGGGAATGGATTTTGAACTTTGATTTATTTTATTTTTGACTTGTGAATTTATTTTTTCTGATTTTGATTAGTTTATACTGGCTTGGGTAGTTTATCCCAGTAGAATCCTTGAGAAATGTTTTAGAGATTTTTATTTTTCTCTTATTTTTCTGGTATCCGCACTTTTCTTTTAGAAACAGTGCGGGCATCTCAGCTCTTTTCTTGTATATACAGTGCGGGACTGCACCTGTTTACACTGAAACTTGCGGACCCTGTGAAAATTTTCAGAAAACCTTAAAATTCTCTTTTTTGGATCAGTTTGTTAGATTCTCAATATATACCCAGACTTGTATTTTCTATCAGAAAGCCTTGTGTGATTTTCTTTTCAGCAATTTTACAATCTCATCAGTCTCCGTTAAGTTAATTGGGTGTTTTGAGTTTCTTTTTTGGAGAAATTCTTAATTTTATTTCCTTTGGTCATTACTTCGAGGTTTGTCTTAGTCTCTTAACAATTTTGCATCTTTTTGCTTTTGTTTTTGCAAAAAATTTCCCCCTCATTTACCCGGGGTGGGGGCTAAATTGTGTCTGAGTGTTAATCGCCTTTGAGTGTTTTTATTTTTGATCTTTGGAACTCTCACCCAATTTTCTTTACTTACACTTGATTGGTTCTTAGATTACATTAGAATCATCTTGTGTTTGAGAAATTCTCTTGCACATATCACATTTGCATATTTAGAATTCTCATTTTTAGAATATGAATGAAAATATGCATAGATTACATTTGCATAGTTTTCATGTGAATTGTGCATAGATTACAACTGCATAGTTTACATTCAATTTAGATCAGTTTCTTTAATTTGAATTTAAATGTTTTTATGCTTGTTTTAAAAACATAAAAATAAAAAATGGAATTGATTAGCATTAGTTTTTCTTGATGAAATTAGTGCATTAGAGAATTTGTTATATTTTCTCTTATTTATCAAATTTTGCATTATTGGAAGTGAATGGAAACTCTCTCCTTACTTTAATTAGGATTCATCGAATTGAAAAGATTACATTATCATATTTGATTGCATTCAGTTTTGGGTCAGGTGATAACACCATTGGTTTCATATCCATTTACCCTTTGAATAATAACAGCCTAAATAACACAACGCTTGATAAAATTCATCTAGTAATTTTTACATTTTTAGGGCCCTTTCCACCAACATAGCTCATGCTAGTGTCTTGGAATAGGTTTTAGTTAACTCTCCAAGATAGTAAAAAAAACAAGTAGTCGATCTTGCGGTAGAGAAATTCCAATAGTCTCATGTATTCTCTGGGAAGCTCCTCTTAAAGGAGTCAAGCACGAGATCATATCCGAACCAGTGAGGTAATCAATCCTTCCTCATTGGGAACGATAGCAGATATACAGGTATTAACAATGGTAAACCTTAGATTGACCATTGTTAAGGAGCCTGGGGTCACTTGTCGGTAAACCTTGGATTATGTCAAGGAGCCTTCAAGGGGATTGAGCTTTGTTACTCTGCCCTTGCTTGTGTATCGGATCGTAGACTATTCCCCCAGGTATATTTGTTCCTGTTGGTGACCTTAGTGGCCATAAAATTTAGGATTCTTTCCCAAGGTGACAGTGGAGGGAGGATCCCACTGTGCCTGGAGCAGACGTTGACTAGACTCACTTGGAATCTCTGGAGGGTTCTCTTCACTCGATATGGCATAGTGGATAAACTTGCACTGGTCTGTTTCATTAAGCAGGTTGTCAAGGTAACTGTTCTAACTGCCATTTCTGCATTAAAATTTTATGATGTTGGATTTCATCACCAACTAGTGTTTTTAGTGCAGGAATCTACTGTTTGTGTGTGGTTTGAATCCTAGATTTGATAGCGCGTGTTCATTTCTTTGTTTTTAATTTTAGAGACCATAGGTGTGAATTGTGAATTTTAATTGTTAGGTGTGAATTGTGAATTTTTAATTTTAGTTTTAAAATTGTTTATAAAATTCACTGAAGTTGAATATAATGGCAACTGTTCCGGAATTTTCCAACCAAGGAATACCTCTTAACGAGAATCCTAGTACTTTTCCTTGCTTTGGAAATGTTGGTCCTCCTTATATGGCTACATTGTCATTACCTGGATTTACAATAGGTTTACCAGTATGGTTATTTTCAACTTCGTTGGCCCCAAATACTCCAATTGTTCCACCTCAACCGGATGCTTCACCTCAACAGAGTTCACCATCTCAACACCACCAACCTCATGTTGACCCTTTACCTTCTTCGCCCAATATGTCTTTCTCCCTTTCTTCCTCTTCGCTTGGTAAAAGCCTTGACGCTAGTAACCAGGTGGCTAAGAAGAAGAAAGGGAAGAAGAAGAAGAAGCAAGATAAGAAAGAAGTCAACCAACCAACCATGTCTACAAGTGTTAGTAATGTTGAAGAAACCTCCAACATGCATTGTAAACCCAAATTCCCTTGCAAGCTTTGTAAGGGTGACCACTTCCTTATCAATTGTCCTGGTATTCCAAAGGTCTTGGAAGTATGGTCTGAAAAATCCCATCAACTTACTGTGGATCCATCAACCAGTGATAGTCAGGTTCCTGGGAAAAAGGGTAAAGTTAGGTTTCCTTGTAGGTTATGCAAAGGGAGTCATCAAACTCACATGGATGAAGCCTCAAAATTGTTGGAAAACCTTACTATTCCACAACAAGAACTTCCAACTGGTTACCATAAACTTTCTCCCAACCTACCGTCAATTGACGAAGTGATTGATCTAATTCCAAGTGCAGTCAATCCCACTCTTCCATTGGAAAGTGAAACTGATATCACTCAGGTTGATGATCTACTAGTTGATCAAGTGGTCAATTCGATTTCACATTCGATCGATCCCACTCTCCCTGAAGAGAGTGAACTTCATACTGCTCCGGTTCTTCTTGTTACATCAGATTCGTCTACGCCAGGGGGCATTTCACCTGTTTTTACAGAACCCCCTCCAAGTACCAAGGTCTTTTCCTTTGATTGGAATAGACTGACAGAACCTCGTCTTACTTCCTCCATCCCTTTCCAAATCATTGTGCAGGCTTGTCATAAGAATACATGCCGCAAACATGTAGATGAAGGTGCTTCTGTTAGTATTTTATCCTCAACTACTTGGAAAGTTTTGGGTTCCCCTCAACTTGTGCCTGTTACACAGAATCTGAAAGCTTTTAACAGAACCATTAGTGAACCTTCCTAAATTTTCTATTACTTTGGAAGGTAAAACTGTCTGTATTGATCTTATGGTAGTTCGAGGCCCCTTGGATTTCAATTTACTCCTTAGGCGAGACTATGTTTATGCAATGAAAGCTGTCGTATCGACACTCTTGCATGATGTCTTTCCCTCATAATGGAAACATTATGACTGTTGACCAAATTTCATTCCCTTGTCTTGATTCGACTACCAATAATCCGACACCCCTAAAAGTTCCTTCTACTAAAGTGGTATCTACCCCGCCACAGGTTAATTATGTGGCAAGCAGTCCCATGCTTTCAGTTACCGATGCAAGTGAGCCTCTCACTGTTTTCTTGAATTCCTTTGACTTAGATTCGGTAATTGACATGGAAAACTATATGGGATTATTTGAACGTGATGTTGTTATCCCTTTTGAGTCCCTTGACATGTGTTCCTTCTAGAGAATTGTTCTTCCATCTGATGAAGACCTCTTGGAAGCCATGAGCGAGATGCGTCCCTTGACATGTGTTTCTTCTATTTGGAAGCCATAATCAAGTAGCAAATGAGGATAGTTCCTTTTACTGTGTCAACCTCGTTAAAAAATGAAACAAATCTGATGAGGATAGTTCTTTTCCTGTGTCAACCTCATTAAAAAATGAATCAGTAGGTTATACACGTAGATTGTAGAGAGTAGATATATGAGGATAGTTCTTTTCCTGTGTCAACCTCATTAAAAAATGAATTAGTAGGCTATACAGGTAGATTGTAGAGTAGATATGAGGATAGTTCCTGTTACTGAGGTAACCTCGTTAAAAAATGAATCAGGTATGAGGAGAGTTATTTTCCTGTGTCAACCTCATTAAAAAATGAATCAGTAGGTTATGTCGGTAGAATAGAAATAGTATTTTAAGAGGATATTTCCTTTTACTGTTTCAACCTCGTTAAAAAATGAAACATGTCTTAGTTGAGGATAGTTCCTTTTACTGTGTCAACCTCGTTAAAAAATGAAACAGGTCACCATGAGGATGGTTATTTTCCTGTGTCAACCTCGTTAAAAAATGAAACAAATCCTCTCCTATTCAATTCGAGTCTTTCATCTGATCTCGTAAATGAATCTTCATTCCATCCACCTATTAGTAACCAATAGTCTACTTAGTTGAATGAAATGAAGCTTGGGGGGCATGCACGCTAGCAAGTTACGCTTGGGGGGCATTCAATATTATCTCAAGCATGATTTTTCCTTTATTTCAAGCTTGCGTAAAAATGAAACAAACCCACTCTTAAGCATAGTTTTCCTACGTTTCAAGCTTGTGTAAAAATGAAACCACTCTCAAGCACAATTTTCTCTGTTTCAAGCTTGTGTAAAAATGAAACAAACCTATTTGAAGCATATTTTTTCTCTGTTTCAATCTTTTGTAAAAATGAAACCTATCTTGAGTCGATTTTGGTTATTATTTTTAAGACTCGTTAAACTCATAAAAATCCCGAGCTTCTTTTGCTATTCTTTTCATTCTCGTAAAACACATGAAAAATGCCGAGTTCTTTCTATCTTTTCCTGCTTGTAAATTAAATTGAAAGTCGGCCACATGAGTACATTTTTATCCCTTTTTTGAACTCGTTTTAAACTTACGAAAAAGAGAAAACCATGAGTACATTTTTATCCCTTTTTCGAACTTGTTAAAACTTACGAAAAAGCAAAATCTTGAATTCTCTTTTAAGCCCCTTTTCAGACTCTCTAAACATGAAAATATTGCCGAGTACTTGACTATTCGAACTCGTTAAAGGAAATGAACAGTCGTCCCTTCAGTATAAGTTTACCCCTTTTCCGGACTGAAATGGACTATTTACAAAAAAGGTATACGTTGACTAATCATGGTCAATAGAGTTCTCTCTCGCATTATTTTATCCTTTTTCGGGCCTGAGAGACTAAAATTACAAAAAAATACACCCATGGAGTTTTCTTAAGTTTTTTCTTCTGAATCCCTAAAAATGAAAAACACTGAGTTTCTCCTATACTGGACTCGTTAAAATTTAACAGTAAAGGACCTGTCGATTACAAACAGGAACAGACCACTCCTTCTTAGGGTTCGATTTTAAACTAAGTTGGACTCATCTGAAGGATGAGATTATAAAAAAACAAATGTTATCATCCTCAAGCTTGTAAAAAATAAAGAGGTACTTGCCAGAAATGGTGGGGGAAAAAGAGAGAAAATGAATCCATTCGTTACACTTTGATTTAAAAGCAGTATACCACTCTTGAACACGACACTTTTTGTCACACTTCTACAAGTTGGGTTGGGAAAATCCTTTGCCTATCAGTTAATCAAACCACATTGAAGGTCTTTAGCCAGTTTCTGGGTATTAGCTTAGGGAAATTTTTACCAAACCATATGCAGTGTCGTTATGTGTTCAAGAGGACAGTCAAACAAACCATTCATCTGCAAACATTTGTCTCCATTTGTGTTGACCATCCCTGAGTCAGTCCTTGCAAAAAATTTCTTCAAACTTGATCTATGGTTTTGTGTCGTGAGCTTTCTTACGACGGATCACTTTCTATCGACGACAACTCATCTTCTAGGAAGTTGATCTAGAATCCGTCAGTACCTTGGAATCTGCATGCCTTAACGGCAGGTTTCTCGCCTTCAACAACAGGTTGCATCATTGACCTTCGATTGAATGATTCCATGAAATTTTCAACTTCAGATCACTTATTCACATTTCATGGATTGTACTGAGTACTTTGAGAGCCAATGTCATTATTGGTGGTTTCTCTCACACTTGTTAACAGTTCACATCATTGACTGGTAATCAAGTGGTTTCTACCATGTTCAACTTCAACACATTTAATCGCATGGATAGAATCGTACTAGTTCGGGAAGCAGAAATCAAGACCCTGGATCTAGTTTCCACCATCCAGGCTACAAGGAGTTTTACTATTCATTAAGAAGTAGACTATCATTACAGATGGCTGCGTCCATGTTGTGTCTACAATATTGATGTAATATTAAAATCATTTCTGTATCAGAACAAGTTAGTTAGATCTGAGTATGGGAATGCCTACCTCAGTGATGATATATATATATATATATATATATATATGTTTTGCATTGAATGTTTTTGCAGGGTTCCGACTGGGGTGTCCACAGGCTAATCCTTGAAATGATAAAGCACTTCACTCTTCGAATTATCTTAGACTTCGCGCTTTAGGGGGCAATCTGTTACACTTGAATTTTTCACCATGATGTTTTAGTGTCTATATGGGTTCATCATTACTCATATATTACTCCCTTAGAAGTCTACGACATCAAAGTTCATAAAATCAAGCCTTGAAATTGAGATAAAAGCTCATAAAAGTCTTAAAAACACTTGTACCGCACTTTCTCTTAACATTGCCTGCGGTACCGCACCTTTTGTGAAGGAAAACTGCAGTACCTACCGCACGTTTTGTGTATTAAAGGTGTGGACCCCTGTAAAAGGTAAAAAAAAGGTTGAAAGTAACATTTAGAAGCCCAACAGTCAAATATGGAAGCTTCTAGAAGCAATTATCCGGTCGAAGGTTCCCTCCTATCATGTATGTTCATTCCTCCATTATGGGAGCCTACCCCTTGGTTTATGGAGCTCAATCCCTTCAAAAGAGGATTCTATCCCCTCTTATGTGGAATGGAAACCTCTTCTCTTTTCCTGTAAATTGAAGCTTTGGTTCAGTTTCAAAGGATGGAGACTTTGAGAATTGGAGTTAGACTTTGAGAATTTTTGAGGAGAAATGCTGTAGAAAATCAGACTCTCTTAACTGATCATTATATGGGAATGATTACACACCCATGTGAATTTTAGCTGAGAGAGTGCAAAGCTTGTCAAAGTAAAGGAAACGCCTGTTCCGGACCCCAGGAAGGCCTGTATGACATCAAGGCGGACATGGTTGTAAGGCTCTTCTTTATTTAAGTTAATACAAATGAATATTGTTTTCTCAATGGGTTATTTAATTAATTATCTCATTTCTTGAATTCCTTGATCATCTTGATAGATTTTTGATTCATGAATTGATTTATTATACAGGTGCTTTTGATCTTTTCTTGTGTTTGTGATTGCAGATCCTTGATGACGACTTTCTTCAAGCCATTGGAAAGAAGATCAACGTTGGACTACAAGTAGGTTTCTAAAACCCTTGTTGTATCTAATTAATGAATCAAATATTATCTAGAGAAAATGGTTTTTGTTTGTCTATTTGTTGCTAGCTATCCGTAGGACACTTGGGAGGTCTGTCTTGTCCGCAAGAACGACTTATCCATCCAACAATGATAGGCTGAACTGAAACTGAGGTTTGTACCTAGCTTCTTCCATAGAGTCCTCCAGAAATGTCCTACAAGCTTTGTATCTCTGTTTGAAACAATACTCACAGGCAATCTGTGCAATATTATCACTTCAGAGAAAAATAAATTAGCAATGTGAGTTGCATCACTAGTTTTATTACAAGCAATAAAATGTGCCATTTTATAAAATCTATCTACAACAACATAGATAGAATCATGTCCTCTTTGAGTCTTTGGAAATATCCATGCTGACAACATTTTAAGGTCTATTGGGTATTGGTAATGGCTGATATAATCCAGTGTTTTGGCTTCTTCCTTTGGCATGTTGACAAATCCTGCACTTCTCAAAAAAATTTTTGATATCACTTTGCATTTTTGGCCAATAATAAAAAGCACTTACTTGAGAAAACGTTTTATCCTGTCCAAAGTGTCAAGACAGTCCTCCACTATGTTTCTCCTTAACCAGATTTTTCCTCATGGAACACTTAGGTATACACAATTTATTATTCTTGAACAATAATCCTCCTTGAATCAGGTATTCCATCCACTGGCTTCTGTTAAGATTCACAAGATTTTTAACAGCTGCATAAATTTCTTTGAAATTTGTGTCTTCCTCATACATATCAATCATTTCTTCAAACCCCAAAATGCCAATCTTCAATTCCTTCATAATAAAATTTCCTCTACTCAAAGCATCAAAAAATTTGTTTGACTTACCACTTGTGTGTTTGATTAAAAAGGTAAAACTCTGCAAAAACTCCATCCACTTAGCATGCTTTTGGTTCAACTTCGGCTGATTATTTATGAAGTGCAGTGCATGGTTATTTGAATACAACAAAAATTATTTGGGCAACAAGTAATGCCTCCACTTCTTCAAAGCTTTCACAATAGCATATAACTCCTTATCATAGGATGAATACTTCTTCTTAGCCTCATTTAACTTTTCATTGAAATAAGCTATTGGTCTCTACTCTTGACTCAAGACAGCTCCAACTGCTATCCCACTAGCATCAGTCTCAACTTGGAATATTTTATCAAAATTTGGCAAGGCCAAAACATGTGTTTCAGTGATCTTCTTTTTCAACAACTTGAAATTTTGATCTGTTGCTTCTATCCATTTAAGCAGCTAGTTGCTCTCTTTTATTGTTTCAATTATTGGTGCACAGATCTGAATAAGGCTCTGATAAAATTTCTGTAAAAAATTGCAAGACCATGAAAACTCCTGACCTCAAATACACTTCTCGGAGTTGGCCAATCCAGTATTACCTGGATATTTTCTGGGTCCATCTTCAAGCCTTCTTCTGAGACTATAAATCCAAAATAAATGAGCTCCTTCCTCATGAAACTACACTTCTTCAAATTTATAAGCAATTTCTCCTTTTGCAAAGTACTTAACACTAGCTCGACATGCTCCAAATGCTCTTCCTTACTCTGACTGAAAATCAGAATGTCATCAAGATAGACTATCACAAATTTTCCTGCATACTCTTTCAAGACCTCATTCATTAGTCTCATAAACGTTCTTAGTGCATTAGTTAGCCCAAAAGGCATCACTAACCACTCATACAACCCATTGTTGGTCTTAAATGCAGTCTTCCATTCATCTCCTTCTCGAATCCTTATTTGATGGTATCCACTATTCAGATCTATCTTAGTGAAATACTTTGACCCACTTAAACAATCCATCAAATCATCTATGCGTGGTAATGGAAATCTATACCTGATAGTGATCTTGTTTATAGCTCTGGAATCAATACACATGCACCACTCTCCTCCTTTCTTTGGACTAAGTACAGCTGGTACTGCACATGGACTAAGGCTTTCTTTGATGAGTCCTTTATCTAAGAACTCCTATACTTGTCTTCCAACTTATTCATTTTCCTGAGGTGCATTCTATATGCTGCTTTGTTTGGTAAACTTGCACCAAGTATTAAATATATGTGATGACTTATACTTCTGATTGGTGGTAATTTACTTGGTAATTCATCAACAACTATATCAACATAATCATCTAAAATATTTTTAATCTCCACAGGAAGATTGTCTAAATTTTTATAAGTCAAAATTACCTTGGGTTTACCCACAATAGCAAAATGCATTTCTTTCTCATTCTTGACTTCTTGCAGCAATTCTTTTCCACTAATCAAAATAACACTATTCCCAGCTGCTCCTGTGTCTGCCTCATCCTTCAAAGGTAACAATGTGTGCTTCTTTCCATCCTTCTCTATGGTATAAGCATTCATTTTTCCATCATGAATGGATTTTCTGTCAAATTTCCAAGGTCTTCCCAACAATACATGGCACACGTCCATTGACATCACATCACACAATATAACATATTTATATGTACCAATTTGTATCTCTACTTTGCACTGTTCTGTCACCAAAATTTGATGTCCCTTTTGTAGCCATGGCACTCTGTAGGGAGTAGGGTGTAATATCTTATTCAACCCCAATTTCTCAACCATCTTTGCGGAAACAAGATTATCAGTACTTCCGCTGTCAATCACAACTTTGCAACACTTATCTTTAGACTTGCATACAGTCCTCAATAAGCTCTTCCTTTGACCTGTCTCATTTACTTCCTTCTCTGCTTTAAGCAATACTCTTTTGAGCAATAAAGACTCTCCTACCTCAGGTGGTTCTTCCTTTTCTGTGACCTGAGGATTTTCTTCCTTTGCCTCAACTACATTCACATTCTGCTGATTTGTTGATTTGTTATGAGGACAGTCCCATGATCCGTGTCCCCATTCTCCACATGTGTAACACTGCATTTATCTTCCTTGACCCCTACCTCTGGGTACAAATATTCCTCTACCAAAGTCTCCTCTTTGTGGTGGTTTGCTACTTGAAACTCCTGCTTCATTCTGAGAGTGCTGAAATCTTGGTCTGAAAGTTCCCTTTCCTCTTACTGAATTTTTACCTCTATTCTTCTAACTTTGTTTTCTCAACATCTTCTCCTCTACCTTCAAAGCTGCTTGATAGGCATCCTCAATTGTCTTCAGACTCAACAAAATGATTTCATCTTGTATATCATACCTTAAACCATTGATGTATCTAGCTACTTTCTCCATATCATCTTCAGCATGTGCTGCTATAATGCTCAGCTTGTAAAACTCCTCTGTATACTCCTTGACAATCATTCCTTTCTATCTCAAATTCTGCAACTGTTTAAAAAGATTCAATTGATAATATTTTGGCATAAAATTCTTCTTCAATTTACTTTTTTTTTTTTTTTTTTTCCTCGAGAAAAAAGCATAATTTTATTTACTGCAGGTGAGTTATAAAATTACATGGTGAGAAACACATTGCTATGTGTTCGGAAATATAAACCCTGTAGTTTGTATACAGGGACAGATACATAGTGATACTATGCATGGTCCAGAAGCAAATTAGAAAAACAATGAAAAAACACTACGCTGTTCATAATCTGTCATACAACATTCCTCAGCTAACATAAAGGAAACTGTATTGTAGGTTGCTGATGTACAGTCCGTCAATGACAGAGCAGCGAAAAACACCACTGCGCTGCACAAGACAATAGGCAGTATACAACCACAGCGTTGCATAAGGACACACCACCACGATCCACAGAGACAGAGCCACGTTCTGTCAGAGCCCGGTTCTGTTAATAGAGCAGCACCACGTTCAGTCAGGGACAGAGCCCATTCGTATGCACCATAACCAGAGCCAGCAAAAACGCCCTTATCTGTCAATCTGTCAGAGAAAAAATTGAAGCCAGTCTTGAGACATTTTCCCAAAAAACCATCTGACAGGCTGTCCATGCCCAGAGACACTAAGACCAGCCCTTTGAAAAAATCCAACAATGTGAAGAACAACAAACAGATACTCCCTCTCCAGGCACAAAAAGCAGTGAAAGCACAATCTGTCAAAGGAAAAAGGTGTAGCCAGTCTTGTTACTTTGACCCAAAACACTCTGTCATTCAGTCCTCAGAATCTCTCCGAGAAAAAACAGAGGAAGTTTTTGAAGCCATATGAGGCATCGACCCACTAAAAGATGTATAATGAGATTCATAATTGGTGACCCCATAGGTGTATACATAGTTCCTGGAGACTACTGTCAGCCGGAAGCCCCCCAGAAGTTCAAACACGAGAGAGTAGCCCACTTCCTCCAGAAAAGTGGAGTCAACACACCTTTTGAAGGATATCTCTCGACAATAATGTATACCAACCATCAGAAGAAGAAAAAAGCCCACCCATCCTCTGAAGAACATTATACAGACCTCCCACTGAGAGGATGAGACACAAGACAAAGAACAGGCCAAAGCAATGACCGGTAGCCACTAATCAAATAATGATGGGTGGAAATATTCAGAGATAACACCCTCTATATGTTCTCTGACCCTCCAGATGCCTTCATCCAACAGCAGCCCCCTCTTAGAAGCTTGATCCGCCTTCTCATTATTTTCACGATAGATATGTTGACATGAGAAAGAGGCAAAGGAACGGAGGATCACTCCAATGGAACAAAACAGATTATGTAAGAGATGAACTCTGCAGTTCTGTACACCCTTTATCCAGTTTATCACGTTCAATGAATCCCCGAAAACATTTAGCTGCCTGCATCCTTTCTCCAGAGCGAACAGTAGAAGGATCTTGAGACTCAGCAGCTCAGCAAAATTATTTGACCCTTCCCCTAGCCCAGCAGAGATCTCATACCAGTGTGAATCTGAGAGAAACAACAGGGCACCACCCCCACAGAGATGTTGTTGCATAGCTCCATCAAAAAAACCCCATGGCCTTCCCCTATCAATCTCCATCATGAGAATCTCCCTCTGATTGGCAACACGAATATGAATAGGGAAAGCAGAGTGCAACCCCACCGTCATGGCACCGACAATCTCAGGAGTACTAACAGATCCGTCAAAAAGAAGCCGGTTACGAGCCAACCAACAACCCCATATAACTAGAAGAGGCAGTGATTTTAAATTCAGCTCAGCTGTAGACAGCCACCAAGATTCCCAGGCATGAGAGACAGAAATACCCTCCCATCTACACCGTAATCCCAAAAGCCTGGAACACTCCAACCAAATGCCTTGAATAAAAGAACAGCTGAGGAAGAGATGATTAACTGATTCAGCCTCAGATTTGCACAAACAGCACCATCCAGGGCCCTGAAAACATCTGTTTTGCAGCACATCCCAGGTAGGGACTCTATTTTCAAGGACACACCACATAAAAAGGCGTGTCTTAGGAGGACAGTTCAATTTCCAGAGAATCTTCCACCACCAACGCACCTCACCCAGAACATACCCTTCACTAAGCTTTTGATAGCCGGCCCGAGGGGAGTAAATCCCCGAGGGGTCAAAATCCCAAGCAATCTTATCTTCCCTGTCCGAAAGCACAAGATGAGCCTGTTTTAGTGCATGAATATAAACCGCCAGAGCCCTTTCATCAACACCCTCCAGCCCAAAAGAAGAAGCCTGTAACCAAGATTGGATACCCAACCTCCTCCGAACCGGATCAGCAAGATGGATGAGAAAGGTAATCCCCTACTGCCTTAAAGCCTCAACCGTGCGCCTAGGAAGGAGGTGCTGAAGTGTACTACCCATCCACGGATCCTCACCCACCCGCAGCTTCCTACCATTTCCCACATCCCAAGCCAGACTAGATTCCAAAATGTGAAAAGATTTAACAAGTGCCTTCCAAATCACCGAGCCCCCAGCAAAGGATTTCCCAGGAGACCTTATCCAATCCACAATGGAGAAAGGAGCAATATATTTGTGAGAAATCACCTGAGTCCATAGACTGTCACCATTGATAAGCCTCCAGCCACCCTTGGCAGCAAGGGCCTGAGAAAAGAGGAAGATATTTTTCAGACCCCAACCACCCAACGGTTTTGGAACATCAATTTTTTCCCACCGAACCCAAGGGGTCACCAAAGAATCCTGTTTACCACTCCACAGAAATCTGAAGCAAATTCGCCTAGCAGCCTCCAATATACCCTTGGGAATCCATGACAAAGACAACCAATACACCGGAACAGCCTCCAGGACCGACTTAACTAGAGTCAGCCGCCCAGCACGGGATAACCATTTGTGTGACCAAACTTTCAATCGTTTTTCTAGCTTTTCGAGCAACCAATTCCAGTCAGTTTTCCTATAATCATTGGGTTTTAAATGGAAACCAAAGTAATTCAGGCCAGCATCCAAACCCACAGCAGTATAGGGGAAGATCCGCGAGAACTCACGTCTCTCCTCATCCCTCAACGAATGAGTGGAGATAGAAGACTTCCCAGCATTCACTTCCATACCCGTAGCTTTGCCAAACAGTTCCAAGATCTCACCAATCGTAATAGCATCACGGACCGACCCAGAACAGAAAATTAGAACATCATCAACAAAAAGAAGGTGAGAGATGAAAAGGTTTGGAGCCACCTGGATGCCCTTCAAAGTACCCTGTCTCTTTGCCACATGAAGAGCTCTACTCAAACCTTCAGCAACCAGTAAAAATAAGAGGGGAGAGAGGGGGCAGCCCTGACGCAGCCCTCTTTCAGCATGAAAAAAAGGGGATGCCGCCCCATTGAGCAGAACAGAAAAGGAAACGGTTGTAATACAACTCATAATCCATCGTATGAAACCGATACCAAAACCAAGGTGAGTAAGAAGCATACGAATATATAACCAACTTACCCGATCATATGCTTTGGATAGGTCTATTTTCAGCACAGTCCCTTTGAGGTTCTTGGTCTTCATGCTATGGAGAGCCTCTTGTGCGGTCCCGATTGCTTCATGAATTTGACGACCTTCCAGAAAACCAAATTGTTCACCGGAAATGTGAGAAGACAGTATGCCTTTGAGTCTTCTCGCAACCACCTTGGCAATCACTTTATAGATACAGTTGCACAAAGAGATTGGACGGAAATCAGCCAGAGAAAGAGGGTTATCCACCTTCGGAATAAGAGCTATGAATGTGGAATTGAAGCAAGCAGGAATCCGCCCAGAAATCCTAGTATCCTCCACAACTTTCAGCAAATCAGTCCCTAAAATATCATAAAGAGCCAAGAAAAACTCAACTGACCACCCATCAGGCCCCGGACTTTTGTCTTTTTGGAAGCTTTGAAGAACCTCCTTTAGCTCTTTTTCAGAGACCTCCGCCATCAAAGATCTGTTATCAGCCTCCTCCACAAATCTCGGAAAATATTGAGCAACCCTTATCACTTCCGCTAGTGAAGCATGTGCTGGAGCCTTAAAAAGGTCCTTGAAATGATCAACCCCCAATCTAGCTTTGGCCTCAAAAGAAGTATGCTCAATGCCCAGACCATCTCTTAACGTCCAGATAGTATTAGCAGCCTTCCGGCCGCGAGCATATGCATGAAAAAATTTTGTATTCTCATCCCCACTAGCCAGCCAAGTGGCCCTGCTCTTCAACCTCCACGATTCCTCCTTATCCATAAGAAGGGAGTTCCTTCTTTTTTCCAATGAAATAAGTGTGTCTTTATCATGTTGGGATTGAAAGCCACCCCCAAAGCCCTCATAAATCAACCGGAGATCCTCTTCCACCTGTTTCAATTCCACATCCTCCCTCTGCCTCTTAGCATCCGACCAACCTTTCACAGCAACCTTGAAACGCTTTAGATTTTCAGCAAACTGGAAGGCAGCAGAAAGAGGACTATCCTCCCTAAAAGGAATCCAGCAATCAAGGACTAAAGCTTTGAAAGAATCATCCCTGAGCCATATGTTGTTGAACTTTAAAGGGCTAGGGGGCTGCCTAGGCCCGATCTTTAGCTCAAGAAAGATAGGGAAATGGTCAGAAGCACCCCCACTGCCAATCCACTGCCTAATCATAAAAGGCCTATCCACAATATGCTCGGCCACCAAAAAGCGATCAAGTCTCTTGGCTATTCTGTCATCAGCACATCTATTATTCCTCCAAGTAGGTTTCAGCTTGATGGGCTCAATGTCCAGCAAGTGATTCTCCTCCAATTTTTGAGTGAAATAACCAGTCAAAGAGTCGATATGTGCATGAGGACCCCACACCTCTGACTGTCCCAAAGAAAAATTCAAATCTCCACCTAAAATTACAGAGTCTCTCTTGATTAAAGAGTTATTCAAGAGAGAGTCCCAAAAAGGAATACGGTCCTGATAAGGGCCATAGATATTAAAGAGATTGAAAACTTCACCAAGCCCCAGTGACAGGAAATTAAATCCCAGGACCGACTCCATACCCCAGAGAGTTTGTGATTTGACTGTTTTTTCATTCCACCCAATGGCCAAACCACCCGACCTCCCTCTAGCATCCAAGGACTCAAAAGACCAGCCAGGCAGCCAACCCTCCAGTCTAGCTTTGACCACCAACCCACCTCCTAAGGTCTCTTGAAGCATAATGAGATCAGGACATTCCAGAAAGATAATTCTCCGGAAAGCAGCTTTCTTGTGGGGACCTGCCAAACCCCTGCAATTGAATGACATTATCTTCATTAAACACCCGGCTTCAGGGAATGGCTTGCTCTAAGCGCCCTGTCAATCGAAATCTGCCTCCCATCATGAACATCCAACTTAGCTCGGTCCTGTGCTTTTGCCAAAAAAGAAATCCTACCCCTACCCCGAGCAGAAGGGGATTTTCCCATCCCAAATCCACCAGCTCCTTTTTTGGCACTAGATCTCAGGTTATAACCAGAGCCCAAAGATGCTGTATTAACCACAGAATTCGACAGCTTGTCACCTGGGTCATAAACTGAAACAGAATCCTTCTCTTGGAGAGCAAGCAGCGAAACAGGATGAGAGGTAATTTTTGGAACATCACTAGAGACCTTTCCACCAGCATCCTGCCTACCTGTGACCGAACCAGCAGACTGAAACAAATATAAAGAGAAGTTCTTCAATTTACTTACCATTTTATCCCACTGATTAATGTTAGGATTTCCATTTCTAATCCTGGATGTCTGTAGTTCATCCCACTAGATAGATGCATGGCCCTTCAACTTGGTAGATGCAAAATTTACTTTCTTCTTATCTTCGACCTCTTTTAAGTCGAAATAATTATCCACCAAACTAATCTAATCTATCAGCTCATCCACATTAAGGTTCCCTTCATATAAAGGAATCTCCATTCTTGGTTTTCCATTAACCTTTGCCAATATATTGAAAATTAGCTTCCTCGCATTCTTCTTCATCAGAAGATTCTTCTGTTGCGCTGACATCTTCTTCTTCAGGTGCTATCTTCTGAGCAATCTCCATTGTTGCTATCCTTGTATGAAGGTGTCGAATCTCTTTGAGCAAAGCTGCGTTTGTTGTAAGTATTCCATGACCCCTGCCAGATCCTCTCCTGGGAAGCATATTTACTATAATACTTGAGAAATAATCTCAACATTCTGCTCTGATACCGAATGATGTAGCCGAAAGGCTGCAATTACCCAAAATACGTATAAAATCTAATAAGTTTTTCCTTTTTCAAGTAAATACCCGTTAAACCGAGTATTCGTGTGCGAAGCTTATACTTTTATGGCCCACACCTGAACAGACCAATCAGCGCCAAGTACAACTTCGCTATTCTTATAAATTTTCACTTAGCAACCTTTACAACTTACCTCCTTGCAGATTTCAACACTTAACACCTTTTTCAATTCCGCGATTTTGCGATTTCGCAGTTCGCAGTTTAGTGATAACCTTATTCCTTATCCCGTGCGATATGTGATATGAGACACATCGCATCGCACCAAAAATAACTTACCATGCAAACTCTTAACAATAACCACAGAAATATGTGATGTGAAATATGCACTGGAGCACTATGCCGACACATGGCTCCGCTTCACTGCATCGCAAATAAAACAACTTAACTTGCGAAGTCTTAACGATACCCACTAAAATTTGCAATGTGCGAATTTGTGATTTTTCGTCCACCATTGATCTATGCCAAATCTAACGGTCCTCATTCTCCTTTAATCCTCCGCTTCACATCGCACTTCACTTAACTTATGAGTTAAGGCCTTAATGCAAAACTCTAAAATATGCGATTTGAAAAATTGCTTTAGAAGCGATTTAATCTCCACCGTTGGTTTTCTATCATATCTAACTATCTCTACTGCACATTCATCGGCCCACTTCGGATAAGTCTTTTCACATAGAACTCCACCGTGTCTTTACTTGTTTTCCTCGCAAATTGACTTCGTTGCATACACTGTGCGATAACCTGATATTCAATTTAACATCGAATTAAAGAGTGAAACTTTAACATAGACAGGATAATTTAAACACACAATACTTGGAATTATCACGATGGTAATTACACAGAGCCGAGCCCTTCAATGGCTGGATTTTACATTCAATGACTTCTCCTCTATGTCTCTCATCTATCACATAGTGTTACACAACATTTTGTCACTGTCCTTGCAATCCCAAACTCGCACATTGGAGGGTCATTTCTATGACTTATAAGAAGTTTCATTCCTTGCAAAGACCATCATTGCATCCCTTTACATGAGAGAAATATTCCTCCTGTTGACAATTCCCTGAGCATAACTGTAAAAACCCTTGTTTTTTCCTTGGCGCGAGTAGCCAGTTACACCCCCACGCTGATTTGGAAAATTAACATTGAGCCCGCGCCAGTTGGTGCTCTGTCCCAGTTAAGCACCCACGCCAAGCTATTTATGGAATGTTTAAAAAAAAATAGAGGCGAAGATTCCACCTCAACAACTTCAAGGATGAGTCATTGGGAGTGGTTGGACTAAATAACCACAGACTCCCTCCTTTAGTTTATGGTTTTCCACCTCCCATGAGAACCTCCTAAAGGATAGGCCTCTCACCCACCTTTGTAGGGATCCCAACCTCCTCCTTTTCCTCTATAAAAGAAGCTATATCTCTTTGCATCAACTAGCTAAACTTGGAGAAGTGATACTATAGCTGAATAGCTGAGCATAGATTGAAGAGTTGTAATATGAAAGAGATCGAGCAAGGAGGAACTTCGTTGAGGGAGCTTAAGTCCATGCCCTCATCCCATCTGAATCCCTTGACAAGTACTAAGATGTTCTTCGGCTGAACCCTGCTGGAGGAGACTGCGACGTCAAAGCATTGGTTGTACCTCTTCCTTATATTAATATATACATGAATAGCGTTTGGGTTCCCATTTTGTGTTATATTTGTTTGATTTAACGCAACATTCTTATCCCTCTTTGACTGGTTAGTGATTACGAATGAAATTATTATGTTGTATGATTCTCTTGTGTAATGTGATATGTGCAGGTATTCGAGCATGACTGCAAATGGATTGTGACTTGCCAAGGCAGGAGTGAGAGGTCACCACCATTACAATTGCAACAACAACATTGGATCCCAGGTAGGTCAATCTACTGTGTCCTCTTTCATTATGTTGTTAGGAACCTACATTCTAGCATGTCTCTTTGTTTCTAGACTCACCCTAGGGCTAGAGGGATTGTCTCTATCCATAGAGAGGATTTACCTGCATAAAAATTGGTGACTCCACCGGGGAATAGTGTGAGTTTTTCGTCTTAGCTTGTTGGGTCGTTTTCTGTTGTTGGTTTGCTTGTTTGTCTTTTTCTGGTTTTCCAGCTTGCTTGCCATCCTCTGTTCAGCTCTAGAGTGTCAAAATTGACCTCTGCTCATTGGATTTTCCTTTTTTCTATAGTTATCTGGCTTGGTGCGCTTTTTATTTAAACAGTCGCGCCGATTGGCGCAGGTTTCTTTTAGTGCAGTCGCGCTAACCCTTGTTTGGCGCTGAATACAACCTCACAATCGTGCCAACTCCTATAGATTTAGGTTTACCCTCCTTGATGAGTTTGTTGGTCAATTGTGCTTGACTCTGGGTTATTTATTGTGTGTAATTAAACCTTTGAGACTGTTTTTACTACTATAGTATTGTTTTTCTTAGTCGTTTGTCCATCTTCCTGTCAGTGTAGTTTAAGGCCTTAGGGTTTCTACGTGTCTTTTTGCATTGAGCCTTCTATTTGGAAATAAAGTCTCTTCGATTGTTGTCAGTATCATTCTTGGGTCATTGCGGTGAGTTTTCTTGATCCTTTTGAGTAATTTTTTTGGTTGAATGGTCTTTTTGTTTTTTTTATTGATCCTTCCCCTTGTTGCTCCAGGCATCGATTACATTGCTTATTTTGGGTCATTTTGGAAAACTCTTTTTTTTTTTTTTTATTGAAAGATTGCGGCATTAGTTTGAGTGCTCTCTTGTGTTTGTTTTGTATTTGGTTGAGCCATTCAATTCCAAGTCCTACATTTGCATACTCAAGCTCATGTTTATTTTTTCATTGAATTAGTGCATTGTGTGCTTCGTTTCATTTGAAAATTAAAAAAATATATATTTTGCATTCTTTCTTTGCATCAAAATTGAAAAATTCTTTTGCATAACTAGCATTTGTTAATCTAGGAAAGAGTTTCATTTTCGATTGATTGCATTAGAGGCACTAGATGTTTTCTTCATATACTTTCCTTGTTGGTTATTGTTTGAAATATTTCTTTCCTTCTCATAACTAGCATTCATCGAATTGAAAATGATGTTCATTTGCATATAGTTTGCATAAGTTGAGCTCCAAATTCGATAGGGCCTTGAAATTGAAACATAATCCAAGATCAACTTTAAAATTCACTCAATGAACCTAAGGAAACATTGAAACCTAACGCAATATTTCTAGTGGTCTAGGCTAGAGACGTGTTCCGGCGTCTTAAAACCTAGTAGCTGTCGTTCGCCTTTTGGCTGTAGACAATGCTAGTACGAACTTGTGCTCCCCGTACCATTGTATATATAAAGGGAGACCCCCCTAGGTTGCAATCCTTTTATCCACAGGAAGCCGAGTCTTCCACCTTGTACTATGATACACGAAACACAACATTCAGAGAGACTACCTGCACGTACGTTAAGTCCTTGGTCATTTCTCTTTCATTTGATCACCAAGGTGTATATGGCAGTTCACGAAAACCTGCTACACCCTCTTGCTTAGAGTACCTGAGTAGTCATTTTGATCTTTTCATGACTATTTAAACAAGAGAAGAGATCATCGAGCACTTGTAATTTCACGCTCATTTCAAATTGAAAGTGACTAGAGTCATCTTTTGTCTGTTTCTCGACTCTTAAAACATGAAACAATGAAATTTGGTTTTAGTGTCATAAAATTAATCACCTACGATCACACACTCATTAAAAGTTTTGTTACTTGGCCTGTTCTTGTTTTCCTTAGTTCTTGATCTTGGAGCCTTCGATTGGTTATCTCTTTTCCTTCCTGTCTTGATATATAGTCAAAGTGGTAGAACCTCTAGTTTCGTCGTCCTCACTGCCTCCTAGTGGTGGTTCTTTTCCAGACGTTTCTTTTGAAACCCCTCAATCCACTAGGTCTGCTGAATTTTCGCAGCCTATTCTCTCGTATGTCCAACCTCTTGCTACTCGATCTCCACCTGACGAGCCAGTTGAGTTCAATTGGCCTCCTTCAAGTGCTTGGTCTGGTTTTGGGGAAGAAGGAGAATTTCCTCCTCTTATGTCATGATCACCATTTATTGCCGCTGCGATACCTCCTAGTCCCCGTAGTATTTTCGAAGATCTTATGGCTGAATCAGATATGGATTCCTCCAGTCCTATTGGCAGTGAAGAAATGTCTGTTTCCATAGGAGAATATCACCTCTTTCCCGAAGATCTCCCTCGTGTCTCTATCCAATATTCTCCACCATCGGTGTCACTTCCGCATGGATATAGGTCTTTGAGTCAGATTATGTCTGGTGTTGCTTCCATAACACAATCCAAAACAGTAAATCCTCCTCGGAGTTTGGTCCTCCCTTCGCTAGGACTGTCACCTTCGGCATTAGATCCGTCGGTTACTATCACGTCTGTCCCAATTCAACCTACTGTCTATGTGGCTTCATCTACACCGGTTGTTACATCTCAGTCGTATGGATCTTTTCACACTCGTAGGTCTATTTTTTTCAATCCCACGTGGCCTGTTAATCCCGGCCTGGGCAGATCCCAACCCCGCATCGTAGAAACCCCGCTTGCTTCTACCATGCATATGGTTTCTACCTATGTGTTTGACGAGCAGATGTTGGATATTCACCGACGTTATGCTCCCTCCATGGAGGCCACACCTGCTTCTAGTGTTGTTTCCACTACCCCCGTGATTCCTGGCGGCCTTAATTTTGAATATTATCTGTTGGCTGTTCAGCAGCAGAGCTCTCAGGGTTCCTAGTAGCCCCAAGCTCCTGGAAATCCTCTTTTTCATCACTATGATGTTGTTGGTACCCCCATTTATTCATTTCCGCTTCATTATGATGAGCGTGGCAATTCTATTTATTTACCTCCTGGTGATCCTTATCAAGCCGTTACTCATCAAGGACCTTCATTACAGGGACAACCCTCAGGCTTACAAGGGAAACCCTTACAGGGACAACCTTCAACCCAGCAGGGACAACCCTTTGGTCCTTAAGGAAAACCTTTTGGTCCACAAGGTCAGCCTCTACAAGGTCAACTTCGGTTCAAAAAGGACAACCTTATAGTATATTTTGTCAACCTATGAATCAACCAGGGCCATCTTCTAGTCCCGGGGGTCATATCTATCCACCACAGGGACAACCTGTTGGACCTCAATCACTGCCGCACGTTCAGTATGGCCCAAAATTTGTGCACTCAAGGCAACCCTACGGTCCTGCTCCAGGTCAACCTGGTTATCAGGGTCAACTTGGTCCATCACAACCATCGAGCAAACCTTTCCCACGGGGGCAACCCGATGGTCCTCATATCCAATTCAAAAACTAGTTCAACCAGCTCAGCAATCATTTCAACCTGCCCACTAGCAGATTCCTTCGTTTCTACAGCTAGTTCTACCTGTTTACCCGACTCAGCCAGGTCCACTTGCTCAGCAGCCTGCTCAACCTGCTTCGCAAGGTCAACCCGCACCAACCTCTATGCCCTAATATTCACATTTCCTCCCCCAGAATTCAAAACTGGAAGCTGCAGGTAGTAAGAAATGACTCAAAATGAAGGGAAAGGTGTCGGATCTTACCTGGAACTGACGGATTCGAGATTGGTCTGCTGGATCGTCCGCCATCGTCGTCGTAAAATCACAGTGCTAAATGGGTAACTTTTGCTCCATAAGAGGTAAAAAGTGAAAAGAAATTATTTTTACCATTTTTGGCATTTTATAACTTTTTCACAACCCGAATTAGGTTTTAAGACATATTTTTTGATTATTCTGTTATATTATTTCAAGAAATCGATTTACATGTGTCTCTTGTGCAGCGACAGGTTTTCATGAAACAGTGATGAAGTAACGAGTTGTATTTTATACTTTTTCAGACTTGGTAAAAACACGAAAAAGTCACTACTGGAGTCATCTTTCAGCTCTTTTCTGACTCTCTAAAATTGAAAAGATTGCTGAGATTCTTGTCGTTTTGAACTCGTTAAATGGTTGCGAAACGATATCTACCCAGTATACGTTTACCCCTTTTTCGGGTTGGGATGGATTATTTACGAAAAGGAATACCTTAGCCTATCGCGACTAAGAGGTTCTCTCAGACATAGTTTTCTACCTTTTCGGATCTGTGAGACTACCTACGAAAGGGACTACTGGAGTTTTCTTTTTCGCCTTCTTTTCAAACTCTCTAAACATGAAAAAATGCCAAGTTCTCCCTTTGTCAGACTCGTTAAACCATGATGACATCGGACTTCGTCACCATGACGTTACTTGAGTTCCTCCTTCCTAGGGCTCGTAAAATGTACTAGGTTGGATTTGTCCAAAGGACAAAATTACATTGCAAGCATATGCTATCCCCTTCAAGCTTGTTTTAAAAAATAATTTGGGTACTCGCCATAAATGGTGGGGAAAAATAGAACCCAGTTCTAGTTATGTTGGCAGTATGTCACTCTTGAACATGACACTTGTCTGCATTTATGTCAGGTTGGGGACATCTCATTTCGTCTTTCTTGCCTTTATGGGTTTGGGTAATCTCTTTTGACCTCTCATTTGCTCTCTGTCACATCATCATGACCTCAAATTCCTTGATGTCAAATACTGCTGAATCTAGTGTCGTGTCATTGATATGTTCAAGAGAAGTTTGCCTTTGCAATTGTCAACCTTTCTTTGATTCCCTGTTTGTCTAGATTCACTTTCATCATGTTCTGCTATCTCATGTCGATGATGTGGGAAACATTATGGCCCTCCTTCGATCAGGTCACTTCCTGTCGACATCAGCTCATTATCCAGGAATTTGATCTAGAGACTCCCTTCTGGTACCTTGGAGCCTGCATGCCTCAATGACAGGTTTTTCACATTTGACACAAGGTTCACATCATTGGCCTTTGATCGAGTGATTTTGCGGGTGTTCGACGTCATATCACTATTCACATTCCGTAGATTTTACCTTTTTTACCTTGAGGGCCATCGTCATCATTGGTGGTTTCTCTCGCGTCTGTTAACAACTTTCATCATTGGATGGTAATCAGACGATTTTCTTGCATGTTCGACTTCAGCTCATATATTCGCATGCTTGAAATTGTACTTGTTCGGGTCGAGATAGAGCACAAGACCCTGGGTTTTGTCTGATAAAATCCAAGCTGTGAATTTTTGTGGATTATCATGACTTATTGCATGACTCCTTTGATTGGATGGCTGCGACCATACCTGAGTGTATTTGTTGATCCTTACTACTGTATGGCTACATCCATACCTCGGATCTCAGTTTTTACATACTCTATTATGGATGGCTGCGCCCATGCCACATTTTCATGTATCACATATGTCAATTGTATTTGTAATTGTAGGTTTTTCAACAGCGGTGTTTAGTTCGAACACGTTCTCATAAATCATTTCGCCCCTCCCTCTCCCTCAAACCTTATGCTTTAAGGGGCATCTGCTACACAACATTTTTTCACTGTCCCTGCAATCCCCAAATCGCACATTGGAGGGTCATTTCTGTGGCTTATAAGAAGTGTCATGCCTTGAAAAGGCCACCATTGCATCCCTTTACATGAGAGCAATATTCCTCTTGTTGACAATTCCCTGAGCAGAACTGTAAAAACTCGTATTTTTGCCTTGGCGCGAGTAGCCAGTTACACCCCCACGCTGATTTGGAAACACTGAGCCCGTGCCAGTTGGCGCTCTGTCCCAATTAAGCACCCGTGCCAAGCTGTTTATGGAATGTTTAAAAAAAAATAGAGGCGAAGATTCCAGCTCAACAACTTCGAGGATGAGTCATTGGGAGTGGTTGGACAGAATAACCACAGACTCCCTCCTTTAGTTTATGGTTTTCCACCTCCCATGAGAACCTCCTAAAGGATAGGCCTCCCTCGCACCTTTGTAGGGATCCCAACCTCCTCCTTTTCCTTTATAAAAGAAATTATCTCTCTTTGCATCAACTAGTTGAACTTGGAGAAGTGATACTATAGCTGAATAACTAAGCATAGATTGAAGAGTTGTATTGTGAAAGAGATCGAGCAAGGAGGAACTTCGTTGAGGGAGCTTAAGTCCATGCCCTCATCCCATTTGAATTCCCTTAAAATTACTAAGACACGCTTCGGCTGAACCCCGCTGGAGGAGACTGCGATGTCAAAGCATTGGTTGTAACTCTTCCTTCTAATAATATATACATGACTAGCGTTTGGGTTCCCGTTTTGTGTTATATTTGTTTGATTTAACGCAACATGCTTATCCCTCTTTGACTGGTTAGTGATTACAAATGAAATTATTATGTTGTATGCTTCTCTTGTGTACTGTGTTATGTGCAGGTATCTGAGCATGACTGCAAACAGATTGTGACTTGCCAAGGCAGGAGCAAGAGGTCACCACCATTACAACTGAAACAACAGCATTGGATCCCAGGTAGGTCAATCTACCGTGTCCTCTTTCATTCTTTAGTTAGGAACCTACATTCTAGCATGTCTCTTTGTTTCTAGACCCACCCTAGGGCTAGAGGGATCGTCTCTGTCCGCAGAGAGGATTTACCTTCATAACACACAACTTGCATACTTTTCACACTTCACACACTTATCTACGCTTCCATCTAACTGAAAGAAATTTTTCATTTATTAGCTTTTAAATCAACTCTATCTTAACCTCTCAATCCTAATCTATTTGCTAAATCTCCTCGCAGGGAGAACCAAATGCTACTTTTATTCCTATTTAATCTAGGACATTAAAACCAAATAAATTCACACATTTAAATCTAACTAAACTATTAATGATCAAATTTTCCCACTTCTTGTTTTGCCACAACATGTGAAGACATAATCACATTGCTGGAAATTATCTGGATGCTCCTGCATCATTATGTGAGCTTCAAGTTGGAAGCTCAAATTGTTACCTGGGATCCTAGAGAGACCATATGCGACATCTCTAATATCGGTTATATATTTAGTAGGGCGACGGTGTGCTTCGGCTCCCATCGACGGTTCAAGGGTCCTAATGACAGTGCCTTTGGTGGGTTGAAGGTATTGTTGTCTCCATGTGAGTTGTTTTGCGTTATAACTCTGGGTTTGGCTGTTTGTGAGGGATGGTTGGTGTTAATTTTTTGCCTAAGTATGAGTAGCAAGTCTATAGGGGACCCATGGGCGAGGGTATATTTTTCTTTTCATTCTATGGAAGGTCAGTTGTGTTTGTGGGGGAGTGACCTGGTCGCTGGGGTTGGGAGGTTTTTCCACGCTGTATCTCGAGAGTTATTTTTTGTGTTTTTTGTTCACTTGTTGAGTTGGGTGTCATTTGAATTTTTCTGCCTTCGGCATTTTTGGGTCTCCGCCTCTGGGGTTGTGCCTCCCCCCTCTGGTCCCGTGTGGCTTATGTGGCTAAGGGTGTCTCTGGTTGTAGGGATGTGCAGTTTAATTTCTTCCTTTTGATCCCCCCGGTTAGGGTGGCGGTTTATGCTTAAAGCAGGTGATTTCTTTACCCCACTCCGATACAAAGGTGGGTGTTTTTGTGCTTGAGTGGAGGCCTGTTTACTCAGGGGGAGGTATGGTGTTTGGAGATTGTTTTCAGGTGGATCACTATGTTTATCTGGCTGGGAATTTTCAAGATTCCTTGACTAGTTTTCAAGTGGTTTTGGTGGCCATGCCTCGTCAGGTAGGCTGACCTCGGCGTGGCCGGGGGTAGTAAGGTCCTGTTGTGCGCTGAGAAATAGCCTCAGTTTGTCATATTCCAAGTTGGATAGCGAGGATCACGAAGGGTTCGGGCCCCACATGCGAGGTTTCTCACCAGGCGCTGTGGTTTCCCTAGCAATGTTTGAAACCATAGCTGAGCAACTTCACGGGGTCCGGGCTAACTTAGCATACTCAGGGAGCAATACTACGATGACCGAAACGAGTTGGTTGCCTATACCAATGATATCGAATAAAACCAAAATGAAATTATAGAGTAGTTGGACAACGTTTGAGGAGTCAACGTCGCACAAATGACTGCTTACGGACTTTGGAGGCCCGAGTTGAGCATATCGACTTCCACATGCATGATAATTTTGGATTTTCTGTAGTTCCTCTTGAATTTCCTCCTCAGTCTCCTCTGTGATATATGTAATCTAGTTGATCATTTTGTCTTATTTGTAGCTTCTAAGGTTGCTCATCCTTCCAGAAATAATGGGTATATGTAATCATCTTTTTCCAACTCCGGCTCGCCTAGCTAAAAAAATCGGTCGGAGTGAGGCTAGGGGGGTCGTTGAGATATATTTTGTACTCTGGTTTATTCAGATAATCTAATTGAGTTTTTTGATTGACAAAAAAAAGAGATAAGAATGAAGATTAAATTTGAGAGAGGTGTATAATTGTGTTTGTACTCAACATGAAATTAACCAATGATATTTAAAAAATAATAATAATATAGTACTATATTAATATTGACTTTAAATGAAATATTTATACTAAGAATATTGTTAAAAAAATAATAATAAATATATATCAATATCCACCTTAAAAAAATAATGTTATATACATATAAACTTTATTTTTATATAAATTAATTAAAAGTTAGTTAGGTGTGTGTTTGTGTCTAATGGGTGTATTTAGAATGGTTGGTACGAACTATGTTATCTTTCCTAGATTTTTCAATTTTTACAAGTGACATGATGATCCTTAATTGTAATGGAACATTTTCAATGGTGTGGAGGAGATTGTAATTTTTTTTTTTGCTCAACATAATATTAGCACGTGGCATACTCAACATGGAGTTGGTATTTGTAATGGAACGTTTTCAATGGTGTGAAGGAGATTATAATTTTTTTTTTTTTGCTCAACATGAAGTTAGCACGTGGTATACTCAACATGGAGTTGGTGTGCACACACACACACACACATATGGAGAGGGATAAAGTTTCTATATTTTTTTGTTTGCTCAACATAATGTTAGCACGTGGCATACTCAACAGGGAGTTGGTGTTTGTAATGGAACATTTTCAATGGTGTGAAGGAGATTATAATTTTATTTTTTTGCTCAACATGATGTTAGCACGTGGCATACTCAACATGGAGTTGGTGCACACACACACACACACATATGGAGAGGGATAAAGTTTCTCAAAACTATTAAAAAAATTTACAACTTGAGTAGGGATTTGATCCTTACAAAATACATAGAGAGTTAATAGGGATCTAAATTAGTTTAATTAATTTGGATTGATTTTATACATAAATATTTTAAAAGAAATCCAAAAAGTGAATTTTATATCTAGAATTGGATAAATGATAGATTTTCTCATTTTAATTGTGTTAAAGATTTAGATTGATGTTTTGTTTCACTAACATGGTGATAGAGATGATGACAATGATGATGGTTGATGTTCATTGATATCAAATTATCAAACCTTTAAAAATGTAAGAGATTGCTTGATTCTAAAAAAACTTTAAGAGAAGCATTCCTAACTCATCTTAGTTTTGATGAGTTATAAGATTAGGAGGGTTGCATTGTACAAATATTTTGTATTGTTATTTAATTTAGGTGTACACAAGACATTCTAAGATAAAGTGTTTTCCATTTTCAATACTTTTGCAGGTGTCACAAACATGACAAATTCTTTAGCGTACAACATTTTAGGAATTGTAAAATGCATGGTTTCATTATGGAAGTCTAAGATTTCTACTCCAAGGTGGATATGACTATTAATACCAAAAAAACTAAAGTCATGATAATTAAATGCAAAAAGAGCACTTACGATGCTTTCATTTATGACAATATCTCCTTAGACAAAGTTCATTCATACAAATATATGGGAATCAACATTCATCATAAGCTCAATTGGAATTATATCATTGAGAATGAGATAAATGAAGGTTGGAAAGCTTACTATGGGCTTGAAAAAAATTGTAAGTCGATAGATATTTAGATTTAGGATAAATGAAAAAGCTCCTCTTTGTGAGTCTCATCGCTCTTGTTATTTTATATGGATGTGGGGTTTGGTGTTGCAGTATATCCATAGAGTCATGGAAGACGAATGAATAAATACAAAAGCAGTTTATAACTTGAAACCTAAATATTAAAGGAAATATTTCCCACCCTATCCTCCTAATTGAATAAGTCTTTCCCCCATTGAAAGTATGTATATGACTAGGTATATTATGTATAAGAAGTTATGCAACATTGATGCCAAACAGTTTCCTAAAATCTCTTCTATTTCTAGCCAAAACCCCCACCTTCGACTATGTTTCCTCAAAATTTAGTTGTCTTGGGAGGGTACCGCACAAGGCAAATAGTTAGATGAAGGGACAACAATATCAGGTGTGGCCCACTGCCACCATAGCCATTACCTCTTGCTCTTTTGTGGACCTTCACCACTAGGGAGGCTTCCCTGTATTAGGTCACCTAAAGGATTTATCAATTACTAGGGATAAAAGTGACAAGGATAGGCTAAGGAGGGTTTCTCCTCTTAAGAACAAGGCTTATATAGCATAACAAGGCAATTCATGTCTTCCAAAAAGGCCTAATTAGGGCACAACATGACTTAAGGCTTGAGAATTAGTAAGGTAAATAGGCTTATCTAAGGTCACAAGGCCAAGAAAATGCTCTCAATAGATGCATATTTTCAAAATATGGAACAATAAGCCTTCAACAAGTCCTAAGTTGAAGCCTAAGGAAAAATAGGGCTTTTCTAAGGCAAAATTGATACGAGGGATAAAAAATATGCTCAAAATCAAAGTGTTCAAAATCTTCCGAAACAAGTGCTAAATTGGATCTTGTTATTCTGATTCGAACGACGCTTGAATCGGCTCAATCAGACACCATATGAGAAAGTTATCGTGTTCTAAAGTTTTTTGAAAATAACTAAAAAGTCAATTTGCAGGGTTGACTTGGTAGTTGACTAGGCAAGGCATACGATAATGTGGCACTGATATTAGTAGCTCACTGTGCAAGTATGGTGGTTAAATGGGCCAATACTATTCTAACATGTGGCATTATCGTAGAGGGCGATTTGGTAGTCTTTTATTGGTTGGTGAAGATTTGGTTTGACCAATCGGGAGGCGCCTCGTGGCCCAATGGGAGGGTGCCATGTGACCTTGGAGTTCGTACAAAATTTTGTTGGGTGACTGACCAACCCTTATGGGGTTTGACCCTGTGACCTCGAATAGTCTAACCATCCACTCCATTGTCTTGCCATTTTATTTCTTGTTATATAACATGCAAATGGTTTTTGATAACATGTTATGGTCTAGCGGTTTGGGGGGGCCTGGGCCAATTGGCTCGCCCGACTGACCCAACCCCCAGTCACATTGGTTATCACTTGAACATGGTGGAAAGGTAGAGGGGGTGGCGATCTAGCCCCAACCCCTGGTTGCAATGTTCAACATATAAGAATCATCGAATGTTTCGATGGGGCAGGCACGTGGGATGACGCCCGCGCCTCGCCCGTGGCCATATGTAACAACCACATGAACAAGTGTCGAGGCTGGTGGGGTGTGTGTCATTTGGACCACGCCTCCAGTCATATATATTGCCACATGAATAGAACAAGGGGCATAAATTAGGGGCGCGATGCCTAGTTAAATGTCTGAAAATTACATCGATTTCGGGGGAATTTCTATTATTCCCGTGCTAGTTTGTCGCTTAGTGGTTCCGCCAAAGGTGTTGGAATATATTATATTCCTTGGAAGGTAATAATGTCAGAATTTGAATACAATTTTATGTAAAAGAGTAACACATTATATCCCATATTCATTATGGCATAGTATACTCTTGTACCCATTTATTATATAAAGATGTGTTATTTTGGAGAATTATATTATGCCACATTAAATATGTGAGAGTAATTCCTCCATATCTCTGGGTAGGGTCAAGGGATCCTTTTTTAAAAACAATCACATCTCATCTTGTGGTCATACTCTTATTTGTATCAGGTTATTTGTAGTTTCTCTCTTTGTAATATTGTAGGATATTTCTGGAGATAATAGAAGACAACATTCCTGTGGACGTAGCCCAATTGGGTGAACCACGTATATCTGTTGTATTCTTTTTCATTATTCTCTTTCTGTTCTTATTTATATGTTGATACGTTGTTGGTTTCTTAGATAGATAGCTAGTTTAGTAGATCTAATATTCTCACATGGTATCAGAGCCATGGTTACTATGATCTAACATCTTCTTTGAATTTAACCATCAACGTGTATCTTAATTTTTTATTATCTGGGCACTCATTTTTTTGTAGATTTGCTTTCTATCTGGTAGCCATTAGGCTTCTCTTCAGATCTGGGCACGATTCTACATATTTGAGATATTTTTTTCTCATAACCCTAACTTTGTTGTGTAGTTTTTTTGCAGATTTTTTTTCAAGGGGCTCTTGATTGTTTTTCTATAAGAACTATATGTTTTTTGGATTTTCAAGGGGTTCTTGATTGTTTTTCTGTAAGATCTATATGTTTTTTCGAATCTTCCTCAAGGAGATCTATCTTCCGGTTGTAATATTTAGTTACGACAGTTAGGACAGGTTTTTTGTTTTGTTTTGTTTTTTTGTTTTGTTTTTGTTTTTTGTTTTACAGGGCGGAAGATTGGCGGAATGAGGGTTCAGATCAGGATTTCGGCTACATAAGTGGATGCAAAGTGGCTGCGCCATTTCCGAAAACAAGTTATAATAAACATTTGGAGCATTATTGAGTTTTTTGTTTTTGTTTTTCCACTTGACGTTTTTTGTCAGTTATGTTACATTTTGTGAAAAATTTCCCAGAAAAGAGTAAATATTTTGGTTCATCTCACCAAGATACCCAATTTTAAAAAAAAAATCAGCTCAAACAGAGTCCCAGAAGTAGAGTTATCACTGATTTAAGATTGGGTTTTTTTTTTTTTTCCCAGGTTTTTTGGTGACGACAAACGAACTGCAGAAATTTACAATTTTCTATCCACTTTTTCTCTTGTCATTTCTTGCATTTGGGTTTATATTTATTGTCAAAATTTCTATCATTATGACTTCATAGGTAGCTTCTGTTCCTGAAAAGGAAAATGATTGATGTTGTCAGGAGTAAGAATCTATGGAGGTTGGTTAATGGTGAACACAAGAAACCTATAGATGCTCAAGCCTTGATTAAATGGGAAGAAAAGTTTGATCAAGAAAGAGGGCTCATTGGTCAAACTGTTTCAGATAGTCTTCAGGTAAGTATTGAGGCAAAAGACAACCCGGTTGAGGTATGGGAAATTCTTGCTTCTTTATTTGATAAATCTGATGACGTTTCTGCTTATTACCTTGAAAAGAAGATTCATGAGCTAGATCATATTGATTTTGATAGAGTAGAATTATATCTTTTTGAATTGAAAACCTTAAATTAAAAGTTAAATAATTGTGGTAAATATTACAAGAAGACAAACACTACTCTTATCATTCTTGTAGAACAAAAATTGCCATCTTGTTTTGACATGTTCATCCAAACTAGGAATAGGGCTCTTGAATTGTCTCAAAGTAACACGAAACCTAATTTTGATGATTTTTGTGAAGGGTTGATAAATGAGCAATAAAGGTTGATTGCTTCAGGACAAGTCTCACCTAATAAAGCTCTTTTGGCACATAATAAAAATCCTAAGGAAAGTTTTAATAATGCCAAAGGTTCTTGTTCACACACTTCCAATCATACTAATAATAATGGTCATGCTTCTCATGCACATCATGAAACTAGTATGAAGAAAAAATTGTATGATCCTTGTAAGCATTGTGGTAAAACTAACCATCCTGAAAAGAATTGCTTTAAAGCGAAACGTTTAATGACTAAAGAAAACAAGAAAAATTCTAATGAATCTCAAGTAGCTTTATGTGCATCTATTGTTTCATCTAATAATTCTTCTTCTAATGTGAAATGGATAATGGATTATGGTGCTTCTAAACTTATGACTGGTAATGCTTCTTTATTTACATCTTATGACACTAATAAGCACTCATCTCAGAAAGTTTCTTTTGGTGATGGTAAACAACTTTCTATAATTGGTTCTGGTAATATTAATATTGCTAATGGTCAATTGGAAGATGTTTTTCATGTTCAAAACATTCCCATCAACTTACTTTATATTTAGCGTGCATGTCAGAAAGGTTTTAAATTTGAAGCTTGGCCTGATAAATATGTTCTTAAAGATATCAACCAAAATTACAAAGTAGTTTCTTCTGGCCCTGTTGATCATACAACTGGTTTATATAATTTTGCAGGTTTTAATTCAACTAAGAGACAACCCTTTTATTCCTATGTTGCTCATGCGGATGAACTAAGTAAATTATGGCATGAAAGATTGGGTCACTTTAATTATGGGAAAATGAAAATACTAACTAAAATGGTTCATGGTTTGCCTAATATTTCTTCTACTGCTGGTTTTTGTGAAGGATGTGTTCTTGGTAAACATCATAGAGAAATGTTTGACAAAGGTAAATCCTGGCATGCTGAAGAACCTTTGCAATTAATTTAGAGTGATATCTGTGGTCATCTTGAAGTTCCTTCAATATCCCATGCAGTTTATTTTCTTACCTTTATTGATGAATTTAGTAGAAAATCTTGGGTTTATTTTTTGAAAAATAAAAGTGAAACATTTGTAAAATCTCAAAAATTTAAATCCATGGTTGAAAATGCATCTGGTAAGGGTATTAAAACTTTGCGATCTGATAATGGGGGGGAATTTGTTAAGAAATAATTTGATGCATATTTATCTAAACATGGTATTCAACATCAAAAGACCGTTCCTTACACACCACAACAAAATGGTATTTCTGAAAGGAAAAACATAACTTTAGTTGAAATGGCTAGTTGTATGCTTATTGCATAAGAAATTTTTGGCTGAAGCCATCTGTTGTGCTAATTTTATTTTAAATAGAGTTCCTACTAAAGTTGTTAAGCATGTTACCCTTGAGGAAAAATGGAATGGACGTAAACCAGATATAAGTAATTTTAAGGTGTTTGGTTGTGAATGTTGGGCTCACATTCCTAATGAAAAATGAAAAAAGTTAGAACCCAAATCTCACAAGTGTATATTAATTGGTCATGATGAGAATTCCAAGGCTTACAGGTTGTTTGATCCTTCTAATTAAAGTGTCATAATTAGAAGGGATGTTCAATTTCATGAAGTCTCTTCCCTGTCCAAGTCTGTAGAAAATCATGTTACCCTGAATTTACCATTACCATCTGTTACTCCTATTCATGTTACTCCTTCTTCCAATTCTGTGCCTCTTATTGATCTTGATTCTTCCTCTCCCTCAAGTATTCCATCTGAAACTCATGAAGCTCCTGAAGTGACTCATGTTCCTTATATTATTCCTGTTTGGTCTTAGAAAACCCTTGAATCTATAGGTAGTGAGGTTGTAAATCCTTCTGACACTCGTCGAACTAGATCTAAATTTGCTCTTATGACCAAAGTTTTGACCACAGATGATCCTGCTACTTATGCTCAAGCTAAGGGTAATCCTCATTGGGAACAATCTATGTCTATTGAATATGAATATATTTTGAGAAACAAGACTTGGTCTCTTGTTACTCTTCCTTTAGGAAAGAATTTAGTTGGTTGTAAATGGTTTTATAAAACTAAGTTCACTGCAGAAGGACAGATCAAAAAGTATAAAGATAGATTAGTTTCCAAAGGCTTTAATCAACTTGAAGGTATTGATTATAGTGAAATTTTTTCTCATGTTGCTAAAATGAACACAATAAGAACCATTTTATCACTTGATGCATCCTTTAAGTGGGAAATTCATCAAAAGGATGTTAAAAGTGCATTTTTAAATGGTGATCTTACTGAAAAAATTTATATGCAACAACCTCCTAGTTTTATTTTTGGTGAATCCTCAAGTTTAGTATGGAAATTACACAAATCCTTATATGGTCTCAAACAAGCCTGTAGGGTTTGGTATGATAAAATTGATGCATATTAATTGAATAATGGTTTTAAGCGTTGTATATCTGATCCAAATATGTATGTTAAGAACTTTGGTGATAATGTACTCATTATTATTTTATAGGTGGATGATCTAATTATCACTGGCAGCCAGCTTGTATTAATTCAAGATATGAAAATTGCTCTTCAGAAGCAGTTTGAGATGACATATCTCGGTACATTGAAATATTTCTTGGGTCTTCAGATCTGGCATATGGCCGATGCTATTTTTCTCTCTCAACCTAAGTATGCGACAGATCTATTGGCTCATTTCCACATGAGTAATTGTAAACCTGCTCCTACACCATTTCAATCCGGTGTAAAGTTAACTATTGAGTGTACCACTCCACTGGTTGATGCTAATTTTTATCGTCAGCTCATTGGAAGTTTAATATATTTAACTCACAGTAGACCAGATCTCTCTTTTGCCATCATTATGATTTCTCGGTTCATGCAACAACCTCGTGAAATTCATTGGCAGACAACCAAGAGAATTCTGAAATATTTACAGGGGACATTGCATTATGGTGTATTTTATTCGAGAAGTGCTACAATTTTATTCTCTGGTTATACAAATTATGATTGGGCAGGTGGCAGTTTTGATCGACGATCAACTACTGGTTACATATTTCAACTTGGTTTAGGTTTGATCTCTTGTTCCAACAAGAAGTTGAAGACTCTTTCTTTATCTTCATGTGAAGCAGAGTATAAAGCAGCCAAAGAAGTAGCTAAAGAAGCCATTTGGTTAAGACATGTTCTTACTAAGCTTGGTCTGGTTCCAAAATCGTCCACCATGTTGAAATGTGACAATCAGGGTGCAATTAAACTTGCTTACAATTCGGTATATCACTCCAAAAAAAAGCATCTTGACCTTGATGATCATTATATTTGAGGTCTTGTTCCCAATGGTATTATTTCTCTGGAGTATTGTCCTATCGAGCAACAGGCAGCCAATATATTCACCAAATCCTTGACAGAAGCTAAGTATGCGTATCTTTGTTCTTTGCTTGGGATGAGGGAAGTTGTCATCAAGGGGGAGTAGTAATGACTCCTTCCTTCCTTAGTGTTAGGTAGTGTTAGGATGGGCCCTTCTCCCAACCATTATTAAGGGGGAGTGTTGGAATATATTGTATTCCTTGGAAGGTAGTAATGTCTTTGTATTATGTTGGAAGTTGAATACAATCTTAGGTAAAAGAGTAACACATTATATCCCATATTCATTATGGCATAGTATAATCTTGTAGCCATTTATTATATAAAGAGGTGTTATTTTGGAGAATTATATTATCCCACATTCAATATGTGAGAGTAATTCCTCCACATTTCTGGGTATATAATAGGGTCAAGGGAGCCTTTTTTAAAAAGAATCACATCTCATCTTGTGCTCATACTGTTATTTCTATCGGGTTATTTGTAGTTTCTCTCTTTGTAAGATTGCAGGGTATTTATGGAGATAATAAAAGACAACCTTTCCATGGACATAGCCCAATTGGGTGAACCACGTATATATGTTGTATTCTTTTTCCTTGTTCTCTTTCTGTTCTTATTTATATGTTGATATGTTGTTGGTTTCTTAGATAGATAGCTATTTTAGTAGATCTAATATTCTCACAATAGGTAGAATTCGTTGCCAGTTTTGACAAGGATTTCAACATAATTTCTGTCGTTCCCATGTCATTTGTTGCTTGGAAGTTCCGCCAAAGGCAGAATTCGTTTACAATTTTGACAACGAGGTCATTTTGCATGACATATAACAGAGAAATGAAGGAGTCCTAACTTGGCCATTTTTCAGCCTTTTTTAGCCCAAGAAGAGCCTACATAGGGTTTTTTGGGTGTTCTGGACACAATGGAAACATTATTTTTGTGATTTAATCATTGTATGTTGATGTAATTGAAATTTTGAGCATATAATTTAAATTGGCAACATTAGAATCTGGAACTGGAGATGTAGCTTGGGAGGGGTGAATTTCGTCATAAAATTGTTGTTTTGTGATGCTACATGTTGTCTATTTTTATCTGTTTAATTCTGGAATACTTAATTGAGTTTAATAAGTTTAACAAGGTCTAAATTGAGAACAAGAGGATTTCTTGAAGAACCAAACCGTAAAATTGGTTCAAGGAGGTCACAAACTCCTCAAACTCCACCAGTCATGGAACATGAATAAGGACAAGAGCTGATGTCTAAGGATGAGAGAGATTTCATAAAGGTTTTATTTGATATGTCTGATATGGTGAAAGTGTTGTACAGTGAGAGGACAACAAGTTTGCAAGGTTAAAGTTAAAATCATCCAAAAGGTAATGGTAGTGATGGAAGAAAACCTTCACCTCCACCTCCTCCTTCACCTCCATATTCACCTCCATCCTCACCTCCTTCCTCACCTCCTTCATCTCATATACATACCCCTCCTAGATCTCCAAAAATACATGCTAAGTCTCATTTGCTGAAACTTGATGTCAAGCTTGAATTTCCTATGTACAATGGGGAAGTAAATGCAGAAAAGTTGGATAAATGGGTTCGTCAAATTAAAGTCTGTTGCAGGATTCAAATTATTGATGATTATGTTACAAAGATCCATCTTGCTTCTATTCATTTGGAAAGTGCGGCCCTCATCTAGTAGGAGGCTAGAACTCAAGAAGATTTGAAGAAAAGTGGTAAAATTATCTCTTCTTGGAATAATTTTATAGCTGCATTAAGAAGCCAATTTTATCCATTAGCTTATATGAAAAAATAAATTATGGATTGGAAAAGCTTTATACAAGCTAAAGGTTAGAGTGTCACAAAAATTTACAAGAAGAGGTTTAATCTTGGGTGCTGATTTGTCTTCACAAGATACTCTCCTTAAATACATAGGTTGATTACATAGTTATTTGAGACATACTATGCTTATGTTTAATCCCCAAATATAGTTGAAGTATGTGTTCACGCAAATCATTTGGAATCAAGAGGAAATAATGTTCCTCAAGAGACTAGCAAGAAACCATTCAAATCTAGAGACAAAGGAAAGGGGAGTTTAAAAGCAAAGGAAAAAATAATGCTACAATCAAGAAAGAGGGAGAAAAACTTACCTGTAAACATTGTTCAAAAGAAGGCCATGATGAATACCATTGTTGGAAATTACATCCAGAAATGAGGCCAAAGAAGTTCAATAACAAGGGGAAACAAAATATTGTTTCTACAACTCAACAATATCTAGGATTTGATTTAGGTTATGAAACAAAAATCACAGCTATGGGAATAAAAGGTAAATATTCTAATGAAAGCACTAGTTCTTCTAGTAATCCTATAGGGTTTCAAAATGATAAAGAAATAAGTGAGATTTTTCATATTAGAGTCATTAAAAAACATACAAAAGTTGATACATTGTTTGATAGGGGATCCCAAGTCAATCTTATCTCTAAAGAAATTGTCAAGAAACTAAATCTAGACACTACACCTCATACTAGACCTCATCCTTTGGGCTGGGTATGTGATGATGCCAAATTACAAGTCATAAGAAAGTATAAACTCAAATTCTCCATCATTTCTAATTTTATATATGAGGTGGAGCTTGATGTTGTACCACTTGATATTTTCAGAATTGTTTTAGGGATTCCATACTTGTATGACCGAAAAGCCATATTCCATCACCATGAGAACACATATCATCTTTTTAAATATGGAGTTGAGTATATTATTCAAGCACATCGCAAGAAGATGAACTTATCTCTTGTAAGTGTTGGTCAGATGAAAAGGCTTGTAAATGCTAGTAATAATTTTGTGTTGTTGATGATTAAAGCTAAAGATATTGTTGAATCTGAAGCTTTCATGGGATGTGATTCTAAACTCAAACATGAATTGGTTGAAGTTGTTAACACTTATGACAAGATTTTTTAGGAACCTAAAGGGTTTCTTCCTACAAGAAGAATCCAACATGAGATTCATTTGCAGCAAGATGAAGCACGTCTAAATATTGGCATGTACAAAATGTCATTTTTGGAGAATGCAGAAATCAAGAAGCAAATTCAAGAATGGCTTGAAAAATAGGTCATCGGGTCTAACACATCTCCTTGTGGGTCTCCTATTGTATTGGTTCCAAAGAAAGATGGTACATAGCGCATGTGTGTGGATTTTTAGTGCTTTGAACAAGATCAAGGAAAAGAATCAATATCCTCCTCCTCAGATATTTGATAGATCAGTTAAAGGATGTTGTTTACTTTACTAAGTTAGATTTGAGAATCAATTATCATCAAATAAGGATTGTTGAAGATGATATTTTGAAAACTACTTTCAAGACAAAACTAGGTTTGTTGGAATGGTTAGTTATGTCATTTTGGCTTTGCAATGCACCTGCAACATTCATGAGAGTTATGAATGATGTGTTGCGACCATTTCTTGATTATTTTGTCTTAGTCTACTTAGATGATATTCTGATTTTGAGTAAGAATTGTGAAGTGAATGTCAAGCATGTGAAAAAATTTTTAGATGTCTTGTAGAAATAGAAGTTGTATTTGAAGATGTCTAAATTTGAATTTGGGAAAAACTCTTTGGTTTATTTGGGTCATATTTTAGGAGGGGGTGAATTGAAGATTGATCCCTCAAGAGTTGAAGTCATTGTGAATTGGCCTAAACCCAACAATGTAACATAAGTTAGGAGCTTTTTGGGAGCAACCCAATATTGGAGAAAATTTATAACGAACTTCTCACTCATTGCAGCACCATTACATGCTTTGACAAGTGTTAAACAAGTATTTCAGTGGGGTGGCAAGCAACAGAAATCATTCAACACTTTGAAAGAGAAAACCAGTACAATAATAGTTCTAGCACTTCTAGATCTTAAGAAATTGTTTGAGATTAAAACCGATGCATGCGATTATCCCATGGGATAATTTTTTATGCAACATGGTAAGCCTATTTGTTATCATTCTAAAACCTTTACCAATGCAGTAATTACATATCCAAATTATGATAAAGGAGTTGTATGCTTTGGTACAAAGTGTGAAGAAATGGATGCATTATTTGATGGGTAAAGAAGCGATTATTCACACTAACCATCATCCTTTGCAATATCTACAATCACAAACCAAGCTACAACAAGCGAGACATTTTAGGTGGATGGGATTCCTACATCAATATCATTTGGTAATCAAGTACAAGAAAGGTATATACAATGTTGGCTCGAGAGGTCCTGACCCAAGTTCAGAGGTTAAGGTTTGCCAACAAACCCCTATACTACTGGCCCTTTTGGCAGTGACCTGCTTGCGCAAGCCAAAGTCTCACCCGAAGTAGTATGGGAGGGTGCTGGAACCAGGTTTCCACACCCTGGGAGAGAGTAGGTAAGTCAAGCCGGTTCGCAATTTCCAGATCTATACAGCAAGGCGCTGTTCGCAGGATAATAGATAACCAGAATACAGATCTACTTAACAGGTTGGCATCCACGTGCGCACTACCATCTATAATCACAGAACAATATAATCACAGAAAATTAACAGATTATAGATACATGTATCATAAACACAGACAGTTCGCAGCTACAACAGATACATAATCGTATAACTCAAGTTCACATCAACCATAACAGACCAGATCCAGATACATCAGATGTCCACAATACTTCCGCATATATATATATATATATATATATATATATATATATATATATATATATATATATACTCATTCCCCAAGATCCTCACATTCCAATTACCACTGCCTTTATACCTTTAATTCAAGGTCACCGCACCGCAATGAACAGGATCTCTCCATGCACACAGCCAGTAGGAGTCCTAACCCAAACAACCCTACCACAGATCTAACAATTCGTACTTCGCATCAATCTCTATTCTTTCCTACCTATGACTCAAAAAGGTTCATCTATTTATAGCGATTTAGCCTACGCATCCAATGGTCCGCAAACCATAGTTTGCGAACTCTTGGTCTACCTTTGACCCATTTACAATGCGTTAGGGGCTTTGACCCACCCAAAAACCCTTGCGTTAGACTAAAAAATACAAAATTATACAAAAATGGACAAAATTCATAGCCTTTGGGAGGCCTTGCTCCAACAGTCCCCCAACACAATCTTGTGACTCATCCCGAGTCACTGTGTCGGTGGGGCCTTGACCTATGCTTGCAATGATCGGATCACCTCGGCTAACGGAGGAAACATGCCTTCACTTTGAACAACAACATTCTGTGCAATGTCGACCAGTTTTTCTGAAATTGGGCCTTCTGTCGTAGTGGTGACACTTTCTGGAGTTTGGTTTAGCTGCTTAATCGCAACATCGACATCCTGTGAAAGTTTGAGGGCTTGATCAGCCCAAGGCTTCAGACAGTCACCGAGGATCTTCTTCTTTTGTCGAAGGTCATCAATATTAGCTTGGAGCGATTAGCTAGTACGCAGTCGTTGCAAGTGCTGAGCAGACACCAAAGTGGGCAAGGTGGCTTTGATTGTCTCAAACTCTTCTTCTTTTTTCCGCAGGTCCTGGTTTATTCCTCGCAAGATCAGGTCACGCTCGACCTTAGTCCATAGCTGCATGGCGGTCTCTAATAGTTGGGCTCCCTGTGTGATATTCCTTGTGATGACATTCATAGCCGTGGTGACTAGCGCAGTTCGCTGGGCCCGAACCTATGGAGGTGTTTCAGGTTGCAACTTAGCCTGCAGATCTGCGATCTGCTGCACCATGCGTCCCTTGATGACCTGAACTTCTTCTTGGGAGGCCTTGAGTGCTGCGAATAGTATTTCTACCTTTGCCTGAGGAGTGGCGGATGCCGGGATATTTATGGGAAAATCGGCGCAAAGGCAACGAATCGTGTTTTCGAGCTCTATGTGCTTCATGGTGGTGAGGCATACCTCAGTGTTATTTGCATCGACTGTTTGTTCAGCTACGCCGAGCTGATGGTGTACTTGTTGGTCGTGATGGTAAATTTCCTGAAATACAGAGGTGTGGAGACCCTGCAAGGCCTCATGAGGGAGCCTAGCTAAGTTTAGCTGGGCTTCTGTACTGGGCTGGACTTGGAGTCCCAAGTCGGGTGGACTGAACACCAAAGCTGTGCCAGGGAGAGAATAGAGGCGGCTGTCATCTGTATCTAGTGCTGTGCTACTAGTGACTAAGGGTGGGCGTACCTGAGTCGTACTAATCTGCAATGTGTCTGTCTTTAATTGTAGGGCTCAGAGCTCAGCCTGAATTTTGTCAACCATGGCCCGCTGTTGCTCTTCTAAGGTGGCTCATTGGTCCTCTGTGGCCAGAGTGACTGCATCAGCGATTTGTTCCAGGTCTTCGTCAGTCAATGTGACTGTTTCGTCTCATTCCGCACGCTGAGATTGCTGCTTTTTGCGGGGCGTTATGACAGGCTCGCTTGTTCACTTTGTCCCGTGGGGGGAGGCAGGTTTGCCTACATCCAGACCTTCTGTACCCAAGTCGGTTTGTGAATCCTTTTTAGTCTCCGCCTCGACGTACTTCTCAAGGGCTTGCTTCTATTGTGCATCCTTTTGGGTGGCTACGCTGGTGTCTTGTTTGGTACACTTGGGCGTACCTCTAATATCTTGGATGACGACAGGGGGGGTGACTTGGGATGTGCTGGTGCCTCCAACGCCCTTCGCGCCAGTTTTGAAGCCGATCTTCCAATTAGGGGGCCAGAGCGTAATGAAGTTGTCGATTTCTTCGTCCATCACCATATAAGGAAGCAAAGTCCAGGCTTTCTCCTTATGTGCTCTGATCTGAACATTGTACAGAGTGAACTGAAATGCGACAATGCCCTTGTATCTGTCGTACATGGCAAGGGACAACCGTGGTCAGGAGTTAATAGCTGCGGCCATGCTACTCTAAAAGAGGACCTAGAACACCTAGTTGTCTTTGAGCCGTTGCACATCCGTGGAATCCCATAAGTGTGCATTGCGAGCCCCTTCGCAACTGTCCAGGGTAATCTCAGGGAGGACTGACTCCGCAAGAGCTTCCCAGGCAACCAACGCTATGAGGAACAACAACCAAGAGTAACAAAAGGCGTGACCCTGCTCCCGGGACTCGCGAACATTAGTTAGAAACTCATCACACAAATACTGTGCCCAGTTAAAACATACCCCTTTCCTGCATTGGATGGCTAACCGAATTACATAGGCTGGAACGAAGGTGACGTGAAACTTCCTCATCGTTTTACATGCCAACCGCATGGTGCCCAACTGTGTACCTTGGTCACTGATGGTCTTGATGATAAACCCCCGAGTATTGCGGTCCACATGATACTTTTGGTGCACGTACTCAGCAGTCTCCCCCTCATATTTCTTACCCACGCGATCCAGGGGGTTTGGTCCGCTCATGGGGAGACCAGTAATCCGATGAACTAGCACAGCATCAATGGGGATCTTTTCCTAGATCCATATGCATCCATCATGAATTAGAGCGAGAAATTGTCGTGCGACCCGGTCCGCGACATTGTAGTGTCCGAAGTGGGGCATCCTGAGCAGATTTAGGAGCCCGGACCCAACCAAACTATGTACCCAGTGTTGGGGGACAAATTTGACCCCATTGGTGCCGTAAAATGTATCAAGGTATAACGCAGGTGCTAGCTCAGGGAAGGCCTCAAAGTTTGCCAAATCATGATCGTCGAACTTAACCTCATGAAGCCATCCAAAAGGTTCACCTATGATGGGAACCTCCCCCGGGGTCAATGGCATCTGTAGGTAGGTGATCAAGCCATCGAGGTTCTTTGGTGTGCACGTCGATGTCCTGCGTGGTCAAATGAAGGGGGGAAACCAGTTGATCGACTCGACAGGCTGGGCCTCCTCCGGAGCAGCCCACGGGGATTTTACGTTTCGTGGGGAAGTATGAGGCTTCCTTGTGGCCCATTTCGTAGGTTTCAGGGGCTTTCCTGAGCCCTGTGTTTTTTCTTTTCCTTTCCTGGTGGTAGGACTGGGTGTGGAGAGGACCTCTACGACTTCAGATTCGACCTCCACCACTTCCTCAGTGTCTTGTTCCACTGAGGTCACTGGCTTTGAGAGTTCGGCAGGATTTGTGGCCATCATCTTGGCGCGAAATATAAACTCAGGATTGGTACTGTTAGAGGGAGCAGGCTGCTCAGACATGAAAGAGATGCTATAGGCACAAAATTTCTTACAGCACAACTTCATCCATGACAACCAAGCCAAGTACAAGCTATTCAAGCAATACAGAACCCGTGTCTGATCTAGCTCACCTGTTTTATAGCCTTGATGATCACCCAATGGTAGGGTAGACTGCACGTGGGACTTACCATCAAGTAAATGGTAAAACATCTTCCAAAATCACCGTAGTAAATGCCGGCTGCCTATGCCATCCAACGGTAATTTTTTCTTTTTACCCGATGTGACTATTTCAACGGCTAGTTTTCGCATCTGGGGTGCGCTCAGCGTACCCCTGCTATCCCAGCGCACCCCTGCACTTTGAGTAACCCTCCTGCATTCCCGTGCGCCGACTTCATTCTGATGTGATTTCTTCCAACTGAAATTCTACGTTGCCCTAGCCTAACCTACAAGATCGCTTCTGTCGTCGTCTTTCGCATAGTGACCTCCTGTTATGCCTTCGTGGGCTTCTACCAAGAGAGTGCGGTTTTCATGATGCAGACTGTCTCTGCGCAACACTTCATGAGCTGCGATAATGGTAAAATCCGCCACTCAGTGAACCAAATCCTTATTGTGTCGTACCAAATATTCAATAAGTGCCATGCCTGTGGTCAGGAACAGAGAGATTTCAGTGAAGCACGCATCCACGACCTTTATGGCGAATAGCTGCGCAGCAGGAAATCCTTTCCTCCAGCTAGTGGGGCCTTCACCTCTCTTAATTCGATATAAGTGATCCTGCCCTGTACTGATGATTTCAACATTGTATTCTTGGAACAGTAACAACGACCTGTAGACTTTCCCCCCCAACACAGGCTTATTCCTCAGATGCTTTAAAGCCAAATGATCGGTAATCATTTTAAAGTGACCTCCTAACAGACTGTGCTGATACTTCTGTAGCACATAGGTCAGAGCCAACCCTTCCTTCTTCATGGTGGCATAATCGCGCTCCGCACCCGAGACTGTCCAACTAGAACGTGCGATTGGGTGATCAATGTCTCTGGTGCCATGCTGCGCATGGGCCGCTTCTAGGGCAACCCCTGAAGTATCATCATGAAATACCGTCACCCAATCGGGGGAAGTGAGAATAGGTGCAAAGACCATCTCCTTCTTGAGTAGCTCAAAGCTCTTCTGGCACGCGTCATCCCAAATGAGAAAAACATATTTCTTAAGTAGCGTCTTTAGAGGTGCAGCGATCAGTGCATATCCCTGACTGAATTTTCTGTAGTAGCCCATATATCCAAGGATTGAACGCAACAACTTCTTAGTTGTAGGCCTTACCCAGTTCAATTATTTGACCAGTTCGATGAGCGTATTATCGATCTCCTTTATAACCTTATATGTTAGATTAGGCCGCTGTTCTACCAAATACACATATGATTTCAGAGTGATGTGCGTACCTTCTAAGTCCCCCGTGACCTCCTTAGGCTCCAAACACTTGGCTGGACACCAGTCTTGATACTCCATGAGCAGTTTCGCAATCTTGCCTAATGTCCCATCATCCCAGTAGTTCCCAATTGTAGCCAGTGTGAGTTTTACTGCCGTATTAGCGCTTCGTGGTTTGAGAGGTTTCGTACCACCCACCACATGTATCGGAGGTCCTGCAACTATGCGATCGACCCCTGATTCTATGATCGAGACCTTCGCGGATCTGCTTCGCAATATTCTATGGTGGCCTTGTGGCATTCGACAATATCCTGTATCTGCACTTCCCATGTGGGTCTTTCTCTTACTGCGTCGGGGTTGGATTCACTAAATACAAAGATATCGAGAGTCTGCAGAGCTTCCTCAAGCACCTCCAATCCTCCCGTTAGCCCAAATGTCCCCAAGAATTCATCTTTTAAAGTCTCTGACTGGCGGGTGCACTGATGTAGCTCTGCCTCGAGGTACCATGCAGTGGGAATTGGTCCCAAGGCATGAATAAACAAGTGAACCCATTCTTCTGTAGTACGATCATGACCATTGCTTCATCCAAGCGAACAAATATTCGGCGGATCCCTTGGGCCCTGGAATATCTTGATGCGCACATTGGTCAGAGGTTCAAATCGTAGTACCATCATATCCCAACATTCCTCCCATTCCTGGAATGCCCCCTTATGTGTGTCCGACCATTTCGCAGGCGTTGCGCGCATAGCTAGATTAAGGGCCCATAGCCTTTGTTCTCTGGGAACCTCAACTTCAAAGATTCACAAAAATTCCTTTATACTACCGGAACCATGAAAGCACGGTAATTCTCTTACCTCGGAAGATATATACCGAAATTCCCTGGTAATTCATAGGCAGCGTAGTGTAGAGATATCATGCAGTTGGTTTTTCCAATTTTCTATTTCTTCGTCGGAGTTGGAGACGCATTCGTTTTCCTTCTCCCAGCAAGGCACACTGTCGGCCATAGGGTTGATCTAGTCATTTTCCTTTGCAGTTAAATTATAGATGTGATCCACCTCTTCTTCCTCACATGCTGGCTCGGTATACCTTTCTCCTTCTGCAGGGTCTAGTGGTACGATCACCCGTGTTCCCTCATTTTCAAACACCATGCTTCGTTTCTTCAAATTGATAATTCCACCCATATCAATGGCCCAATCCAATCCCATGAGTGCTGAGTAAGGGTCCGCATCTTCTAAAATTTGAATGACTTCAAATTCATCTTGTACCTTAACTCCGACGGTATCTACTACAATTTTTGACAATCTTCCTAATGGTATGATCTTCTGTTGATTAGCCACGCGCAGTTGGATAGTGGACCATTCCAATTTAGGTTCTCCCATTCGTTTCCAAGTATATTTAGGTAGTACATTCACATATGATCCTAGGTCTAGAATTACCTGGTCCATTTCATAATCACCAATCTGCGCAGTTAATCGCATCTCTCGTCCAGTGCGTCTCTTCTCCTCATAAAGTTTGTGCACATCCTTAATCTTCATGACTAGGTTCGCTTTTCCTGCGCAACTGTCGAATAGGGCTTGGAGGTTTTCTACAACCCGTTGATTGCACAGTAGATTCATGCATCCCTGCAAGAATGGTTTGACCTCATCTTCAATTCTACTGTTTGGAGCCGATGTTTCGTCTCGAGTACAGTCTTGTTGAGCTGCGACAGAGGTCTCCTTCTCCTTCTGTAAGCCCACGCTTTTCGGTTTAGTAGTTTTTTTATGGATCAGAGACTCCGTCTCAGCTCTTTCTTCCAACCCCCTGCTGGTCATACCACTGCATGTTATCACATTAATGCTCAGTCCCTCCTCAAGAGGTTCCACCTTAACCCGTTGTATATTCTGTGTAGGAGTCTGTTGCTTTTCATGTACCTTGGCGATCAAAATTGGGCAGTCCTCGATCACATGGTCCAGCTGTTTGCAATATCTGCAGGATTGCTGAGTTGGGTTCGTGCAGTCCCTAGCAAAGTGACCTACTTCCCCACAGTTATAGTAGATTAGTTGGCCTCTACCCCTGCTTGCGCTTCCCCCTCATCCCCCTCCCCTGCCCCTAGCTGGGGAGCCTCTTATACCTACGGGGGATCTAGGTGATGATGGGTTTGACTGTACCCTATATAGGTTTCCTCGGTCAATCATCAGATCATACGTTCGACAGTTCTATTCATCGTGCTCTATATAGCTGCAAAACCTACACCATTGTTGTTTTATTCTAGGATATATGCGGTGAAGCAGGGGTAGTGGTTGGTATCATGTAGCCCAGCAGCGCGACAGTCATCACACCATAGCACCGACCCACTTGGTCCCGCAGCTTCCCTAGGGCACAGCGGGCTGGGTCCCTTGGCTTGCATATAGTTTGCAAGTAGTGGACAATTATCTTTGGTGTGGCCATTCACCCTGCATCGTATTCAACATCTTTCGGGGCTGTCCTCCGTCCCTCGCTCTTTTCGCAGATTCTGGATCTCCATGTGCATTTCCTCTAGCCGGCCTTGTATCTGTGTTACTCATAACTGGGTATCATCTCTTGGCGCAGCTTCCAGTTTCATGGCAACCTCCAAGGCCTTATCCTACGTTTCAATGGCTTGATGACCCATCGGTACCCATAGGTGGGGCGACAACATAGCAATGAACCATTCCGTGTGTTGCCTATCGTCATACTGGAATCCCCCTTCTCTGATTACTTTCTTTAATCGTTGATCTGCTTCCCATACAGGCTTAGACGATCCTTGCTTGATATCTTTCAGGTCATTTACTATCTCAGAGTAGGACTTAGGTTTCTTGAACTGTTTCTTTAATGCATTCTTAATTTCCTCAATAGTTGCATTTGCATGTTGGTCAATGTATCCCATGTACCAGTCCAGGGCTCTCCCCTCGAAAGCAAGGGATAACTCATGCCCGTTTCACTGTATCACTTGCTACATTCTGCACAGTCCATACTAATCCTGTGACAAACCAGAACTGATCCATGTCCTCATCACCCATGCCTTTGAAGGTAGGTAGCTTCATGTGCGTGGCCATATCGTCTTCTGGTGGGGGTGGAGGTGAGTTTTTACCCCTATGAGGGTTCGAAGCTGGCGTCGATGGAGGGCTATGCGCAACAAAATTCCTTACTGGACTGTAGATAGATCGATCCCCTTCTTAGTTAGTTTTGTAGTACTTACCACTCCTTGTTGTGCCCTTGCTCTAGTCGGAGCTCATTCACTCCGTATGGCTACACAAAATGATTTTTTCGCACAACAAGATCTTAATCAGTAATGGAAATTTTTTCAAAAAATTACCCCGAAAACCCTTGAAGAACCTCTGCTTTGCTTCTAAGTAGGATAAAAATTGATCAACTACAAATTCTGTCACAAATCCTCTTATCACACTGTCCACCCAGTGATCTACCATGTGAGTAATGGTGTTGTTGGTATTTTATAACTGCAGGATTCGCTTCGGGGTCCACTGCGTGACCTGTTCGTCTTTCCAACACTTATGAAACTCGACAAGCCTTGCGAGCCACTCCTGGAGTTCGATCACAATTGTTACAAAGAAAATATCATAGATCTACGTGAAAATATTCTTATTCTTCCACTCCTCTGTGGTCAACTTCTTATTGCGGTTTTCTTTTACTGTGAATTACTGAACTTGTTTTTCAAACCATTCATCGATTTCTTTTCTCTCAGGTTTCCAATATGGCCTTGGCATTACCTGATCTCTATCAAAATGCTCCCGGTCCCGGCAACAAAACCATTTGTTGGCTCTAGGGGTCCTGACCCAGGTTCAGAGGTTAAGGTTTGCCAACAAACCCCTATACTACTGGTCCTTTCGGCAGTGACCTGCTTGCACAGGCCAAAGTCTCACCCGAAGCAGTATGGGAGGGTGCTGGAACTAGGTTTCCGCACCCTGGGAGAGAGCAGGTAAGTCAAGCCGGTTCGAAATTACCAGATGTATACAGCAAGGGGCTGTTCGCAGGATAATAGATAACCAGAATACAGATCTAATTAACAGGTTTTCATCCAGGTGCGTACTACCAGCTATAATCACAGAATAGTATAATCACAAAAAATTAACAGATTATAGATACACGTACCATAAACACAGACAGTTCGCAGCTACAACAGATACATAATCATATAACTCAAGTTCACATCAACCATAACAGACTAGATCTAGATACATCAGATGTCCACAATACTTCCGCATATATATATCATTACCCAAGATCCTCTTACATTTCCAAATTACCACCTACGCACACAACCAGCAGGGTCCGCACACAGCAGGACAGAGGATATCCGTGTACACAGCCAACAGGAATCCTATCCCAAACAACCCTACCACAGATCTAACAATTCGTACTTCGCATCAATCTCTATTCTTTCCTGCCTATGACTTAAAAAGGTTCATCTATTTATAGTGATTTAGCCTACGCATCCAATGGTCCACAAACCGTGGTTTGCGGACTCCTGGTCTACACTTGACCCATTTACAATGCGTTAGGGGCTTTGACCCACCCAAAAACGCCTGCGTTAGACTAAACAATACAAAATTCTACAAAAATGGACAAAATTCATAGCCTTTGGGAGGCCCTGCTCCAACATACAACAAAGTTGTTGATATTTTATCAAGGCCTATTGTTAATGCATCTGTCATTCTAAAGCATAAATCAATCATGCATGAAAGTTATATTGAATAGTATGATCAAGATTGTGATTTTAAAGATGTTTATGCAACTTTGAGTCGAGGTCATCATGTTGAAGAGTTGTATTATCATGTTCATATCAAGTTATGTTTTCCATAGGGTGAAAGAGTCAATGTTATAAGGGAAGCCCACACTTCTCTTATTGTTGGTCACTTTGGTGTAGGTAAAACAATTGCTCAAATTCAGAGGTATTGTTATTGGCTTCGCATGAATGAAATTGTTTCAATATATGTAAAGGGATGTTCCATTTGTGATACTAGGAAGCCTAGAAATAGGAAATTGGGTTTGTACACTCCACTTCCCATTCCTTCTCTTCCTTGGGAAAATATTTCTATGGATTTTGTAAGGGTACTACCAATATCTAGGAAAGGTCATGATTATCTATATGTTGTTGTGGATTGTTTCAACAAAATGTGTGCGTTGATGCCATGTAAGAAATATCTTACAACTGGATAGACCAAAAATATGTTCTTCCAAAATGTATGGCTCAATTTGGGTTTCCCACTTCTATTATTTCTAATTGAGATTCTCTATTTGTTGGGAAGTTTTGGTCAAGTTTATGGGAACTCATGGACACCAAGTTGAAGCAGAGCACTGCATTTCATCCATAAACCGATGGTCAGATAGAAGTAGTGAACAAAACAATAGTGCATATCCTTCATGGATATTGTGGTAAGCATCCTAAAATTTTGGTTGAGCATTTGCATTACATCCAACATGCCTACAATCATGTCAACAAGAAGAATACAACAAGAAGAAAATGATGAAACTATTTAGAGGTTATAGAATATGGAAGAAGAGAAGAATAAAACTAAATCTAGTTGAAGTCAATTTTTTTTTAAATTGTAAGCCTCACTGAGACATAGACCAGCAGGTATCTTAATTAAATTTTTATGTCATTGTAATTAAGGGGGAGTATTGGAGAATCTAATTCCAACCAACTGCTAGGTGTCGAAACCGTCCATCCAAGTGTCCTATTTCGGTTTCAATTAGTCCAGTTTAGTCGAGTTTCACTCCAATGATTTATTGTTGATGTTTCTGATGTAATATTATTTATATGATTCGTAATATTGAGAAGATAAATCCTATTCTCCACTTATTTTCAGTTTTCAATTCTTGGTAAAGATATTGCAGTAGATGAACATAGTGATGTGGACAAGGCCAATAATTTCATTGAACAAATTCAGCTAGCACATCAGAGAGTACAAAGAAGCTAGAGAAAAGTAAAGGCAAGTAGAAAGCAAGACATGACAAGTATCGAGTTGATTATGATTTCTAAGTGGGAGATAAAGTTTGGTTGTACATCAACAAGGAAATAATTCAAGGTGAAGGTAAAAATATCAAGCTAATAGATATGGTCCTTTCAAAATATTGGAGAAGATTGGTAACAATGCTTTTCGATTATATTTTCCACCTTACATGCAAATTTATTCTATTGTGAATGTGGAAAACTTGAGATTGTATGAGCCTCCAATGATTGATGATCGTGAAGGAAATGTTTAGATTCCATACATATAATATTTTGCTCCTGAACTTAATTTTTGACAGGAGAATCAGGAATTCACGCAAAGGAAATGTGGAGTATCTTTGAGTGGGGATCAAAGCTACCAATCCAAGTAAATCAAGGTGGATTGATATTGGAAAAATGAGGGAGTTGTACCCTGACTTGCACTTACTTTCTGAGTAAAAATAGAATTTTGGTGGTCCAAAAGCTTCTAGTGGGGAGGAATGATCCAGGGGATAAAAAAATATGCTCAAAAATCAAAGTGATCAAAATATTTCAAAATGAGTTCCAAATATTAGATCTCGTTGTTCTGATTCCAATGACGCTTGAATTGCCTCAATCTGTCATCGTATGAGAAAGTTATCATGTTATGAAGCTTTTGGAAAACAACTAAAAAGTCAACTTGTAGGGTTGACTGGGAAATTGACTGGGCAGACCGTGTGATGTTGTGGCACTGAGGTCAGCAACAGACTGTACAATGGTCATACAAGCCAATCACATGCTGACACATGGCATGATTGTACAAGACGGTTTCACAGTTTTTATTAGTTAGTGAAGATTTGGTTTGACTAATCGGGAGGCGCCACGTGGACCAATTGAAGGGCACCACATGGCCCTCCGAGTTCGTGCAAAATTTTTTTGAGTGACCAAACGACCCCGAAAGGGTTTACCCAGTGACCTTCGAAAGTCTAACCATCCAATCCACCATCACATAATTTTATTTCTTGTTATATAACTGGCTAATGGTTTTTGATAACATGTTATGGTCTGGCAGTTTGGGGGGGGGGGGGGGGGCGGCCCGGCAAGCCCATCCCCGAGTCACATTTGTTATCACTTGATGCAACGGAAAGGTGAAGGGGGAAGGGAGTTAGCCCCAACCCCTGGTTCCAACATTCAACATATCACCATCAACGAATGTTTTGGTGGGGTAGGCACATGACACCCTACTCGTGGCCATATGTTACAATGGCATGACCAAGTGTTGGGGTCGTCGTGGAGTGTGGCCTTTGGTACACGCCCCCAATCATATGTATCTCCACATGACTAGAAAAAGGGTGTTATAACATCATTTATCACCTCTATATACTTGATGATCTATGTATTGGCCTTGGGCAACCCTTTCCATTCAGACTCGGTCCTTTACCTAAAAAAATATATTTTGAATTCCATATGTGACTCTTCCCTCTCAAAAGTGCATGCAGATGTGGGTCCATCTATATCCTACCCACGTATATAATTTAAAATATAAAAAAATATAAAACTCCCTATTTTCTAGGCAGGGTTTATGGGTTACACTAGAAGCCTACCTACAAGAGCCCATGGCAAAACTGTTTCCCAACTAGAAAAATTGTTTTGAGGAAGTATAAATGCACCTCATGGGAAGGCATAAAGGGAGGAGAGAGATAGGTATTGATACTATATCCCATTAGTCCAAGATCAAGTCTGATTATCCCTGTGCCTCCTGCACTTCCCAGGTTGAGGAAACCCTTGTTTCCCTCTTTGATATATTCACCTCCTTTATGTGACATCCTTGTGCACCTTTATGGAAGAATATTGTTGAGGCTTGGGCTAGATGGATATGGAGGATTGTTTCGCTTCGAGCTGTGGCTGAATCAGGTGCTATTCCTCCACATATTTTACATACATCAATAAAGAATCTATGTCCCATTCCTGATGTCGTGATCTTTAAAGCTTTTGTACATACTAATGATCTTGTTATAGTTGATTTCATGTTATTTTCTATAAGATTATATGCTCTAACCACTGACATCTAGAACATGCTTACTTTTACTACTAGTCTATGTGATTTTCTTGAATTTGCAGGTTTTGAAGCATGTGGAGAAGCAGAGGGTTTGAACCCTGCGGGAACGACCTCAAATGTAGGAAATATGGGTAAGGTCGCTTCTCCCAAGTTTTCTAGTTTAAGAATTAGGACCATTAGTTTGCTTGCTTCTTGCTGTTGTATCCCTCTTGCTTTGCTCGGCTCCTCAAACCAGAACCTAGGGTAATTTATCTTGTAACAAAATTAGGGACTCAACTGGGGAATGTTCCTTCTCCTCCGTAGGTGCCTCTTAGGCTTTTTCTCCTTTCGCTAATGCATGGAACCCTTACCAAGGGGTCTCATCTTCGTTTAATACTTCGATTGGGGGGAACGTTCCTGTTTATGGTAACCCTGCGGTGGGAGGAAGTCGTACTCTGAGTTTCTCTGGACCACAAGGTTTTCCTTATGGTCCAACTTCTTCTACGAAAAATTAGTGGCAGTATGGTGCCTCAGAAAATCTAGGTTACTCTTTTCAGAATGTTGGGAATCCTTCCCCCGGTGGATGGAATTCTCAGGGTCCTCCGTGCTTACCATTCCTAGAAACCCTAAATTTTCTATATCTATCGAAGTTGACTAACGATCCTATCTGATATAGCCCAGGTTGGCCTTTGGTTCCTACAAAAATTCCATCAAATATTCCAAAATTTGAAGGGAAGATTGGTGAGGATCCAACCGACCATGTTACCACTTTCCATTTATGGTGCTCATCAAACTCCCTTATTGATGATTCAATTAGGCTGAGATTATTTCAACGCACTTTGACTGGAAACACTGCTAAATGGTACATTGAGCTTACTAGGACACTTTTTCTTTGTTTGGTGAGTTGGCTAACATGTTTTTGAATCATTTTCAGTTGCTCGTCCATTATGATGCTGGAATTGACCTTTTGGCCAACTTCCAACAAGATAAGGCAACACACATTTCTGACCATATTCAGGAATGGAGGAGAAGGAAGAGAATCATTAAAGCCTACATTCCCAATGAATTCCTTCTCGAATGGTTCCTCAAATATTTACAGCCAGAAATCTCAAATGCTGTATCTCTTTGTGGGATATTCACTAAGGAGATAGGCATCTTTATAGCCCATCAATTGGAACTTATCTATTCTCAGTCTGGGATTCTTAATCAGATATTTCCTAATGCTCCTCATTCCAAGATATATTTAGCCAAACCGAAGCCAGGTCCCCATGCTGACGGGATTGTTGGTTCGATCGATAGTGATACAAGTAACCTTTTGAATCAATTTTAGTAGTTGTCTCTACAATATTCTCCTTCTATTCAGGTTGCACCGTCAGTGTCTACCCCTTCCCAACCCTTAATGATTAATGTTGTCCAATCATCTAACCCCAAAGGAAATCAACAATCTGATGGGAAGAAGAAGGGAAAGAATAAGAAAAAAGATAAGGATGGGAAGGGTAATGCGAACAAATCCAACGATAATGTTAGAGAGGGTAAGAGAGAGTCGAAGAAGAAAGTCAAATTTCCTTGCAATTTGTGCACTGGAGACCATCTCACTCATATTCTCCCTAAAATTCAGGATGCTCAATGCTTGTTAGCTCAGCAGGGTTCCTCTAGTTCCCAAGATGTCCTGACTAACCCTTTTCCTGAGGGGCAGAAAATGCTTGATGGTGCGAATGCAAATACTGGAGCTCCCACAGGGGGCAAACAAGAGGGTGAAGATTCTTCAAATGTATACATGGTGAGTGCTCACGTTAATTTTCCCATGAGATCGCATGATTATGGTGAATCCAAATATTCGAAGGCTAAGGTCACTCCTGATACTTCCAAGCCACTCCATATTGAGAGACTCGCAGTTGAGCCTATATCTCACATGCCAAAAGGTTCTTCTAAACGTTTAATAGTCAACCCTAATGCCAAGGCAACCCAGAACTACTCCATTGTAGAATATCTTGCTCAGAGTCCTTGTGCTATGTATGAATTGGAGGTACTCTAGTCATGCCAAACACAAAGGAGTGTGATTGTCACTGTGATCAGAGTGATAGATCCAAAGAACTCTCTTATGATCACATTCGATATGTCAAATATTAAGAAGAGGCTTCCTCATCATGTGGCTTTTCATATCAAATATACGTATCGAAAGATCAATATTTTTATAACGGTAGTCGATGAAGGAGCTTTCACATGTGTCATGTCTATCTCATGTTGGAAAGCTATTGGATCTCCTCAAGCCTTTCCTTCACCTACTCTCTTAACTGCATTTGATGGTCATTCTCACATGCCACATGGTATTGTTCCTTCTTTGCCCATCTGTGTCGGGGGAAAAGTTGTCAATATCGAAGTAGATAGAGTTGATGAAAATTTGGAATATAACCTTCTATTGGTACGGAATTGGATTTATGAGATGGATGCCATTGCTTCATTATTATTTCGCACCCTATTTTTCCCCACGAAGGGAGAATTGTTACTGTTGATCAGATTGACTATTCTTCAATAGATCCCAATGCATCCTCTGATTCTATTGTTCTCTGGGTGAATGATGCCAAGCAACCTGTGGAGAATCTACGAGTCAGTATGTATACCTCGCTGAAGGTTACCTTTGATATTCTGCCTCCTTCTGTTCATATCAATGCTATTTCATCCTCCAAGGCTCCTAATTGAAGAGAGTTCTTCCGAACTCATTATTTTTCAGATCCTTGGACCTTACCCTCTCCTATAACCACATTAGAAGAAGGGAAAGTGGGTGGAATGGCATATCCTATATCTACAACAGAAATTGCTTATCAGTCTATTGTTGATTCTGCAAATTTTGATCTAGCTTCTCTTTCACTGGAGGATTTGGATGGAGATGTGGCTCTGGCTTGGACACTTATCTCATCTTCTTCTTTGGACTGCCTCGATACTGTTCTACCATACGAGGAGGAAATCCTAGAGGCAATGAAAGGTGTGGAAAGACCATGGGATGATTTGCATCATCAGTCATATTTTCTACCAGATTTGTGTGAAGTTGAGTCAAGATTGTCTAGCCCTATGTCAACTGGTCCTGTTCACCCAATCCTAAACCCTTTGGCTCCAACATAGATATTTGCCGAAGGTAATATGGCTATCATTTTGGAAATGGTCCCAGTGAAAATTTCCAGGAATCCCAATGTTATAGAGAATGTTTTCATCGGATCCAAGTGTTCCCCTGAATAGATTCAAATCTATACTAATCTCTTTAAAGAATTTTGTAATGTGTTCACCTGGTCTTATGAGGAAATGCCTGGAATTGATCCATCTATTGTCTAGCATGAGATCAAGACTTATGAGAATGCTAAGGCTATATGACAAAATCTTCGACCGTTCAATCCTAGGAAAGCCGCAGCTATCAAGGCCGAGGTTGAGAAGATGCTTAAGGTAGGTTTCATATACCCCATTCCTTTGACTGAATGGGTTTCTAATCTAGTTCTTGTGGACAAGAATCAAGGAACGATCTGTGTCTGCATTGAATTCAGAGATTTGAATAAGACATGTCTGAAAGATAATTTCCCCATACCCTTTATTGATAATATTATTGATGAGTGTGCGGGGAATCTCCTTCATGGACGGTTTCTTGGGATATAATCAAATTACTATCCATCTTGAAGATCAACATAAGACTGCTTTTATTTTCCCCTAGGGTACATTTTCATACAAGAAGATGCCTTTTGGTCTTAAAAATGCTGGAGCTACTTTCCAGCGGGCCATGTCTTATGATTTCCACGATATCAATCATATCATCGAAGCTTATTTGGATGATTTAGCTACTCGTTCTTGAAAGAGAATTGATCATCCTTCTCATCTTTGACATATTTTTGAAATATGTCATCATTATAAAATTCTGTTGAATCTGGATAAGTGTGTTTTCGCCATCACATCCAGTCGGTTGTTGGGATTCATTGTGCATACTGAAGGGATTCATGTATATCCTTTCATGGTTGAGGCAATACTTTATATGCCTCCCCCGTCTTCTATTCGTCAACTTCAGAGTCTTCAAGGAAAAACCAATTTCTTGAGGAGATTCATCGTTAACTATGCTGAGATTACGAAAGGGTTTATGAGATTTTTGAAGAAAGGAATTCCATTCCTGTGGGATGACTTCAATTAATGCTCATTTGATGCTTTGAAAAAGGCATTGACGTCTGCTCCTTTATTGAGTCCACCTGATTATAGCAGAGACTTCCTTTTGTATCTCACCACGACAAAATCTACCATAGGTATGGTTCTGGTTCAGGAGGATGATGCTCTTTGTGAGCATGTTATTTATGATCTAAGCCAAGGCTTGGTAGGTCCCGAATTGTGATATTCTCCCATCGAGAAGTTAGCTTTGGCAGCTGTCCATAATGTCCAATGACTTAGGCATTATATTCTACTTTCCAAAACTTATGTTTTGGCAGCCGTTAATCCGTTTCAGTTCGTTCTCAGTAGGTGAGTGATTGGGGGAAAATATAATAGATGGATTGTCATTTTACAAGAATTTGATCTTGAGTTCCTATTGGCCAAATCCAAGAAATCATTGGTATTTGCAGAGTTAATGTCTGAGTTGCCTTGTGGAGAAGAGATTATTTATGAGGAATCGTTCCCTGATGAACATCTTTTCCTAATTTCTTCACAAGATCCTTGGTATGGAGATATTATTTTGTATCTCCAGACTTCAAAGTTTCTCCTCGCTTTCTCGAAGGATGAGCGTAGAAATTGCGTCACTTGGAAAAAATTTATCTTATCATCAGTGACACTTTATATCATCGCAAGGTTGATTCAATCCTTAAACGTTGCTTAACCCTCGAAGAGGATGAGGTTGTGCTGAATGATTGCCACAATGGAGATTTTGGTGATCATTTATCTGGGCTTGCTACAACTCAAAAAATTATGCCTGCTAGATATTTTTGGCCTTCAATTATCAAAGATTGTATTGAAGCAGTCAAAAAATGTCATCCTTGTCAAGTTTATACTTGGAAGATACGTGCTCATCCAACTCCGCTATTTACTGTTATCAATGTCGGTCCGTTCACAAAGTGGGGAATTGATTTTACTACTTGTAACCCACCGTCGAAAAAGGGTCATAAGTACATCATTGTAGCAGTGGACTACTTTATGAAGTGGGCCGAGGCTATGCCTACTTTTCAAACGATGGTGAAACAACAACCCTGTTTCTGTTCAACCAAGTCATTTTTCGCTTTGGTATTCCTAAAGAGATTGTCACTGACCATGACAGTCATTTTCAGAACTCCATGATGGCTGAATTGGATCTCAAATTAGGTTTCCAATAGGAGCATTCATCTCCTTATTATCTTCAGGTCAATGGGCAAGTGGAAGCTGTGAATAAATCTTTGAAGGTTATCTTGCAAAGGATGATAAATAAAGCTAGATCCAATTGGAATTTCATGTTGTATCCTTCACTTTGGGCATATCGGATTTCAGTTAAGACTGCAACCGGTTTCACTCCTTTCCAACTGGTTTATGGATTGGAATCAATCTTCCCTGTTGAGTGTGAGATTCCTTCCCTTAAGCTAGTAGTTGAGCTTCTTCCAGACACTTCAAGTCTTGAAGAGCGCCTTGTTTATCTGGAACGTCTCGATGAGCAATGTCGAGATACAACCACAATTAATTAGGCTCATAAGAAAAGAGTGAAGGTTCAATATGATAAGACTGTGTGACCTAGGGTTTTCTCTGAAAGCAACCTCATCCTAGTCTATGATTAAGACAAGGATGCCTTGGGGTTAGGGAAGTTTAAATCCATGTGGTACAATCCTTTCATTATCAAAAGAGTCCTTAAAAAGGGAGCTTATGATTTGGTTGAATTTAATGGAAACGAGTTGGTGGAGCCCAAAAATGGGCTCTATCTTAAGAAGTATTATGCCTAGGATTGTGCCTAGCATTTTCTTTGGTTTGTACATATTGTATTTTTTGTGCATATATGTTTATCGATTTCATTGTGAAATTGATATTTTTGATTTGCTTTGGCAGGTATTTATGCATGATATGATTCATTTTGGGTTTGCCGATGGTGCTAGTCGACACATCCAGAATCTTGCTTCCATGACTTGGGTAATTTACTATCGATCCGGTCAGTTGTTATCTCAAGGGGCATATGTATTGGTCCTGCTTCCTATAACATTGTAGAATATACCACTGTGGTCAATCTACTATATGAAGCAATATCTCTTGGTGTTGGTTCGTTAGTAGTGTACTTGGACTCACAACTGGTGGTGTCTCAATTGAATAACATTTATCGTGTTAGAGACCCATATTTATATCACCTATTTTTGAGAGTGCGTTTATTACAAAGATCATTTAATTGTATTACATATATCCATATTCCATGATCATAAAATGCATTTGTTGATTCATTAGCTAATCAAGCAATCGATTGGAATATAATTCATTCATCACATTAAACATCAAAATAATCAACAATCATTGTATATATGAGATAGTCACACTGTGGAATCACTGTATATAGATCAGAGTCATATGTTAAAAAATATAAAAAATTGGACAACAATGTCCTACAAAATTAGGGATTATACCCGATCATGTCCATCATAAAATGATCAAGTCATCCAGTCATCCTAAAAATATATATCTACAGGCCCTTCCCTGGATGAGCATCTCAAAAGAACACTATGGAAGTAGCCACACAGTGGAATAATCAGACCTAATCTCATGGTTAACCAATCTCGCCTCTCTGAATAGCTTTTGGGAGGTTTCCCACTGTAGCCATAAGCACTTGGAGGGTCAGACCCTCCAAGTTACTCTATATGGCATGGAGGACTCTCTCAGGATCTCCTGTGACATTCTTTGCCTCTCTTCCATGACACCTGTGCCTCGATAGACCCTCAGGTCTAACTGGTCCAACATGTGTGTCATGATCCATAATTTTGTAATTAGTTTGTATTATCAAAAATATTTTCATATTATATTTTTTGAAAATACAAAAAACTAAATAATCAAAAATCATTTAAATTCGATCTTACCAATCGTTCCCCATGCAGCTCCGGGTCGTATGGGCATATCTGGGTTTGCCCTGTAGTCCATACTTGCATATAGGTAATCCTCTATGGTGATCACATGTTCTCCCCACCACAGGAAGAACTCATCATACCAGGTAGTTCTAGGGACCTCGCCACCCCCTAGACTCTTCATCAGACCAACCCATCCTGCTATACGCGAATCTCGTGGGTTGCTGATGGTTGATATCACTTTTGGATGAAGCCCAGGTAGTCTCTCGAAAAATAAAGTACATAGGATAGTCCCATATCCAAAGTGCTTGGTCTTATTTTTTTGAATTGAAGTCAATTGTTTTTTCAAATTGGTCAACAAGGCTGTGCACCAATCATACAGTGTAGTTAGGCAATCAGTTGCCAAACTCATGGTAGCTCATGAGGCCTGGTGTAGTGATGCCGATCCGACTACTTGGATAATAGTGAAAATAAGGATCTTCATATGTAATCCTTGTACATCTCTAATTGGGATCTGGGTCCTAGCCTTCTGAGTATCTTATGAGTAGTATAACCAGATGTAGTCATCTACATTCAGCCCTCCTGGGCCCTTCCCCTGCAAATTCATTGTCTCTCCCCTTCGGGAAAGCCCAGTGATGAAGTATATGTCTTCAATCTCAATTATCAAAGGCATTTGATCAATCATAAATGTGTCTTCTTCAGGCTCCCAGTAATCCACAAGAATCTCGAGAAATTTTTTATTTGTCTTCATATTTGGCATTTTGAAAAACTTTAACAATCCACATCCTCGGAGAACTTCCAAGGAAAAGGAATCTTCCATTACCTCATTATCAATTGCATTGTGCTCCCTCTCTCTCCAACTGATTTTCATCCCGGATCAATTAAATTTTTCATCCATTATATATTTGATTTGAAAAATTACTCTGTGCATACGTGGGTTTATTTTTCACACAGTCGCGTATATATGCAACTTCAACATTTTCAACCTGCGTATACACAGAGGGTTAATCCAAAAATCTAATTCCTACGGAAAAATTAACTTAAAAATACTTGAATTGATAATTAAAATCATTAGAAAGAGGTTTGAGAAGGTTACCAAGGATATTTGAGGTGATTCGGCTGAGAAATTAACCGTATTGGACGTGGTGGTTTTTTTTCTCCAGAGCCTTTTTATGAAATTGTCCAATGCACAAATGATAAATGTTTTTTCAAAGGGTCTATTTATGCCCAAATTTAATTTTTTTTTGAAACCCACTTGTATAAAGCTTGTTTTTACTTTTTGAATTTGTCAAGGATTTATGACCTTTTGGCTTGCAAGTGCTGGGTTAGGTTGTTTTCAGGACCATTTAATGATTTTGAGACGATTTTTACCGCTTCGATTTTGTGACCGTTGACCCGTCATGGTAGGTATTGTGTTTATAACTAGCATATAGGTTACATAAATTCACTTTCCGTTGCATTTTTTCGTTCTAGCCTCCATACTGAAATATTTCCATAGGGTTGACCCCATCATGTTATGATTATTAAACCATTTTCACTCCCCGATTTATAAAATCAAGATATGATGGTAGATCCATCCTTTACATGGGCTTCCTAGTTATATCCTCACTAGCATATGTTTCCCATGCTACAAAATTGTGTAGGCTCGGGAGACCTCTTTAGTCCCACGATGACCTGTGCGAAAAAGCTTCATTCTTCTTCTTCACTATCTTTTCGGCTTTATACCCTAGAGGCTCCCTATTGTTGAGTTGTTCTGCTGCATTGCATATTAACCATTTGTATATCTTGGCCTTAAGCCGAATTGACTTGGACTCATGTATAAGCCAAATTTTTGACCATGTCTTTTTGCAAAGTCAACCTTGCAATCATTTAGCATCTGCAACTTGACACCTTTTCCCCATGGACACAAAATTCCTCTGAATGTCATTTGCCAGTTTTTCCACCTTGCATTGAGCATAGGATTGTTCCTATCCTAGGAACTGGTGCATATGTTTCCCGACAGTTGTTCTATCCATTGTACTATAGGAATTATTTTATTCCTTTTCAAGCTTTCAATATGAAAAAAGACAAAAAAATAAAATATCCCAAAAAAGAGTGGGAGTGGGAAATTACTTCCATATTTGATGGAAACTAAGAGTAAGTTGTGTCTCCCTTGAACAAAGCACAAAAAGAAAAGTCTTTTATCCATTGGGATATGATTTATTTTGACTTAGGAGAGCCATAACCTTGTTATTTAGTTAGTAATCCCCCGGTTGGTTATCTCTTCCAATCATATGGCCCGGTCTGTTCATGCCTCCCGCATGACAAACTTATACAAAGTTATCATATGTTGCCATATAGTCACATTTTGAGTCGTTATTTTTTTCAAGGGAAGTAAACATGAGTCAGCCTTTCTATAGTGCCTCTTGACTCATATTTTAGTTGGCCATCCCCGGTCTGTCAGAGCCTTGTTCTATCACATCAGTTATATGGTCCTTTGCTCGTGCTGGTTTGAGAAGGTCTCTATTGAATTATTGCTGGCGTGTTTGTTCTTATTGACTTCGACAAAATGATCTAAGACTAAATCTAGAGCTGCACCCTAGTCCTATTTACATCATTGATAGGTGACCTTGAGCTCAAAATTTGATCAACACAATGGGTCTTTGACTAGGTGGTTTCCCTTGTGTTCGACATCAAATTTTATTATCACACCTGGGATTCATGCAATACCTTGGTTTCCATTTGACCCTATCGGTGGATTTCTCGCCTCTTTTTTAGCTTTCATTATTGGTTGGTTTAAGTTATCACTCATAAAGTTGTGAAACATTTCTTGATAAGGTCATATAGGACACTCACCAAATGGATAAGGTCTCCTAAGCCATTTCAATGTGGTATAGGATTTTTTTTTACATTTTTAGCCTATCCTAAGTTTTAGGATCACCTTCATTTATGCCATTTCAGTCAAATCAGTCCCCTATCATGTCAGTTTTCATTTCCCATGCATTTAAAATAAAAAGGGTACATCTGTCACTTTTTCAGTTTTTCGTAGTGTTTTACATAGGAAAACAAGAGATTTCACTACGAAATTACCTAATAGTTTCGTAGCAAATCTGTTAGAGGTTTAACTAATTTCTCTACGAGAATCCATTTTTTAACCTGTCTTGTCAGATTTGCATGATGTGTCATTTTATGATTAGAGGAGTTAGGGTGGAGGTCATTCAAGGTTGTTATGATAAATTCAAATGTATATACCCGTGTTTTGATGTCATCAATACCTTTTTTGGCTTGTATGTGTCATGATTGAAGCTTGAGCTGTCAGTTAAACCATAAAACCTTACCTCAATTATCCTTTTGTCATATTGTGCTTTATCCTTGCATGTGAGTCGATTTCTGGAGAGCTACTTCATTGAGCCAAGCAGGTGGCTAGAAATTTCAAATTTAGCAGGTTTCATCAAGCAAGTGAGGCTGTGAAGACTATAAGACATCCATGGCTACAAGAAAAAAAGAAGAAGAGTGGCCATTGTCACAGATATGAGCCCATGGAAATGAATTTACTCAATGAATATGCTTAGCCACCAAGCATCATAGATATGTCTTCACCAGCAAAAGAAGAACTAGTTATCAAGCAAAGAAAGGGTAAAGAGAAAATGATTGAAAAATTAGAAGTTGAAACCCTCAAAGAGCATGTTATCACCAAATTGAGTCTTGTTGGGCTGCTTAATGGTCAACTTGGAGTAATTGTTTCAAACCAAATTTTGACTGAATCTTAGCCTCTTCAGTCTGAGAGGGCTCTCTCAAAGGGGTTTTTGTTATTAGATAATGATAGGACTAGATGGCTAACTCTATTTGTAAAGTAACTTGATTTTTTGTGTATGTAGGTTGAAATAATGCAGGCTTGTAACCATTGGGCTTATGGAGTCAACAATAATTAGTTTCAGTGGCAAGGTTTCTTGACATGGAAGCTAAGGCAGATAGGGGTCTTTAACAAAGGAAATTCACTCATAAAACATAGGAAAACACAATCATTTCATTGCTAAAGGAAGTCATAGCATAGCGTTTATGAATCATGAGTAATAGCAATGAAATATAATGCTATTGGTTCAAAGGTAATTCACTCATAAAACATAGGAAAACACAGTCATTTCACTACTAAAGGAAGTCAGAGCATAGAGTTATGAATTATGAGTAATAGCAATGAAATATACTGCGAGTGGTTCAAAGGTAATTCACTCATAAAACATAGGAAAACACAGTAATTTCATTGCTAAAGGAAGTCAGATCATAGAGTTATGAATTCTGAGTAATACCAATGAAATCTACTGTAAGTGGTGAAACATAAGATTTAGATCAATAAAAAATAAAAAACCCCATGAGAATCTCAGGTATGTCAAGAAGAAAACCTCTTTATATTACTGATATGAGTCAAAATACATAAGGCAACAATTTGCTGCAAAAAGTCTCCAATCCCTGACAAATTCGACTCTCTACCCTTTAATAGACTTGTTACATGATGATATGATCTGCCTCCTGGCTAGATTCATCAAATTTTTTCCTAATGAAACTTTGCATAACCATAAAACATCTATTTAATGAGAAAATGACAGCTATCCTACTTGACAGTCCTTTTCCTAATAGGACTCAAACTGTTCATTATTACATTAACAACCTTATCTCCTAAAAAAATTACCTCTTGACAACTATGCTTTCAAAATTCTAATAGAGTGTGATGGGACTCATCACTACATGAAATTTTAATTGACCTCCTCTAAAACTAGTAATAAACCCCGTTTTTAAGGAAAACTGGTCTTCATCTTCAACGAATGCTTTGGCTGCTAGTTTTTCTTCATTTCGTGGTCTTTAAGTGTTGAATAACTACTATCATGGTCCTTTAACACTTAGATAATATCCAACTGTCTAAATATGCCCCAAAACCTGCTAAAAAAGCTCCAACATAGTACGCTACGAAAGTAAGACAGTCTCATATCGTACTTTCGTAGCGTTGCAAAAATGCCTTTTGCCGTCATCTTTTCTGATTCTTTCTTTTTGAATGATGTTCATTATGCCTTAATGGATCTTCCATAAAAGTTTCATCCCTTGGGAGCTCCAAAAACTGATTCAAAATGCAAAAGGAAAGCTACAGTAGTTTTGTAGCATTTTGTTGTTCTTCAAGCTCAGGCATGCTACGAAACTGCTGAAAACTGTGGTTTTTCCAGATTTTTGCCTTGTTTCAAAAAGGAACCTTCCAGCTGTACAAATTTGATTTTCAACATGCCATTGACCTTTCAAAACATAAACCAACTCAGCCTAAGAGTCTTGAGGTGTTTCTTCTTTAAAAAACATCTTTATCACCTTTAGCAAGTTTTTTCATCACTAAAATGACTCTGTTTTTTCTCAAAACATAGGTTTCAAAGATGAGATATTTTCTCTCTAACCTTGATAGATATTGAAAAATGGAATGAGGTTTTTTTAGGTAATTATTTCTTGAAGAAAAAACTCTCTTGGGTTTTTGAAACACATCTCCAGCTGTCCATAATATGCATTCTAAAAACATGTATAAAATAGGAAAATTTTGCATTCTGAAAATAGGGTTGAAAGACATCCCTGTATATCCGAATTTGTAGCACCGTTGAGAAAAGTGAAAGAGGTTATTGTTATATGATATGTTATTGAAAATAACCTCTCTTGTTTTCTTAAAGTAATTTTTTGTTTCCCAAAAACCGCCCTTGAAGTTGACTGCTCAAAGTCAGAAAACAGAGAAATGCTTCATATTCGCTACGAAACTTTCAGTAGTTTTGTAGAGTTTTCTGCCTATTTTACACTGAATTCGCTATGAAAGTAGGGATTCTTGGCTAAAATGAACTTTTTGGAGTTGTAAGCTTGGGAAATGAAATATGTCAGCAAATGATGACTGATGGAACATGATGTGACCTATATGGAGGTGGTTTTGAGATGAAATGAGGGTGGTCTTGAAACTTAGGATAGGTTAAATATGAAAATATGAAATTTCCTATGCCAACTTGAAAAATATTTAAGGAGACCTTACCCTTTTTAAGGAGTGAACTGTATGACCATGTCAAGTAATGACTCACAAAATCATGAGTGATAACATTCACTCCACTTGGGATGGTGTGCCCCTGTGGTACACTAAAGAACCTGTAGTTCCAGTGCCATCCATCTTCTTGGAAATGAAAACTCTTAAATTTATGAAAACTTCGCCAAGATCTTATGGCCTTCTCCTCGGGCTAAAGCTTGATGATTACTGCTGGAAAACAAACTTTGTACCTACTGAAAAGATGCTCAGTCAAATTTGAGCTTATTCACACACTCTACCTACCCTAACAACTGCAATCTCCATTTTTAATTCAAGCAACATGAAACTTCCAATGAAGCTAGTCATTGATCTGATCTGACATTTGAACCTCTTGACTGCACTTGAACCAAAAGTAAGCATGATACTGAAATGACCAAGGCAACATAAAGTGTATATGATCCTCATAATGAAAATATAACAGGAAATATGGACTGTAAAACTCTTCCATGTAGTCAGCTATAGGATCGTAGAAGACATAATCTATTTGATGATTCTCAAGAAATTCTTCAGCTTTGGAAAATTCATATATGCTTTTCTCAGCCACACAAGATTTCAGTTGTGTGCTATCAAACTGATTTTCAAAAACAGGGTATTCTTCCTTAATCTCAAAGGAGAAAGGTAGCATCACCCTCTCTTTGTTTTCTGGCATTGAAAACTTTTGAAAAGACTAATCTTGATCATGAAGCCTATAAGGTTGAATTTGATCTTCTAAAACTTCAATGTATTTTTCAATGTTCTTAGCAACTTCATCCACAAATCGAATCTTATCTTTTGACTTGCACTCAAATGATTTCAGATTAGAAGACAAGGATAAAGAGAAAATTTCACCAACTTCCTCATTAGTGTGATCATTATTTGATGTAGGCTGATGCAAGGAATGACATGAAGAGTAAAATTCTTCTTTTACCTGAGGATTATAGCAATTATCTTCCAATATTTCCTCTTGTTGTTTGAAATTATTCTCATACTCTTGATGATCAAAAGGTTGACAAGTTTTCTACAACGTTTCATAAAACTCAGAGGATGTAACATGATTTTCATAAATAAACTCCTGATGGGTTTCATTTTCATCAAAGAGAGAGGTTATCCTTTCTTCTTGGTGATGAAAGGGATTGTCATGAAAGGCCTCTAAAATTTCCTCATCCATGAACTCATCATCTTCATAAAAATTCTCCAAATATTCAATAAAACTCACACAATGTTTATAGCAGTCTTTGACCACCAATAAGGAGGGATGACACTCTTCATACATCTCATAAAATGCAACATGGAAATCAACTAGAGAATATAATGAACCATTTGGCAAGCTTTCATACCATGACCATGCTTTGCCTTCTAAAGTGGCCATAAACATCTTCATGAGACAATCCTCAGGGAACCGAACCTTAAGTTTGCATACATGCATATGGAATCTAACAAAATGAAGAGCAACATTGTCTTTCTTTTCATATTTAGATATTGGAAAATCAGTTAACCATTCAAATTTTGGCATAGGATTTGGAAAACCAGGGATGTGAGACCGATTCATAGGGGCATACCTGCGATTTATTCTTGCAATGGAACTCATCTTGGAACTTCATCAAGCTACTGATTTTCAAGCAGTGGAGTCACCTTCCAAATGATTATTTTGTGTGTGGAGTCACCAGAGAAGAAATACAGCCAATATGTGCCTAAGTGTCTGTTGATCTTAGACCTTAGAACTGAAACATTGTCGTTCTTCCCAGGGAAAATTTACACCTTCAGTCCCCGGCAACGACGCCAAAATGTTATCACCAAATTGAGCCCTGTTGGGCTGCTTCAATGGTCAACTTGGAGTAACTGTTTCAAACCAGTTTTTGACTAAAGCTTAGCCTCTTCAGTCTGAGAGGGCTCTCTCAAAGGGGTTTATCATATTAGATAATGATAGGACTAGATGGCTAACTCTATTTGGAAAGTAACTTGATTTTTTGTGTATGTAGGTTGAAAGAATGCAAGCTTGCAACCATTGGGCTTATGGAGTCAACAATCAATAGTTTCAGTGGCAAGGTTTCTTGACATGGAAGCTGAGGCATATAGGGGTATTTAACAAAGGCAATTCACTCATAAAACATAGGAAAACACAATCATTTCATTGCTAAAGGAAGTCCGAGCATAGAGTTTATGAATTTTGAGTAATAGCAATGAAATCTAGTGCTAGTGGTTCAAAGGTAATTCACTCATAAAACATAGGAAAACACAGTAATTTCATTACTAAAGGAAGTCATAACATAGAGTTATGAATTTTGAGTAATAGCAATGAAATCTACTACTAGTGGTTCAAAGGTAATTCACTCATAAAACATAGGAAAACACAGTCATTTCATTGCTAAAGGAAGTCACATAATAGAGTTATGAATTCTGAGTAATAGCAATGAAATCTACTGCAAGTGGTGAAACATAATATGTAGATCAATAAAACATTAAAAACCCCATGAGAATCTCAGGTCTGTCAAGAAGAAAACCTCTCTGTATTACTGATATGAGTCAAAATACATAAGGCAACAGTTTGCTGCAAAAAGTCTCCAATCCCTGAAAAATTCGACTCTCTGCCCTTTAATAGACTTGTTACATGATGAGATGATCTGCCTCCTAGCTATATTCATCGAATTTTTGCCTAATGACACCTTGCATAACCATAAAACATCTATTTAATGAGAAAATGACAGCTATCCTACTTGAAAGTCCTTTTCCTAATGGGACTCAAACTATTCATTATTACATTAACAACCTTATATCCTAAAAACAATTACATTTTGACAACTATGCTTTCAAAAATTCGAATAGGGTGTGATGGGACTCATCACTACATGACATTTTAATTGACCTCCTCTAAAACTGGAAATAAATCCTATTTTTTAGGAAAACTGGTCTTCATCTTCAACGAATGCTTTGGCTGCTAGTTTGTCTTCATTTCGTGGCCTTTAAGTGTTGAATAAATACTATCATGGTCCTTTAACACTTAGATAATATCCAACGGTCCAAATATGCCCCAAAACCGGCTAAAAAAGCTCCAACACAATACACTACGAAAGTAAGACAGTTTTGTAGCGTACTTTCATAGCGCTGCAGAAATACCTTTTTCCATTATCCTTTCTGATTATTTCTTTTGCATGATGTTCATTATGCCTTAATGCATATTCCATACCATTTTCATCCCTTGGGAGCTCCAAAAACTGATTCAAAATGAAAAAGGAAAACTTTTTGGGTGTGGAGCCTGATTTTCATCATGATTCAGAGATCCTTGTTTTATCTGGACATATACCCCAGGAAAAATGTACACTCTGACAGCGCCGGGGGGGGGGGGGGGGGGGGTGCGGGGGGGACTTGCCCCCCCTGTGGGGTCCGGGGGCCAGCGGTCCCCCGGCGGGGGTTTCGGGGGCAGTGCCCCCGAAGCTAAAAACAGATGTGAAATTGCCTTGTAAAAGTATAGTAATTTCTAGTCAATCTGGGCCGTTCATTAGGCGGATGATCTGACGGTAGAAGTTATGTTTAGTTTAGGGTTTTTTGCCCTAGAAGGCAACCCATCTCTTTGTATGAGGGTATTGTATTGCGGCTATGTATTATATGTGTATTCTCTAAGCAGGAAACAGATAAGGAGACTATGAGACAGAACAAAGGATATTATAGTGGATTTGCTGTAGGTTTTGTCTCTTCATTTTAGTGGATAATAGAAAGGAAGGACTGGATATTCGGGTTGGACTTAGCCCAAACTGGGTGAACCACGTATATCTGTGTCTCTATGGTTTTATGTGTTTTGTGTTCTTGTATTTTCCCCATATTTTATGTGTTGCATTGCTCTGTAATATATAATTTTCTAACAACTGGTATTAGAGCCGAATGTATATTTGGCTGATAAACTCGCAGGAAAGAAGGGTTCTTGGTTCGAGTGGGAGCAATGGCGGAAGATGGTAAGTTTAGGGTCGAGAAATTTAATGGACAAAACTTCCTGCTGTGGAAGATGCAGATGGAAGATTATCTGTATCAGAAAGATCTATACCTACCATTGAGCGAAAAAACAAAGAAGCCGACGGCCATGACAGATGCGAAATGGAACATTCTCGATAGAAAGGCACTCGGTACAGTATGGTTGTGCCTTGCGGCGTCAGTCACCTTCAATATTTCGAAGGAAACAATAACAGAGGGTTTGATGCAGACGTTGGCAAAACTATATGAAAAACCCTCAGCCTCAAACAAGGTATTTCTTATGAAATGACTATTTAATATGAAGATGTCGGAAGGTGGATCTGTTGCAGACCATTTAAATGATTTTAATATAGTTACCAGTCAGTTAAGTTCTGTAGGGGTAAACTTTGATGATGAATTTAGAGCTCTTTTATTCTTGTGCTCATTTCCAGAGAGTTGGAATGGTTTAGTAATGGCCATTAGTAACTCTGTCTCTGGATCTAGTACTTTAAAGTTTGATGATGTTGTCGGTGCTATCCTTAGTGAGGAAATGCGATAGAACAACTCTGGTGAGACATCAGGTAATGCTTTGAGTGCAGAGTCTAGGGGAAGGAGAATGGAAAGAGGAAAGAGCTCAGGATATCGCAGTAAATCAAGAAAAGGAAGATCCAAGTCCAGATCAAGGATAGTGTGCTGGAAATGCGGAAAGAAAGGACACCTAAAGAAAGACTGTAGATCTCGAAAGGGAAAAGAAGGAGACACACAACAGGAAAACAATCATGAAGCAAATGTGACAGGTGATGTGTTACAAGATGCTTTGATTCTTTCTTTTGAAAATGTTACTGATTCTTGGGTTGTAGATTCAGGGGCTTCATTCCATGCCACACCTGATAAGAAATATTTTCATGACTATGTTCAAGGAGATTTCGGACAAGTTCGTTTGGGTGATGATAAACCCTGTAAAATTGTTGGAATGGGTAAAGTTCTTGTAAAACAACAGAATGGAAACCAATGGCTACTAAAGGAGGTAAGGCATGTTCCAGATCTGAAGAAAAATCTGATTTCAATAGGGCAGTTAGGTGGTGAAGGTTGTGTGACAACTTTCACAGATAAAGCTTGGAAGGTCACCAAAGGAGCCCTAGTAATAGCAAAAGGTGAAAAGGTTGGTACATTGTATTTATGCAATGGTATTTATAACTCTGTTAATGCTTTAACTTCCAAAGGAGCAGATGCAACATTATGGCATCATAGGCTCGGACACATGAGTGAGAAGGGGATGAAGATTCTTCACTCAAGAAATTTGTTGCTAGGTTTGAAGAATGTTGATTTGGATTTCTATGAAAATTGCATTTATGGAAAACAAAAGAGAGTCAGATTTCTCAGAGTTGGGAAAGAAAAGAATAGCGAAAAATTGGAGCTTGTGTATACAGATGTATGGGGACCTGCTCAGGTATCATCTCTCGGTGGCTCTCGCTATTATGTTATGTTTATTGATGATGCAACTAGAAAAACTTGGATTTATTGTATTCAAAATAAATCTGATGTATTTGATACTTTCAATAAATGGAAAGATTTGGTTGAGATTGAGACATGAAAGAAGTTGAAGTGTCTCAGATCAGACAATGGAGGTGAATATTGCAGCAAAGAGTTTGATAGGTACTGTTCAGAGCATGGAATTCGTAGAGAGAAGATAGTTCCAAGAACACCACAAGAAAATGGTGTGTCAAAAAGGATGAACAGAACAATCATGGAGCGTGCAAGGTGCATGAGATTGCATGCAGGATTGCCTTTACAATTTTAGGCAGATGCTGTAGATACTGTTGTTTATCTAATAAATAGAGGGCCTTCAAGTTCCTTGGATGGTGGTATTCCAGAGGAAGCATGGACAGGTAAAAAGGTAAACTACTCTTTTTTAAAGCCTTTTGGTTATGAGATCTTTGTCCATATTAATAAAGAAAATAGAACAAAGCTTGAGGCAAAATCAAAGAAATGTACCTTTATTGGATATGGTGTTAATGATTTTGGTTATCGCTTATATGATTATGAAAATCATAAAATCATTAGGAGCAGAGATGTAATATTCAATGAAAAGGTCTTGTATAAGAATCAGTTGCAGGAAAAGAAACAGGAAAAAGAAATCAAGGAATACACGGTTCTTGATGAGATAACTGAAAAAGTAAAGGTGCCTGAAAATAATAATAATCAACAACCACAGCAGCAGCAACCACCACAACAACAACAGGCACCTCAAACACCTGAAAGTGGTGTTAGAAGATCTACCAGGATAAGTAGACCCCCTGAATGATACTCTCCTTCATTATATTATTTATTGTTGACTGATTCTGGTGAACCTGAATGTTATGAAGAAGCAATGCATGTTGAAAGCAGGAAGAAGTGGGAGCTAGCCATGGAAGAAGATATGGATTCCTTAATGCATAACTAGACTTGGGACTTAGTCAGGTTGCCTACAGGTAAAACTACATTGCAGAATAAATGGGTTTACAGGCTGAAGGAAGAAGATGGAGGAAAATAGAGGTACAAAGCTAGACTTGTGGTGAAGGGGTTTGCACAGAAGAAAGATATTGATTTTGATGAAATATTTTCTCCTGTTGTTAAGATGACTTCAATTAGAACTATCTTAAGTCTTGTAGTAGCAGAAGATTTACATCTTGAACAGTTAGATGTAAAGACAACATTTCTCCATGGAGATTTGGAGGAAGAGATATACATGCAACAACCAAAAGGATATGAGGTCAAAGGGAAAGAAAAATTGGTGTGCAAGTTAAAGAAGAGCTTGTATGGCTTAAAACAGGCTCCAAGGCAGTGGCATCTAAAATTTGACAAGTTTATGTCTAAACAAGGTTATACTAGATGTCACTCTGATCATTGTGTTTATCTGAAAAAGAAAAATGATGGCAGCTATATTATATTGTTATTGTATGTAGATGACATGCTTGTTACAGGGTCTAACATGCAGGAAATAAATGTGCTCAATTTTTTTTTGGAAAATTAATTTGCAATGAAGGATTTTGGAGCTACAAAACAAATCCTTGGTATGAGAATAACTAGAGACAGGAAAAATCACAAATTAACACAGTCTCAGAATGAGTACATACAAAAGGTGTTGAAAAGATTAAATATGCAGAATGTAAAACCAGTTAGTACACCTTTTTCTAGCCATTTGAAACTTAGTAAGGAGATGTGCCCCAAGACCCACAAAGAAATGGAATATATGTCTAAAGTTCCATATGCATCAGTAGTTGGAAGCTTAATGTATGCAATGGTCTGCACAAGGCCTGATATTGCACATGCAGTGGGAGTTGTCAGCAGGTACATGAATAATCCAGGAAAATAACATTGGATGGCAGTAAAATGGATTCTCAGATATTTGAGAGGTACCACAAATCAAGCTTTATGCTTTGGTGGTTCAAACATTGCTCTACAGGGATATGTTGATGTAGATATGGCAGGTGACAAAGATAAAAAGAGGAGCACTAAAGGATATGTATTTACTGTAGGTGGAACAACTATCAGTTGGGTTTCAAAAATCCAAAGTGTTGTTGCACTTTCAACAACAAAAGCAGAGTATGTTGCTGCTACAGAGGCTAGTAAAGAAATGATTTGGTTACAAAGGTTTATGGGTGAATTGGGTAAGAAGCATGATATGGGCACATTATACAGTGATAGCCAAAGTGCCATTCATCTTACAAAGAACTCAACATTTCATTCCATGACTAAACACATACATCTCAAGTACCATTTCATACGGTTAGTATTGGAAGATGGAGAGTTGAAGATGGAAAAGATACACACTAGCCAAAATCCTGTAGAAATGCTAACAAAATTTGTAACCAGGGAGAAACTAAGAATGTGCTCAGTTTCAATTGGTCTTCAAGGATGATGATGAAGATGAGAAACAGCCAGGTCCAAATAGGAGTCATTGTCTAGCAAATGAAGTAGCAGTGGAGTTGCTACAATCAGTCTCCAAGTGGGAGATTGTTGGGTGTGGAGCCTGATATTCATCCTAATTTAGAGATCCTTGTTTTAGCTGGATGTATACCCCAGGAAAACTGTACACCCTAGCAGTGGGGGGGTGCAGGGGGGACTTGTCCCCCCCACAAAGTCCGGGGGGGCTGACCCTCCGGGGGCCAGTGGTCCTGCGGCGGAGGTTTCAGGGGCAGCGCCCCCGAAGCTAAAAACAGATGTAAAATTGCCTTGTAAAAGTATAGTAATTTCTAGTCAATCTGGGCCATTCATTAGGCGGATGATCTGATGGTAGAAGTTATGTTTAGTTTAGGGTTTTTTGCCCTTGAAGGAAACCCCTCTCTTTGTATGAGGGTATTGTATTGCGACTGTGTATTATATGTGTATTCTCTGAGTGGGAAATAGATAGGGAGACTGTGAGAGAGAACAGAGGATATTACAGTAGCTCTGTTGTAGGTTTTGTCTCTTCATTTTGTTGGATAATAGAAAGGAAGGACTGGCTGTTCGGGGTGGACGTAGTCCAAACTGGGTGAACCACGTATATCTGTGTCTCTCTGGTTTTATGTGTTTTGTGTGCTTGTATTTTCCGCATATTTTATGTGTTGCATTGCTCTGTAATATATAATTTTATAACAAAGATACAATAGTTTCGTAGCACTTTGCTGTTCTTCAAGCTCAGGCACGCTATGAAACTGCTGAAAACTGTGGTTTTTCAAGATTTTTGCCTTGTTTCAAAAAGGAAACTGCCAGATGTAAAAATTTGATTTTCAACATTCCATTGACCTTTCAAAACATAAACCAACTTAGCCTAAGAGTCTTGAGGTGTTTCTTCTTCAAAAAACATCCTTTTCACCTTTAGCAAGTTTTTTCATCACTAAAATGACTATGTTTTTTCTGAAAACATAGGGTTCAGATATGAGATATTTTCTCTCTATCCTTGATCTATATTGAAAAATTGAAGGAGGATTTTGTAGGTAATTATGTATTGAAGAAAAAACTCTCTTGGGTTTTTGCAACACATCTCCAACTGTCCAGAATCTGCATTCTAAAAACATGTATAAAATAGGAAAATTCTGCATTCTGAAAATAAGGTTGAAAGACATCCCTGTATATTCCAATTTGTAGCACCGTTGAGAAAAGTGAAGGAGGTTATTGTTATTTGATATGTTCTTGAAAATAACTGCTCTCAGTTTCTTAAAATAATTATCTGTTTTCCCATAAACTTCCCTTGAAGTTGATTTCTCAAAGTTAGAAAACAGAGAAATGCTTCATATTCGCTACGAAACTTTTAGTAGTTTTGTAGCATTTTCTGCCTATTTTACACTGAATTCACTACGAATGTAGTGATTCTTGGCTAAAATTACCTTTTCGGAGTTGTAAGCTTGGAAAATGAAATATGTTAGCAAATGATGACTGATGGAACATGATATGACCTATATGGAGGTGGTTTTGAGATGAAATGAGGGTGGTCTTGAAACTTAGGATAGGTTAAATATGAAAAAATGAAATTTCCTATGCCAAAAGCTTTAAGGAGACCTTACTCTTTTGAAGGAGTGAACTGTATGACCATGTCAAGTAATGACTCACAAAATTATGAGTGATAACAGAGTAGTTGAAGGAGGCATGTAAAGAGATATCAGTTTTGAAGGTGGAGGCAAAGAAACACAGAGCTAAGAAGGTTCAATTTGAACAAATGAGGAAAATATGGGAAAAGCAAGTCACAAGTGTTTCAAAAACCTTGGACAATACAGAAAAGTTGATAAAATGGACTTAGCCACTAAGAGGAGAGGTCAAACACATCAAAAGGATAAAATTGCACTTACAATCCAAAAATAGAGCATTAAAAGATCGAGTGGAAGATCTTCAAGAGAAATTGGATTTGATTCAAGTGGATTCGGAAAAGAAAGGGCTGAAGATGAAAGTGGTAGAAGAGCCCATCAGCCAACTGATTGTGAATGAAGAAGAAATGCCAAAAGAATGAAAAATTGAGATGGAATATGCTTGATGAGGTTCATAACATGTAGAGGACCTAAATTTTGCAGTTGGAGAACAAATTTTGAAGACAATATTGAAAACAACAATTTTTGGTTTTCTGGATAGTTTTGTAGCGTACCTCAGGCTTGAGGCCATAAAGATGCTACGAAAATTCCTGTAGGTGCATTTTTGCCTTAAAACTCAGTATTATCAAGTTTTATGAAGGGAGATTGACTGTTTGCAAGGTGTCTTGGCATAATGAAGGTGTTGGAACAGAAAATGACTCAAAGAGATAGATGGAAAAGCAAGTTTTTATACGCTACTAAAACTCGCTACGAAACTGCCTAAACTGCCCTGTTTTTGTAGTGAGGAGATTTTGAAGAATTTTGAGCATCTCAACAACAAATTTTCTAGCTAGAGACCTCCAGCATGTCAGTGGACCATACGAGCAGCGATTCATGGCTCAAAATGAGTGCCACGCAGCCATCGCATCAGTCAAAACATCGTTTAAAGTGAAGGTCATCCATCCCTAAAAAGTAGGATTATGTTCCACATATGTAGGAGTGTTTTGAAGATGTAAAGTGGTGGTGAATTATCGTGATTTTTCCTTCGAGCATGTGACATTCATTATGTAACTATTATGTAGCTGTTTCACTGATAGGATAAACAAATGTAATGAATAGGAGATAGAGTCCTATTAGGAGTTTGTTTTATTTAAAGGATAGCTGTCATTTTTCTGTTTCAAGTTAGTGGTTTCAGTTATGATAGGTGTCAGAGTAGAATTCAAAGATCTAGCCATCTGGGCTGATCATCTATATTGTAAAGAATGTCGATTTATAGACTAAACATCGAAGAGCAAGGGGTTGGAGAATATTGCACCAAATTGTTGCTTGTATGTTTTTGTCCAATGTCAGTAATATACAGTGACATTCTACTTCCAGACTTGAGATTCTCATGAGGTTTTTGATGTGTTATTGATCTGTATCTTTATGTTTAATCACTTGTAGTATATTTTATCTCTAATTACTCAGAATTCATAATACTATGCTTTGACTTCCTTTAGGGGTGAAATTACTGTGTTTTCCTATGTTATGTGTATGATTTATCTTTGTTAAAAACCTCTATCTGCCTCAACTTCCATGTGAAGAACCACTGTCACTAAAACTATTGATGTTGACTCCATAGCCCAATGGTAGCAAGTCTTCATTTTTCAACTTTCAATCATACAAAACCAAGTAAAAATTCATAGAGTTAGCCATCTAGTATTATCCTTATTCAAAATCATAAACCCCCTTTGAGAGAGCCCTCTCAAACTGAGGAGGCTAATATTCAGTTAGAAGTGGTTTGAAAGAGTTACATTGAGTTTATTGATGAGCAACTAATCAAGATCAATTTGGTGATAAAAGTTTAGAGGGTTTCTACCATGCACCAACTACATTTTTTGCATGCCGGAAACATGCTTCGGGTTGGTTACTTCATCTTTATTAGTATAATTCCTTCCAAATCTTGGCTTGCGGGTTACACTCACACTAGATTGATGTGGGATGCCTTAATGCCTTCCTTCCAGCAGATCTTTTCCCACGGACTATGACACATTGCTATGGGAACAAGGTCTAGAGTCCTTTTTTTCAGTACCTTAGGGTTTGCATTCATTAGTGGCAGACTCCTTCGCTATCAACGATGAGAATACATCAATGTCTTCTGATTGGTAGATTATATCAAGTGTTCGACTTCAAATCATTCATTCGCACTTGTTAGATTGTACTGGGGTGCCTTGAATCTCATCATCATTATCGGTGAGTTATCTCGCGTTTGTTAATGGTATACATCAATGACCAGTAATCAAACAATTTCTCACATGGTTGAATTCAGCTCATTTATTCCCATAGTGTAGAATTGTACCATGGTGATCGGTGAAGACCTCGGGTTTTCATAAAAATTCTTTGGTTCACTTTGACAACTCTTGCAGTTTTATGCCAGTGACACTATCTACCTTATATGTTGGAACCCGAGTTGCGTGTAGTACCATTTTTCCACCACTTATGATTCGGTACTGGGAGATTCAGTTGTGACTTCAATGATCAGATATCTTCCAACATCATTAATCGGTCTTCTATATGTGATACTTTGACATGATTTCGATATGAACCTTTTGGGGCAGTGATCAAATGATTCACTATGTACTTTACAGTTTATGTTATACTTGTATACATATTGGATCTGCTCCATACTTGATATGCAGACATGTTTTAATTTCACGGAGCATGGGTATGCCTGCCTCAGACATGAGATTGCTTTCTAATCTCTTCCACTGGTTTTTGGCAGGCTCAAATCTGGTGAAGTCCTCTCAATTCCTCACAAGATTATTTCTTATGCACATAATACATTTCAGACATCATGTACCCCTTCTGACCTCATATATTAGGGGGCATCTGTTATAACATCATTTATCACCTCTATATACTTGATGATCTATGTATTGGCCTTGGGCAGCCCCTTCCATTCAGACTTGGTCCTTTACCTAAAAAACAATATTTTGAATTCCATACGTGACTCTTCCCTCTAAAAATGTGTGCAGACGTGGGTCCATCTATATCCTACCCGTGTATATAATTTAAAATATAAAAAAATATGAAACTCCCTATTTTATAGGCAGGGTTTATGGGTTACACCAGAAGCCTACCTATAGGAGCTCATGGCCAAACTGTTTCCCAACTGAAAAAACTATGTTGAGGAAGTATAAATACACCTAATGGGAAGGCTTAAAGGGAGAAGAGAGATAGGTATTGATACTATAGCTTGTTAGGCCCAGATCAAGTCTGATTATCCTTGTGCCTCCTACACTTCCCAGGTTGAGGAAACCCTTGTTTCCCTCTTTGAGATATTCACCTCCTTTATGTGATATCCTTGTGCACCTTTATGGAAGAAGATTGTTGAGGCTTGGGCTGGATAGATCCAAAGGACGGTTTCACTTGGAGTCATGGCTGAATTAGGTGGTATTCCTCCACATCTTTTACATACATCAATAAAGAAGCTCTGTCCCGTTCCTAATGTCATGATCTTTAATGATTTTGTACATGTTAATGATCTTATTATAGTTGATTTCATGTTATTTTATATAAGCTTACATGATCTAACCACTGAAATCTAGCACATGCTTACTATTGCTACTAGTCTATGTGTTTTTCTTGAATGAGTTGCTGGTTTTGAAGCATGTGGAGAAGAAGAGGGTTTCAACCCCGAGGGAATGACCTCAAACGTAGGGAATACGAGTAAGGTCACTTCTCCCAAGTTTTCTAGTTTAAGCATTAGGACCATTATTTTGCTTGCTTCTTGCTGTTGTATGCCTCTTGCTCTGTTAAGGTCCTCAACCTAGACCCTAGGGTAATTCATCCCTTAAAAAAGGGGTGGAAATTAGGGGCGCGGTGCCTAGTAAAATGTCCAACAAATTGCACTGATTTTGGTAGAAATTTCACCATTCCTGTGTTAGTTTTCCATTTGGTGGTTTCTCCAAAGGTAGAATTCATTGCTAGTTTTGACAGGGAGGTCATTTTGCCAGCCGAATAAAAAATAAATGAAGAAGGGGGCCTAACTTGGCCATTTTCAACTTTTTTTAGCCCAAGAAGAGCCTACATAGGGGCCTTTGGGTGTCACTTGACATAATGGAAACATTATTTTTGTGATTTTAGAATTGTATGTTGATGTAATTGACATTTCAAGCATATAATTTAAAGGGCCAATATTGCAAGCTAGACTTGGAGATGTATCCCAGGAGGGGTGAACTTCGTCATCAAATTGTTTTTTTGTGATGTTGCATGTTGTCTATTTTTCTCTGTTTAATTCTGCGAAAATTAACTAAGTTTAATAAGTTTATGTCATTTTTTAATTTCGATCCATTTCTCACAAGACATAAACTAGCTTGCAAACTTTTTCAAGAAACCTTCAATTTTTTATTTCAGATAAAAAATCTACCTAGGCAATGGACTTTTTCCTTAAAATAGAGAAATTACCTATGGGAATGACTTGATTTTGAGGAAAATACCTCACCTCCACATGTTAATTCCTATACCAAGAAACTTTTCAAACCGTAGTTGAGAAAATCTCCCTACCCCTAGCTAGTAGCTTACCTTAGGAGGCTAAACTTATAGGTTTAAGGTAGAAGAAAGTGAATTTATGAAGGTTTTCAAGGTGATCAACCATGTAACCAGGACCAATTCCTTGAACTTGGATGATGGAGTCTAGGGATGGTTAAAAATGATTAAACCTTGGAAAATGAGTAAGGGAATATGAAACCGTAGGTTTCAAACCATAACTATCACTTTTGTTGGGGATCAAAGTCAATGGGGAGAACTAGTTGAAAGATTCACACATGGGATTGTCATTCACACTCTATAAGTGGGTAATGCATGCAATATTTTTATCAAGAGTCCTGTAGAGGTAATTTAATTACTTAAATTCCTTTTCATAAATTATCAACCCAGGGGTCCGTGGACTTGCGAGGCACACATGCACCATATGTGCTAGAGATCGATTTCCAATTTTGAAAGAAAATCTTAATCTATTAGATGAAAAAAAAATGAAAATTGATATAAAAATAAATCTATTCTAGAAATTAGTAAATCACACCACACTTTCAGAATTAAAAATAAAACTTAATCTAATGATAAGAAAGTAAATCTATGCTAATGACATGAAATAAAATCTAATTTAGGAAAGTAGGAAATCTGATTTATCATGCTTACAAGAATTGAAAAGCACACCACTCATGAAATTAAATTTATTCTAATGGTAATCAAGGAATTAATTCAAATCTAAGAAATTCAAAACAATGCAATCTTAACTATACAAATGAAATGAAAGCAAAGTGAAACAATCAATCTTAACTTACAAAAACACATAAATAAAATGAACATATGAAAGCAATAAAACTTAATCTATGAAAGCACATAAATGAAATTTAAAATGGACACAAAGAAATGAAAAGAATATGATACATCTCACATTCATTAGATGGTCAATCCAAATGACATGAGGATAGAAAGTTGAGAGGATCCAAATGCAAGCATAACCAAATCAAAGTGAATATCACTCATGAGCATGGTTCCAAATCCAACTTTTTTATTCAAAACATGAGCATTTCTCAAAATTTACACATGCCTTTGAGAGGAGAAGGCTCTCCTATTTATACAAGAACATAAGAAGCTACTTTATTAATGGAGATCCACTATTTTCTCCATAGATCCATAAAAATATCAACCAATTAGACACATATCCCTTTATCCATGATTTTTCTCTATGAGATATCGTTGATTCCTATCCCAAATATTCTTCCAATCTTGAAGAGAATTCGAAATTGATGCTTGGAGGCCACATAAGAGTGTCTTGGAAGCTTCCAAATGACCTACACATGTCATCAAATTTAAGCCACTTTTAGGTATAAGAAAATACATGCTATTTTTATAACTTTTAATCATCAATTCACTCTAAATACATGAAATTAATAACTTTGGAAAATACTAATGTGAACCCTTATGAGTATGAAAATCTAAGGTCATGAAGTGAAAATGTAATGAAAAGAGGGCAATAAAATGGAAATAAGGGTGAAAGTGTATGACATTTTGAAGACATTTTGGAGGCCCAACATACCCCCCAACTAAATTTATTGCATGTCCTCATGCAATCTACTGCATTGATCATGATTGTTTTGCTTCTATATGAACTTTGATTGATGTTGATTCTTCTTTATACTTTGCATAATCATTTGATAACTTTTTTCCTTTTTGCAAAGTGTTATTTTGAAAAACATTTGATTGCAACATATTACTTTGGTTGGTTATTGTGTGGCAACCAAATTTTATTAGTATTGATTCTTGCGTCACAATACTTTTCTTATTTTTGTGTTGCATAAAAATATTTTTGAAGTCATTTAATCAACCATCTAATGTGCTCATTCTTCGATCATCATTTGTAAAACATATAACTTTTTGAGTCATAATGCAATAGTAGTTGTTTGGAAAAGTATGTTGGTTAGGATGACATGTGACATAAAAGGTGATGAAATATGAATGTGATATGAGGTATGAACATGTATTGTCTATTCCCCCGCCCCAACTAAAGGTATTTTAAATTTTTATGAAATGAGAAAGGGAATATGGTGAAGTATTTTACAAAAATTATAATTTCAATATTGAAGGAATTATATGATAAAAATCTAGAAAAGAACATATCTTTACTTACCTACGAAGTGGAAAAACTGTGCATATGTAGAAAATTTGTGGCTGCTGTAGGATCATGGAATAGAATGTAGAATTTCATCTGCTTCATGGTTGCATAAATGGTGTATGAGATCATGAAAGTGGTTTCTTTATTTCTGCTGCTAAATCTGTTGTATCCGCTACAAAATGCTGATGTGTTATAGTCTTCACCTGTTACAAAACCCGATGGTACAATTCTAGTTATGTGAATAAATGTGTTGTTGTCGAGCATGAAGAGAAGTCATTGGATTATCGACCATTAATGAATGTCGTTAACCAAGGCGAGAAAAACTCACCATTAATGTCAATGAGTGCCAAGGTACCTAAGTACATCTTGTGAAGTGTGAATAGATGAGCTGATGTCGAGCCACTTGCAAGATCCAACGACCAAGGGAAATTGATGTATTCCCATGATTTTCAGTGAGAGAACTTGTTATTAAGTCATACAAGCCTCAAGGTACTAATAAGGACTCTAGCCTTGAACCTAGATAATGTGTTGATGTCGATAGGACAAGAATTGTTAGAAGGGAGGCCTTAATGAATCCTCCATCATCTAATGCGAACATAAAACAATAATTTTTAAGGACTATGGATGAAAATTTTGCAGTGGATCCAGGCTTATTTGACAAAATGAAAAGGGAAATGGAATGAATCAACTTTGTAGGGGAGCTGACTGGTTTTATTTCTAGGTTACAGGTTAATGAAAGCGAGGCAGGAAAGTATAATGACTAAGAAAGAAAATGAGTTGAATATTTTATTGCCTGAATGAGTAGGAATGCAATGGTAGAACTTGTATCTGAAAGGCTTTCAATTGGTGTGATGGATCTGATTTGACATTCTTTATCCAAAATCATGTGCTCATGCTTGGATATCTCATATTTGATGTTACTCTGATCATGTTCTTTTTGAAAGAAATGTGGTCTTTTAGAGACGCTGTTTTCCTTATGATCATCTATTTATCTTCCTGGAGCCTGCAAAAACTTAGTACTTTTTTCTGCAATGAAATGTAATATTATCAAAAGAGAGAGGTGATCATTCTAGCAAAAAAATGAAATTGAGGTGTATGGGTGCCATATGGCAGCACCAGGGAATGCTACATGGAAGCACTAGAAGATGCCACGTGGAATATATGATGTTGTGGATGCTGACTTGGCAGAGTGAAGTGGACTGCTAACTAGACAAGGTGTCGTGGCAGACAACTAGGCGATGACTTTGCAATATTGGCTAATGGTACGTTACCACGTGGACCAATCGAATGTCGCCATGTGGCAGAAAAAGGCCAACAAACAAAATTCAATATTTAGGGAGAAGCTTCCAATTGTCTAACTGCTCTAGCGCACTTTTCAATCAATTTCATGCCACCAAAATATTTGATTTTGATTTGAACTCTTCCTCTTGCCAAAAAAAAAATGGATCTCATAACCAATTTTGTTTCTATAAAAATTGTGAAAATATTGATGCCAAAACTCAAATTTTTTTATTTTATTTTATTTCTTTTGTTTCAGGTTGAAAGCATGGAGCAAATTTTCTAACTTCTCTCTTTGCAAATTCTGGATTGGATTATTTTTTTTGAGGAAGACTTTTTTTTTAATCGTGTCGTTACAAAAATTTCTGAGAAAATAGCTAATTTTAAATCAGCGATATCTCCCTCATCCAAACTCCGATTCGATCGATTTTTGTTTTGAATTTGGGTATTTTTTCACAAATAATTTAAATATTGAATTTGTTTGTGCAAAATTTTCACCAAAATTTTCATATTGATCTGCAAACTCGCTGCTAAAAAAAAACCAATGAAATTTTTTTTATTGTAACAAATTATAAAACAAATATGTTTAATAATTAGTGATCAATTTTTTTAAATTTTAGAATCAATGGTAAATTTAGATCTCTTAGTCATTTTATTGAAATTTTTTAAAAACTAACTTGGTTCAATTTTCTTTTCTTATCTTCCAGATCGTAAGGAGCGCAAGAAGAGAACATACTCAAAAGTTTTGTCAATTTTTTTATTCATTTGAAATTTGGATTTAAAGTAAGAAGAATTGATATCAAACCTCAAATTTTACCTTTCTAAACTAACTATTTCCAAGCTTGGGTTTATCTATGATTCCGAAAATTGATTAAAATTCAAAATGCATCAAAATGATTTTTATTTTTATTTTTATCATTTATTATTTATTAATAATTTCTTTTGTAATTTTTTTTTTTTTAATTATTTTTCTTTGGTTTGGATTTTAATTTTTTTGAAAACTAAAATTTTATCAACGTTGATTTTTATTGTATCATATTTGATAATGAAAGAAATGTTTTTTTTTTTTTAAATAATCTATTTGAAAATAAATAAATAAATGATTTATTCTATCTTAAAAGTTTATTAGGAAAAAAATGTTTTACTAATTATGAGGGGTTTCCGCAGTGCATTATATTTGATATAATTTTTTGGGATTCAACTGCGTTAATTTAGTCATTCATCTATGACCATTTCATGAGAGGTAGTCGTAACTGATTAATTTCTCAAGATTTTTGAATAGTCCACTTAGCACTCATTGCATCGGGTGATGCTCACAGGGGTGAAGAAGTGGGATTGAAACTAGTGAAATGAATCACATTGCATCAATCATCACTTGCAGGGCTTGCACCCGGTAACCAGGACTTCCCGGGAGGTCACCCATCCCAAAACTCCTTTGGCTCAAGTGCGCTTAACTGTGGAGTTTTCCCCACAATCATAGATGAATGAATAAATTAACACAGTTGAATCCAAAAAAATTATATCTAATATAATGTACTGCGGAAACCCCTCATACTTAAAATACTAAGAGTAAAGGGATCTCTTCTTGAATGGTTCATGAGGCACAATAGTTTCTAAGGTTTTGCAGATGGGGTAGCAAGCTAAGTGGGCTTGATTGTGGGGAAAACTCCACAGCTAAGCGCGCTTGAGCCAGAGGAGTTTTGGGATGGGTGACCTCCAGGGAAGTCTTGGTTACCAGGTGCAAGCCTCAGAAGTGATGATTGACGCTATGTGATTCATTTCAATAGTTTCAATCCCACTTCTTAACCCCTGTGAGCATCACCCGATGCAATGAGTGCTAAGTGGACTATTCAAAAATCATGAGAAATTAGTCAGTTACAACTACCTCTCATGAAATGGTCATAGATGAATGACTAAATTAACGCAGTTGAATCCCAAAAAATTATATCTAATGTTTTATTAATATTATTATTGATGTGTATCAAAATGATTTATAACTTAAATTTGAACTGTGCAAGAAAAATGAAAATTGAAATTGCTTAAAAATAAAATGAAATTGCACAAAAACTTAATTTGAAAAATTGCATGAATTTGAAAGTAAAAATGAAATTGAAAAACAAAATGGAATTCTAATTTAAAAACTTGAAATGAATAAAAAATTTTAAACAAAAAGGAATTCGAAAATAAAAGTTGATCTTTATGTATGCCCCCCCCCCCAACAACGACGCCAAATGTAGAGGTAATTTAATTACTTAAATTCATTTTCATAAATTATAAACCTGGGGGTCTGTGGACATGCGAGACACACGTGCACCATATGTGCTAGAGATCGATTTCCAATTTCAAAAGAAAAATCTTAATCTATTAAATGAAAAAAAATGACAATTGATATAAAAATAAATCTATTCTAGAAAGCAGTAAATCACACTATACTTTCAGAATTAAAAATAAAACTTAATCTAATGATATGAAAGTAAATCTATGCTAATGACATGAAATGAAATCCAAATTAGGGAAGTAGGAAATCTAATCTATCATGCTTGCAAGAATTGAAACACACGCCACTCATGAAATGAAATCTATTCTAATGGTAATCAAGGAATTAATTCAAATCTATGAAATTAAAAAAAATGCAATCTTAACTATACAAATGAAATGAAAGTAAAGTGAAACAATCAATCTTAACCTGCAAAAACACATAAATGAAATGAGCATATGAAAGCAATAAAACTTAAACTATGAAAGCACATAAATGAAATTTAATCTGGACATAAAGACATGAAAATAATATGATACATCTCACATTCATTAGATGGCCAATCCAAAGGACATGAGGATGGGAAGTTGAGAGACTCCAAATGCAAGCATAACCAAATCAAAGTGAATATCACTCATGATCATGGTGCCAAATCCAACTTCGTTATTCAAAACATGAGCACACATGCCTTTGAGAGGAGAAGGCTCTCATATTTATACAAGAACATAAGAAGCTACCTTATTAATGGAGATCCATTATTTTCTCCCTAAATCCATAAAAATCTCAACCAATAGACACATGTCCTTTTATCCATGATTTTTCTCCATGAGATATGGTTGATTCCTATCCCAAATCTTCTTCCAATCTTGAAGAGAATTCAAAATTGATCCTTGGAGGCCACATAAGAGTGTCTTGGAAGCTTCCAAATGACCTACACATGTCATAAAACTCAAGCCACTTTTAGGTATAATAAAATACATGCTATTTTTCTATTTTTTAATTATAAATTCACTCTAAATACATGAAAATAATAACTTTGGAAAATACTAATGTGAACCCTTATGAGTATGAAAATGTAAGGTTATGAAGTGACAAGGTGATGAAATGAGGGAAATAAAATGGAAATAAGGGTGAAAGTGTATGAAATTTTGAAGACATTTTGGAGGCCCAACAAGTCCATAGATTAATTTTCAACAATAACTTTCACATAAAAACCCTAGATAATCAATTATTCCATACTATAGCCACACAATATAAAGATTTATCAAATACAAGGCACACTTACAAAATAAAATACATGAACACGCCCTTTCAAGGTATTCTCTTTTTTTTTACCCTTAAAAGGTTTCTTTCTACCCTCTTCAGAAATGTTCTTCCCTCTAGCCTCTAGATGTGTGGCCTGAACACATAATTCATCTAGACTGGTGGGGTTAAACATGAGAATAGTATGTTTTAGGTAGCTATGTAAGCCTCCTATGTACTTGAGAAAAGTATCCTGGCTCTGCAAATCTACCCCTAATAAGAGAGCTCTTCTCCTAAATTCTTGGGTGTATTATTGCACATTCTGTCCCTTCAATTGCCTAATGTTTTTCCAGTTCATTATGGATTTCTGCATATGAGATAATGGATAAAACTGTTGTTTTATTGCAGTAATGAAATCTGACCATGATAGAATAATATTATCATGTTTCTTGATCTCCTCCTTTGTCTTGGCTTCCCACCAAACAAGTGCTGCACCTTCCGTTCTAAATAAAGCTAATTGGATTTTGGTATCATCATCTTGAAGGTTCTGGATTCTCAAATAGACGTCCAATTGCCTAATCCAATTATCAAGCTTTTCTACATTGACTTCACCATTAAACATTGGCAATTCAAACTTAACATCAAGTTTTAAAAAAAGACTTTTACCAGTTTTCTTTGACTTGTGTGGATGATGTATTGATGAAAAAGTAGAGGATGATGATGATGAGGGTGAGGATGATGTCTCTCCATTGCCTCCATTTCCTCCATTTCCCTTCTTTGACTTATCTTCATCATTGTGACCTCCTGAAGATCCCTGTCCTTCCTTGTGAAGTTTTGATCCTTCTCCTTCCAGTCTCTCATTCCTTTCTTGATAAAGGATTCTAACCATCTCAGTCATGTCAAGAAATGCTTTCCTGAACACTGTTTCTTCCTCTTTGGGATCAACTTCTTCATGGATTTATCCTTCCTCATGAGGCATACTTAATGTAGCTTCCGCTTCATTAGGAGGCGAACTAGGTGGTGGAGATTGTGGCAATCTTGCTCTCCTTTTCTTTGGATCTTCTTGAGACCTTTCTACTCCCACCAATTTGCCTTCTCCTCTTTTGAGCTTGAGCCTAGTAAGCATCTAAAAAATTGAAAACAGTTAAACAATTATTTGCAAAAAAAACACCAGAGAATAAACTCTAGCTCTGATACTAATATGATTTGAAAGGATTGTATTAGTTTTGCTGTGCTAACTATCTTTTCAGTTTATAAATATGTGCATACTTGTCTCATTATTTTTCCTTAAGGATTGAGGATTTAACTTTAAATTGTAGATGATTTTAGTGAATTAGAAGCATGAAATAAGCACAAATAACATTGAAAAATAGTGTAAAATAGAGAAATAAGTCACCACATAAAATTTACACAGCAGGAAAGATGAAGTAGTTCACCCCTCCTGGGCTACATCTGCTGGTCCAGCTTCTAATGGCATGTCCATCTTTCATTATGCTCAAAATTTTGCAAATACATGTAGTTACCAGCCTCTAATGGCTGTTTTCTCTGCACCAATGGCTCCAGAATGCTCCAATTAGTCAAGAATGACTCTTCATTCACTCTGAATGGGCGAAAATTGAGTCTCCTACTCATTTTCTCAGTTACACCTAGAAAAGCTCCACTAAAAGTGGAGGTCTCCACTTAACTGGAGTCAAAATAGTGTTTTCCGCCAATTTTTGGGTGTGCGGCCAAAACTTCTCCTAAAAGACCGCAACATTAAAATTAACTGTCGGGCAGTTGGACACATGCCATCCCACCCGGTGGTTACATTTTTATGGTTAGCAGAACTACAGGCGGAAACTACGGTTACACAGGCGGAACTCCGGGTTGAAGTGGTGTTAGCACTGATCGCCACCTAACTGACCGCGCAGAGTTTATATGCCATGTGACATATCATACCAAAAACGATTACGGAGTTGTAATAACTGTTGGGTTGTAACAATGGTTTTAAAACGTTGCCATGTGAACGCACCACGTGGGACCGTTGAAGGGTTGGGACCGCCGGCGGTCCCCAACCCCCAAACACCAACGCGTTAATATTGAAATATAACCCGAATCCATATGAGATTAATAAATTCTTGTAGCTCGGTTGGTGGAGACTTATGCGTGCATGCTAGAGGTCGTGGGGTTGAGCCCTGCAAACCTCACCCCAAAATTTTAATACACTACTACACGGATACGTGGCATCCTCAGGGCTGGCCACGTGGCACCCTATTATTGGTCCTTCAAAAAATACTTTCAACCATTAAAATTGTGACACTTGTACTTCATTGATTGGCCTAGAGAAAAGGAATATTCTTCGAAATATTCCTTTTTGCTTACTGTACATCGACCATGCTGACTGAACATCCCAGTCAACCTTGTCACAAATTTTACCTGTTTATTATTTCGATCAGAACATGATATCTCCCTCATACAACATCGGTTTTTCGAATCGTTCATGGCGCCGAAATCAGGAAGATGATATCTACACAACCATCCTAGTTTCAACCTAATCTTATAATTTTGAGAAAAAATTATGAACTCCTGATCACTCCTCCCCATTGGGAAGATTTTGGACCCCAAAAGACTTGATTACCTGTTCAGTAGATGAGGGTACAACTCCCTCACCTTTGAGCCCAACTCGAAGGTAGTCAACACTTCCCCTCTTGGATGCTCTTGTCCTCCTGTCAAGAATTGTATCTTCTTTGAGCTCATCTAGAAATTGTTGCGAGAAATCTTCAATAGAAGGTAGCTGAACATCACTTCCTTGATCATCGATCAAAGGTGGCTCATAAAATGTAAGTTTTCAACATTAACAACTGAATACATTTGCATATATGAAGGAAAGTCAAGTTGAAATGCATTATTACCAACTTGATTTATGATGTTGAATGGACCATAGCGAATGGGTTTGAGCTTTTTACCTTCCCCTTGCATCCTTTCTTTGCTAATGTGAAACCATACCTCATCTCCCTCTTGAAACTTGTGATCAACTCTATGTTTTTCATGCCTCTCTTTGTATTTGCTTTGACTTTTCTCAATTTGTTCTTGAACTTGTTGATGTATAATCTAAATTTTCTCAATTAACTTTCCAGCCTTGTCAATATCACTATGGCCATCAATTGCAACATCCTTTCCAAAGATGAATTGTAATGGCGATTTTGGCAAATAACCAAAGCATACTTCAAAAGGTGATGTTTGAGTTGAAGAGTGCTTTGCCCGATTGTAAGCGTGCTTAATGTAGTGGAGTTGCTCATCCAACAACTTAGGATATTTTCTGTAATATCCTCTAAATAGATGCATAATGGTTATGTTCACCACCTCAGTTTGTCCATTGGTTTGCAGATGAAAAGCAATACTCTTTTTCAACTTTGTGTCCATCATACTCCATAGATTGGACCAAAAATTCCCAATGAACCTGGAATCCCTGTCACTAACAATAGAAGTTGGCAATCCAAAATGAACCCAAACATGTTGAAAATAAAGTTCAGTAGTTTGTTCAGCAGTAATGGTTTTCTTACATGGCATAAGTTTACACATTTTACTGAATCTATCCACAAATACATAAAGATAATCATGTTGTTTTCTTTACATAGGTAGACCTCCAAAAAAGTCCATGGAGACACTCTCCCATGGCCTTGATGGTACCGGTAGTGGCATGTACAACCCAAGCTTTCTATTACTAGGCTTGCTTATTTCACACATAGAACAACCTCTTATAAAACACGACACACTATCTACCATGCGAGGCCAATAACAATACCTCTGTAGATGTGCCACTGTAATCCTTACCCCAAAGTGTCCAACAATAAGAGATGAATGAGCTTCTCTCATGACACTTAGCCTCTCTCCTTGTGGTATACACAACTTTACCAAATGAAACAACAAATTTTTATGCATATGATAATCTTTTTCTTCAACTTGATTCCCGTCACTCAAACTAGCACACACATCTTGAAAATAAACGTCATGTGTATATTGTTCTATGTAACTCTAATGTACAATAGAATCATTTTTGAGTAAATTAGATGCACTAATGATCGGTCTTGAAAGCATATCAACAACTTTATTGAAAATACCTTTCTTGTACCTTATAACCAAGTGAAACTGTTGAAGAAATCCCATCCACCTGAAATGTCTTGATTGTTGCAATTTTGTTTGTGTTTGCAAGTACTGTAATGGTTGGTGATCGATATGCACAATAGTCTCTTTACCCATAAAGTAGTGTTTCCACTTCTTGACACTTTGTACCAACACATATATTTATTTGTCATATGTATGATAATTTTTCATAGCACCATTAAATGTTTCAGAATGAAAAGCGATAGGCTTACCATGCTCCAAAAGTACTGTGCCCATGGCATAATCACTAGCATCGGTTTGAATCTCGAATGGCTATCTCAAATTTGGCAATGTAAGGACTAGAGCTGAACTGATCTTTTCTTTTAAAGCTTTGAAATCTTGCTATTTTTTTCCTCCCCTTTGGAAGCCTTTCTTCACACTTGTCACTGCATGCATAGGAGCTGCGATGGCAGAAAATTTAGCAATAAAATTTCTCCAATATTGAGCTACACCTAAGAAACTTCTTACCTCGGTTACCATTTTGGGTGTGGGCCAATTCACAATGGCTTCCCCTTTAGAAGGATCAATTCTCAACTCTCCTCCTACAATATGTCCCAAATAGACCAAAGAAGTCTTTCCAAACTCACACTTTGACATCTTAAGAAACAATTTCTCTTTCTTCAAAACGTCAAGCACTCTATTCACATGCAAGACATGTTATTATCTTGTTTTGCTGAAAATCAATATGTCATCTAAGTACACAATCGCAAATTCATCAAGGAAGGACGCAAAACACTATCCATAACACGCATGAAAGTTTTCGCTGCATTACACAAACCAAATGGCATAACTAACCACTCAAAGAGTCCTTGTTTGGTTTTGAATGCAGTTTTCCATATATCACTTTATGCAATTATTACTTGATGATATCCACTTCGTAAATATAACTTAGTGAAAAAATTTTCTTCTTTCATATGATCAAGAAAATCATCTATCCTTGGGAGTGGGTAGCGATTCTTTACCGTAATCTTGTTCAAAGCTTGAAAATCAACACACATGTGCCAAGTACCATCTTTCTTTGGTATCAAGACTATGGGTGAACCACATGGCGAAGTGCTTGGCCTTATGATTCCTTTTCCCAACATCTCTTTGATTTGCCACTTTATTTCAAAATTCTCCATTATCGACATGCGATACATACTAATGCTTGGAACATGACAATCTTGCTGCAATTGAATCTCATGTTGAATCTCTCTTTTTGGAGGCAATCCTGTTGGCTCCTGAAACATCTCATGATGTGCATTAACTACATCATATAAATCTGGTTTCAACTTAGGATCACATCCCTCAAATTATTCATGATTAACATTAGCTTTAGGCTTAATCATAAGAAGAAAACAATTCTTACTTGAATTCACCAGCCTCTTTACATGTCCAACATTTACCATAGCAATGTTTGTCTTCTTGCGATGTGATCTAACAATGTACTCCTTACCATATTCGAATAAATGATATTTGTTCTCATGGTTATGGAAGATCGCTTTCCTGTCATACAAGTAAGGACTCCCCAACACAATACCTGTTATGTCAAGAGGAACCACATCTAATTCAACTGTGTCAAAAAAATTTGCAGTGATTGCAAATCGCAATATGCATTTCTTTGAAACCTGTAAATTTGGATCCTTACAAATCCAAACTAAAGGATATGGTTTTGGATGTGGTATGGTCTCAAGGTTAAGTTTCTTGACCAAGTCTTCAAAGTTTAAGTTTTCTTGTGACCCACTGTCAAACAATGTGTCAATCTTGGTATGCTTGGATATGACCCTCACATGAAACAGTTCAATTCTTTCTTCTTCATTTGGAGCATGTATGTGACAATTTGATGTACGACTACTGGGTTTAGTTTCAATTTCTTTTCCCTTCATGTTCTTCAATCCCATGGATGTAATCTTAGATTCATCACCTGAATCATCTCCTAAATCATTTTGAGTTGTAGTTGCAGTTTTCTGTTTCCCTTTGTTATTGGGTTTCTTAGGCCTCATTTTAGGATGTAATTTCCAACAATGAGTTTCATCACGGCCTTCTTTTGAAAAAATTTTAAAAACCACTTTTTCTACCTCTTTCTTAAAAAATGCATTCTTTTTGCTTTTACCTTTTGAGTTCTTCTCTTTGTTTTTACCCTTAAAAGGTTTCTTTCTACCCTCTTCAGAAATATTCTTCCCTCTAGCTTCTAGATGTGTTGCCTAAACACATACTTCATCTAGAATGGTGGGGTTAAACATGATAATAGTATGTTTTAGGTAGCTATGTAAGCCTCCTATGTACTTGAGCAAAGTATCCTGGCTCTGCAAATCTACCCCTAATAAGAGAGATCTTATCCTAAATTCTTGGGTGTATTCTTGCACATTTTGTCGCTTCAATTGCCTAAAGTTTTTCTAGTTCATTATGGCTTTCTGCATATGAGCTAATGGATAAAACTGTTGTTTTATTGCAGTAATGAAATCTAACCATGATAGAATAATCTTACCATGTTTCTTGATCTCCTCCTTTGTTTTGGCTTCCCACCAAACAAGTGCTACACCTTCCATTCTCATTGAAGCTAATTGGATTTTGGTATAATCATATTGAAGGTTTTGGATTATCAAATAGACCTCCAATTGCCTAATCCAATTATAAAGATTTTCTGCATTGAATTCACCATTAAACATTGGAAATTCAAAATTAACATCAAGTTTTAAAAAATGACTTTTACTAGTGTTCTTTGACTTGTGTGGCTGATGTACTGATGAAGAAGTAGAGGGTGATGATGATGAGGGTGAGGATGATGGCTCTCCATTGCCTCCATTTCCTCCATTTCCCTTCTTTGAATTATCTTCATCATTGTGACCTCCTGAAGATCTGTGTCCTTCCTTGTGAAGTTTGGATCCTTCTCCTTCTAGTCTCTCATTCCTTTCTTGATAAAGGATTCTAACCATCTTAGTCATGTCAAGAAATGCTTTCCTGAACACTCTTTATTCCTCTTTGGGATCAACTTCTTCATGGATTTCTCCTTCCTCATGAGGCATACTTACTTAATGTAGCTTATGCTTCCTTAGGAGGTGAACTAGGTGGTGGATATTGTGGCAATATTGCTCTCATTTTCTTTGGCTCTTCCTGAGACCCTTCTGCTCCCACCAATTTGTCTTCTCCTCTTTTGAGCTTGAGCCTAGTAAGCATCTAAAAACTTGCAAACAGTTAAACAATTCTTTACAAAAAACAACACCAGAGAATAAACTCTAGCTCTAATACAAATATGACTTGAAAGGACTATATTAGTTTTGATGCACTAAGTGTCTTTTCAGTTTATAAACATGTGCATACCTGTCTCATTAGTTTGCTTAAGTATTGAGGATTTTAACCATGAATTGTAGATGATTTTAGTGAATTAGAAGCATGAAATAAGCACAAATAACACTGAACAACAGTGTAAAACAGAGAAATAAGTCACCACATAACATTTACACAGCAGACATGATGAAGCAGTTCACCCCTACTGGGCTACATCTGTTGGTCCATCTCCCAATGGCATGTCCATCTTTCATTATGCTCAAAATTTTGCAAATACATGTAGTTATAGGCCTCTAATGGTTGTTTTCTCTACACCAGTGGCTCCAGAATGCTCCAATTGGTCAAGAATGACTCTTCATTAACTCTGAATGGGGGAAAATTGTGTCTCCTACTCATTTTCCCAGTTACACCTAGAAATGCTCCACTAAAAGTGGAGGACTCCAGTTTACTGGAGTCAAAATAGTGTTTTTTGCCTTTTTTTGGGCGCGCTGCCAAAAATATGCCTAAAACACTGCATCATTAAAATTAACTTTCGGGTGGTTTGACACATGCCATCCCACCCTGCGGTTATAGTTTGATGGTTAGCGGAACTACAGGCGCAAACTCCGGTTACAAAGGCGAAACTCCAGTTGAAGTGGTGTTAGCGCTGACCGCCACCTAACTGACCGCCCGGAGTTTGTATGCCATGTGAAATATCATATCAGAAACGGTTGCAGAGTTGTAATAATAGTTGGGTTGTAACAATGGTTTTAAACATTGCCATGTGAACGCGCCATGTGGGACCATCGGCGGTCCCCAACCCCCAAACACCAACACGTTAATCTTGAAATAGAACCCGACTCCCTATGAGGTTAAGAAATTCTTGTAGTTTGGTTGGTGGATAATTATGCATGCATGCCAGAGGTTGCGGGGTCGAGCCCTGCAGACCTCACCCCAAAATTTTAATACACCACTACAGGGACACGTGGCAGCCTCAAGGATGGCCACATGACACCTTGTTATTGGTCCTTTAAAACGTACTTTAAACCATTAAAATTACGACAACTGTCCTCTATTGATTGGCCCAGAGAAAAGGAATATTCTTTGGAATATTCCTTTTTGCTGACTATACATCCACCATGCTAACTAGGCATCCCAGTCAACCCTGTCGCAAATTTTACCTATTTGGTATTTCAACCAGAACGTGATATCTCCCTCATACAACGTTGGTTTTTCGAACCGTTCACAGTGCCAAAATTAGGAAGATGAGATTTACGCAACCATCCTGGTTTCAAACCAATCATGTAACTTTGAATTTTGAGCAAAATTTATGAACTTCTGATCACTTAATGGGAGAATATATTCATTTGGGCTTTGAATCAACTCCTTATCATCAATTTGTTTCAAGTCCAGTCTCGGGGCACACTAGGTTGAGTGGTGTCATCGTGAAGATTCCTTAAAACCAGGTCAAAGTAGACCAACGTTCTGGGTCCTGTAGGTTTTATGGGAGATGTGTCATTTGTTAGTGTTTTCAGGAGGCTATTATCTCTAAACATTGCACTTTCTTAGGTCAAGGTAGCTTTCTGAATGACTTGGGTACATGTGGAGTGGGTGCCCAAGGTCTAGGCTGTTGAACCACTTGACAAAAAACAACATAAATTCTAGTGAAAACAACCATCCATCTGGGAACATGATATTTAATGCATCTAAGTGAACCAAACTTGAATGTCAATGGGATGTTAATACTTCAAATAAAGGACCCCTTCTGAAATTAGGATAAAGTATTCCCAAATATGTTTTCTCCCTTAGTATGGGTGGCTAATGGTCAACCCTATTAAGTGATTCCAACCCCTAAGGTGATGTAACAGTTCCTTTTTCCACTCTTGAATTGGTAGGTGTTAGTGTATAATAACGTGGTGGAGGGGAGAATACTTAATGGTCAAGTGTCATGGTCAAAGGGATCAATTTATGGGAATGCCAACATCGTGAGTGCATATATATGAGGAGGGAGCATTCCTGGATGCATGAGTTACCAACTCGACCTAATTTTTCACCCCTTTTGTGTTATTTTTACTTCTTCTAGATTATTCTTTGTATTACTGCTTATAAATAAAGGGTTAAAGCTTTCTTTGTATGATGTAGCAATTTTACTACCCCTTTAAGATGAGTCGGTTTATTGCTTATCAAGATTGGGACATGCAAGGGTTCCTTTTTTATGTAATGGAGAATTATGTGCTCAAGAACTGGGTGATGGCCATATGAGGCAGGTAGAGCTCATGCTAGGCTTTTTACCATCTTCTAATCTTTATGTCCCGACCATATTTTTCATTTTGATATTCTTTATTTTGTCTCATTGTGGCCATGATATGATTTTTCCATTTTTTTATCCGCATCAAACTCCCAGGGTAGAGTTTTCGTACCCTACTCAAGTTATGTGAACATATGAGCACCAAATCCCCAAGAAATAATTACAAGTTGTACCCGAAGAATGGAGGTGAAATATATGGTTTTTAAAGTGGTATGGAAGGTGTTAAGTATGGTAAAGGGAAAATGGAACACACTATCTTAATCATGAATTCTAGGTAGTACCCCTCCTACAAACCGAAGGGACTTAAGGGAGGTCCTGCTAGACTAGGCTCAAATATTAACCCCCCTTGTAAGATGAGACAAAATTATGGTTAAGGTTTGTCAATCTTCCAGATCACCTCGTTATTGATATTAATTTCCCAAAACAAAGAAGTATAAGCATCTGATTGCAAAATGATCGAATTACCTTTTGAATAACAACCAACCTTCATCCAAGTGTTAATTCCTTTTGGTGAGATGCACATGGATGAAGAAAATGGTTGAGGCACATGGAATATCATCATCTAATGGTGTTTGGTAGGGGTAGTTGGATTTTTGGCTGACTAGTTAGCTGTCAAGTGTAGGAGAAAAATTACCTCCTATGGGGTTACCCATTTTGGTGGGTAATAGGCTCAAGCAAGGGTGGCATAAGGATGTGAAATCTTAGTTGGAACATTGGGAAATAAAGGAGTAGATCATCTTTCAAAATCTGGATAGTATTAAAAATATGATCATTTCCAAATTTAAGAATAAATTATGAGGCAGTAAAAATCTAGAGGGAAAAATGAAACTATGATATTATAAGTAGGTGATTAACCCAAATCTTGAAAATATTTATGTCTTGACTAGTGTTAAGAAGAAAATTAACATTTCCCATACAAGAAATAATTCTCATAAGCTTCATTAGTGAAACTGGGCATTGGCCAGTTCCCAAAACACCATGGGATGAAAGAATTTGTCACATGTGCGATCCTAAGAGGGTTGAAGATGAAAATAAATTTCTCTTATATTGTCCATATTATACTCACATTCAATCTAATTTTCAAAATATTTGTCACACTATCTATCTTCTTGACTTTTTAAGCCAACGAAACTCTGGTGATTTGGGAATGCTTCTCTCACTTCTTTTTGACCATAGAAATAAAGTCTTAAAGAATTTTGATTAATCTGTTACCTTGCTAAGATTCGATATACCATATAGGTCTTAGCGGAAGTTAGTCCTCATTATCATCATCTTTATGTTAGTCAAAATAAAGAGATACTTTTCAATCTTTTAGATTAGCATTGATCACCTCATTTTAGTATTTTAATTTCCTTTTCTCTTATAATTCTTTATTACACCATAATTTTTCCCAAAATTTGGATGTAATGATATTTTTAATATTATAATTATTATGTGGAGTGACCTCTTCATTTATTCCCCAATTATTTAGCCAAGAGTTGGAATCTTTATGCCAGTCCCACTTCAGGCACAACTAGTCTTCACTAGAGTTAGAAGAAATCTTAGGAAACCTCTTGTCTTCTATGTTGTTTATTTATATTTTTATATAAGTACTATATAAATTCCAAGCCTAAATGACTAACATCCTTCTGATCTAAATTAAAAAAATAAATTTTTGATTTTAATTAATGTGGAAATTAAATTTCAGATCATCGTAGAAATCACACAATAGTTGAAAATTAAATAGCGTAAGAATAAAATAATTTCAAATATAAAAGGTAATTTCTCCTTTAAATAATATTTTCATTCCTATAAAAAAAATAAAAGGAAACTTCCATCGTCTACTGACAACCAATACCTTCATGGTTAATAAAACACCTTAAAACCGAGTGATATATCTTGCTGGAAAAGAGAGAGAGAGAGAGAGTTGTACACCATGTTTAGATTGTATATGTGACCATGTGAATGTTGGGAGTTTGACAATACTGAGATTGTGGGAGGGGGGGTGGGGGGATGAATTAGTATTGTGCTTAATGGAGCACGTTTCATTGATTTTGACACTAGATTCACATAAATCTCTCTACTCGTTGTTGGGTCAAGAAGGTGACTGTTAAAAGTACCCTTAATGCTTCACATTAATCATCAACCCAGGGCAAGTCCTTTTATTTCAAGGGTGCAAGAAAAATATATGCGAGTGAAGTCAGAGGTTAACTATTCTAAATCGTTGTGAGAGATGTTATCTAATTCTTGAAGTTCAATCAAATAAACTCAAAAGTAAACTATGAAATACTTCAAACCAATCAAAGGAATCAACTCTTTTTATAAGCTTATGTAGAAATAAAAACTCAATACTGAAATAAGGAATATATTGCAATTGAACAACAAACTTTAATGAATTGAACAACTACCTTAATGAATTGAACATCAATCCTAATGAATTGAACAACAATCCTAATGAATTGAACATCAATCAATTATTTAACATTTTTCAATGGAATTACATCATTCAAAATTAAACAAAAAACCAAACATTCACACTTATTATGGAAAGACTTAAGAAATAATTGTTTGCAGAATCGAACAACAAATACGCTGAAACTAGTCTAATGAATGTAAAAGTGTCACTTCATGATAAAAGAAAATTAATGATAAATTTAATCTATCGAAAAGGAAATTGTAACATATCACACCTGCGATTAAAAAATTGAATGATAATGCTATAAAACACAAAGGATAACTAAAAATGCAAGACTCGTAAATAAACGTATAACACAGAACAACAAGAGAACTCCCAGGGACTGGGCCCGAAGCCTCTAGAGGTCTTCTGCCAAGAAATACTTAGAAGATGTTTATATTGAAAACACCAATTTCTTCATTAATCAATGGAGCAATACATTAGCATGAATTCGAAGATTCTGTTCGAATAAGATTATTATAGGAAAATTATAATACATGAAAAACCTCTCTGTCTCTCTCACCTACAACCTTTTATAACTTAAAGGCAAAATAATACAGAGTAATGAATCCTCAGGATCAGGAAATCCCGAGGCTTCATTGCTATCAACTGAATACTTCAAGAATATGCGTGCTTCTACATCTTCAGCTGATTCATAGGAACCGACACGATTCCGTCTACTTTTCTTGTCGGCTGTTATTTGGTCATTCTAGTCAGCAATTTGGTTGTTTCGATTCCCTATCAATAAAGACATCAAAAAATCAATTTTTATACTATTAAACACACCTTTTATCCATAATTCATTCTACCCTACTTTTTCATTATTCTCCTTTAATTTATTGCTAAGATGAAGGAAAAATATATAAAAGTAAATGACAAATCATGCTAAAGATAGGGGTAAAATGTACCTTTTCCTCGGCCCAACATACTCTCCTGCTTACCTTTTTTCATGTCCTCGTTTAAATAGATGATTGAGGTGTAGTTGGGTTAAATAATATGCAGGATATACTTCTTCCTTGTAACGTCTAAAACGATGTTTCTGTTTTACCTTTACAAATGTCGAGTTTGCGAGCCCCTCTGGTAACTCATAATCATGATGATAATATTATTCAGGAGGGTACCATATGATGTGACATCTGTATCTTCACCCTATCCATGTAGGACCCTTGTTCAAAATTAGATTTCTGTACGAAAGAAAACGAGAAGCAATAGCTTTAAAGTTCCTATACCCAAATGGTTCTCAGTTCTTAACATTATTTGTAGAGGCTTTCCATCTTTGTTTGGATGCTAATAAAGCTTCTTCCTGAATATCCTGGAAGTATGCCCGCCCATTCTGCACAATATCCTTGTGAATAGGTTCCAATTTGGCTATAAACCCTTCCTGTTGCATAAAATTCTTATGTTGAGTAAACAAATATAGGGGTTTGATAGGTTCCCCTCTGACCCATAGATCTAAGCCATGTTCTCTTTTATGAAAGATATTGTAGGCTTTAGCCCATCTAGTCTTCTTTTTGGCAAAGGCCAGAAAATATTGGAACTAAATGTCTCCTATGAAGGGACTGGGTTACTATCTCTATCCTCTTCTAGAAAGAAATTGTGAAAATACAATTCGCACAAAAGGTTCTGGGTTTGTTCATCCTGATCGTTACAACATTGGGAAAAATATTCAAAGGTTTTGAAGGTAGTGGGTTTCCCTGCTCTGACAGCTTTGATTTTCAGCAACATATATCTTTCTACTAAGAACAAGGCATAATTAGTGGCTGGTGCCCTGCAAGTCAACACATTTGAGTAAAGAGAACAAACAACACTAGTTTGTTTCTTAGCCCGTTCCAATTGATCTTGTTCCTTTTTCACTTTTTCCATTTCTTCCCTAAGTTGGGAAAAGGTTTCGTCTTCAGTTGCAAAAATTTCTTTGAATCATTTTAGCAGTGCTTGATGTTCTTTTAAGGGCACTACTTCCTTCTTATACTGGGCCAATTCATACTGAACTTGAATTAATTCGTTGCAAAGCTTTTGAATGGCAGCTTTTTCTATCAAAGGAGTGTAAGTAGGTGTTGCCTCTGTTTGAGCCTCCTTGTCTTTTGTAAGTATTAAATCTGCTGCACAAAGACTTTAGCAATGTGTATCAAATCCGTTTGTACAGAGACTTCAGCAATATCTATTGAATCAATTTGTACAAATACTTCAGTAGTATCTACCGTTTGGGTAACAAAATCTGTTTTGGTTCCCATGGTAGCTAATTAATTCTTAGGCTTCCAAGCCTTGTCTTCTTATTTCAACCATTTCCTTAACTGTTTTACCATTTTTATCAATTTCTTGCTCATTTTTCTTAACTTAATCTCAGCTGATTTTTCTTTTGGCATGGTTTTGGCAGGAGAAGAAAAAGTAGTGGCTTCGGGTTCAGGAAAGGTTGTGCTAGTTCTAGGGTTATCAGAAATGATTTTTTATTCAAGCATCCAAGAGGTTATTTCAACATTGATGTCTTGACTGGGTGGAATAAAATTTTCTTCAGGCATCAGGGGAATTGTCTCAATACTTGTGTCCCATTCTAATAGAACAATATCCCCTGACTGGTTTCCAGACTCAGATATTCTCTCTATCTGATCTTCCCTACTCACCCATTCATTATCAAAGGGAGATAAAACCCTCAAATCCTGCAATTCATCATGGGAAGGTATGATTTCAGTATGGCCAGAGCTGCTAGCAGAGGCAGACTGGTTCAAATGGTACCTCTGTTCCTGGGATTGTTCAAATGGGTTCCCAATTTTGCAAGATGTTCTCATTTTCTCTAGTACTTGAGCCATTTCCTCCTCGTAGTCTTGTAAAGACATATTTTTAGGGCTCAGAGGTGATGTATGGGATGGTCCTGCCTCATATGGAAATATAGAGGTGTTTTTCCGTAGTTGTAACCTTTCAGATTGTCTCCGTTTTCTTGGTTTTGCGGTTGAAACATAGGTTCTCTTCCCTCTTGCTCTTTTGGGTATGACTATTCTAGGGAGTTCAATTTCTACTCTGTTAGGGTTTTCTTCACGGGAAGGTAGGGCAGAATTAACAAAGCTATCCCATGTTAACTGATGTTTGTTTAACTCATGAGTAATAATAAATTTAATCAAGTCATGGTGACTGACAACTGCTTGAGGGTTTTTAGCTCTTCTAATCCGAACAACAATATCATGAAATATAGAATTGAGGAAAAAGGGAAAATTAACTGAAATTTTTCACTTGAGAACAACTAATAGTTTAAGTTGATGGGACTTTACCACATCATGGCGTCCGTCACATGTGATATATTTTTGAATGAAGACTTCCAATTCTTGCCAAGGCTGCTGCAAGGACGCAGGGTCAATACCTTTTCCTTTTCGTTCCAGTGGCTCACTTGGGTCCTGATACACTGAAACTGCTTCCTGTATAAGGAAATGTTTATCAATCCATCTTTGTCCTTCTATTGGAAGTTTGGAGACCTCATCGATGATTTCTTTGGAGACTAGTATGGTTCTTCCTTTGACTATGGTATGCCCTTCCACAGGTTTTGAAAGAATTCAATTGTTGTCTCTGTATTAAACCCTTGTTGTCTATGTAGATATGGAGTCCAACCAGCTTGCTGGAGAATGCTGCGAGCTGATTCCGAGGCTTGAAAGATTGTAGGTTCATTGCAAAGATTTCCACCCATGGCTACTGTGTTTTCAGAACCGGTTTCTTCACCCTTCTGCATGCATTTGTTTCGGCTCTGTTAGTTAAAACAACATAAACACTACATGAAACTTTTATAAAATATATTATTAAAAATGTGACTACATGACTTAAATGCAATGATTCTATCGTCCAATCAGCATATCCGAATGGAGTCGCATGGTTGATTCACATGATTATTCATTATGAATATTTGTACCCCCTCCAATGAGAGAAGGGCGTCCACGACCTTTAAGCTCAAGAAAAGAGGAAAGGTGGTAGCAATCATGAATGCACACGAAGTAAAAGTCAGAAGCTGGTAATCATCATAAATGTACATTAGGTGGAAATGACCAAAAAGGGATAAAAGTGGAGTAGCAATCATTATGAAAAATATTTCCTATTTTGACGACATAGTATGATGGAAGCATGACATGTGATAGATTATGATTGATGCTGTCATCACTCAATTCATCATGATAAGATAATTCACTCATAGTTGATTATGCGGATAGGTTTTGATAACGATAACACTTATTCAAGAAGTGCATTTATCTTCGGGAATGGATCAACAAGAAATAGGGCATATAAAAGTAATTAGCTACTGTTAGAAAAATACTCCGATACCACAAGCAGAGCCACTACTGCCAACAAATTTCCATAGCCTCGACAAGGTTTCTATTTTAACCCAAAGCCAGAATCGTCTATTTAAAAGTAGACATTTTTCTTGTTTTATGAAGATACCTCTATGCTGGTGTGGTGGCCAGATAGTCATAGTGCCATTCACGGGGATTTTAACAGAGTGATCGGGTCGGCTCGTGATGAGACCTCCTATCCTTCAAGTATTTTTACCTGTCGAGAAGGTCACTACCCTGGTGTGTTAGCCATTGTGGGAATGTCACCTGTTAAACTCTCATGATCATGGTAGGTTGGCTCGTGATGAGACCCCCTATTCTCTCTTCTTTTAAAATTTTTTCACATAGAGATATAATTTATTTTTATTAAATGGAGGGAGGCTCATTAACTCCTTAAGAGTTAGGGATGGTGTAAGAAGTAAAAATAATTCCAATGCAATTGATGCTCTTATTCCTATATCCTCATGCCGAAGAGAATTACCACTTGAGAGTGTAAAAAGATATACCAGCTCAAGACTACGGTAATGAATTGTGTAATAATATGTCTGAACATGAGATATCCAACCCTTATTATACAGATAAACCATGTCAGCTTCTGAGGTAGAGATTTGGATCAAAATTTCAAAAGAATATAATATTAGTAATATCACTTCTTTCCTCTTCTTCATGTGCCAATTCCTTTTCTTAAAATGGTTTTTATGGTGAGGATGTGTAAAGGAAGAGTGGATATTTGAAAAGAAATCATAAAAAGACAAAAAATTGCTATTTTGAATGAAAAAAAGAGAAAGAAGAAAAAAACATGCTAGAAAAGAAATCATCTGTTCAATTGGATTGAACAACAGCTGTTCAATTTAATTGAACAAAAATTGTTCAATGGTTTGAACAACTAAAGTAAAATCACGCTAAAAAAATAGTCGTTCACTTAAATTGAATGACAGATGTTCAATTTGATTGAAAAGAAATTGTTCAATGGATTGAACAGCAAGAATAAACACACTAAAAAAAACAACCATTCACTTGAATTGAACAACAACTGTTCAATTCGATTGAATAACAACTGTTCAATGGATTGAACAACATGAATAAAAGCACACTAAAACCTTAGCCATTCAATTGAATTGAACGACAACTGTTCAATTCGATTGAACAACAATTGTTTAATGGATTACACACAAAAGAAAAAAAGAATGCAACTGTGAGCATCAAAATAAAGAAAAAGAAATGGAATTCTTGTGTACAACGATGAAAAGAACTATAAATTGCAGGAAACATATATACAATATTTACAAGAGGAAATAACAAATTTTTATGAACTTAAATCTACCGGGCCATCATTCCCTGCATCTAAAATTTGGATAGTGGGGTCGTCACGCACTTGTTGGCAGAAAGACTCTTTCATAAGTGGTTTATGATAGAGGCACACCAGGTGTCCATTGAATCGAAAGGCGGAGCCAAATCCATGTATGGTGGTCAAGGTAATGGTATTGTTGCTGTGCACTTCTAGAATTTTGTATGGCCCGAGCCACCTTGTTTGTAACTTACCCAGAAAGTCTTGGAATCTAGAGTTGAAGAGGAGTTACCAATCTCCTTTCTTGAATTTCTTATTTTTGATGAGGTTTTCATGCCACTTGGCTCGTTTTTGTTGAATAATTGCAGTGCAGTATAGAGAAAGTAGTCGTGCTTCATCCAATTCATTTATTTGTTGGAGTCTTCTAACTTGGGCCTCTATCAAATCCAGCCCCACTTCCTGGGCTGTTCTAAGAGTCTTTATCTCAAATTAAATGCGAAAAATTGGTTCCCTTCCAAATACCAAATGGTACAGAGAATATTTGGTGGTGTTTTGCCACGTTGTGCAATAATCCCACAAGGCCTCTGGGAATCTAGTATCCCAATCCTGGCGATGTGTTGAGACTGTTATAGTGAGAATTTCCTCAAGGACTTTATTGGTGCTTTCGACCTGCCTGTTCGCCTGTGGGTGGTAGGGAGAGGTGACTCTATGGGTGACATGGTGGTTCCTTAGAGTGGCCGTGATTTTATTCCCACAAACTGTGCCCCTCCATCAGTTATCACTTCCCTAGGTAATCCATACTGCACAAATATCTCAAAAAGGAAATTGATCACAGAATCTTTTGTAGCTCTCGACAAAGCCACTATTTCTACCCACTTCATCACGTAATCTATGGCAACCAGTATGTAGGCCTTTTGATTCGATGGCGGGTTGAATGGCCCAACAAAGTACAGTGCCTACCATTCGAAATTTTCTACTACCAACTATGGCTGCAACGACATCTTGTTAAATTGGCCAGGGCGGCCCATTCTTTGGAAACTATCGCAGGCTTGGAAATATTTCTTGGCATATTTAAAAATTGTGGGCCAATAGTAGCCCATTTGTAATACTTTGTGTCCCATCCCACGATCTGCAAAATGGCCGCCAGATGGTTCATCATGGCAGGCTCTCAAGATGTCATAAATCTCATCTTCTCGGATGCATATGCTTATATGCATATCAACTCATGTATGGAAAAGATATCCACCAATCAGGGAGAATCTAGCACTGCGCTGAACAATCAACTTCCATTCCTTTGCTGTCAAGTGTCTCGACAGCTTTCCTACTGCCAAATAATTTGCTACATTTGTGTACCATGGCGCTTTCACTGCTACAACGAACAAATGATCATCAGGGAACTGATCATCCACCGCTAGTGGGTCATTTGACTTTGGAACTCTAGACATGAAATTTGCAACTACGTTATCCTTCCTTGGACGGTCCTTGATAGTTATATAAAACTACTATAAAAGAAACAACCAATGAGTCACTCTTCCATTTGTAATAGTTTTTTTAGCTAAATATCTAATGGCAGAGTGATCGGTATACATGAATACTTGATAGCCAGTTATATAATGTCTAAATTTATTGATAGCATAAATGATGACCAAGAATTCCTTTTCGGTCACTGTATATTTTAATCCAGTAGGAGTGAGATTCTTGCTGAAATATTAAATAACATAGGGCTTCTTGTCCTCTTCTTGACCGAGAACTGCTCCTATCGCTGTATCGGATGCATCTGAGGAAATGTGAAAAGGCAGTTCCCAATTAGGGCCACGTAAGACTGGTGCAGTCGAGACCAGTTTCTTCAAATCTGAAAAAGCAGTGTCACATTTGTCAGACCATTGGAATTCAACATTTCCAGTTAATGCATATAAGGGTGCAAAAATTTATGAAAAATTCTTTATAAACCTACGGTAGTATCCTGCATATCCAAGGAAACTACGTACCTCTTTCTGAGTAAAAGATGCGGCTAATAAGATAATTACCTCTATCTTTGCCGGATCTACCTGTATTCCAGTTGCAGAGATGTAGTGTCCTAGGATCACTCCTTCGGTCATCATCATGTGACACTTTTTGTTGCTCAAACATAATCTGGTAGCAATACAGTGTTCCAATACTTTTTATAGTGTTTGCAGTACCTGATCAAAGTCATCTCCATATGGAGTAAAGTCGTCCATGTAAACCTCGAGCCCTTCATTTATTAAATAAATAAAAATGCTGAGTATGACCCTTTTAAATGTTGCTGGGGCATTGCATAGTCCGAACAAAAATACCCTATAGGAAAATGTACCCCAGGGGCAGGTAAAGGTCATTTTATCTTGGTCTTCAGGGGCTATCTAGATTTGATTGTAACCATTGAAACCATCAAGAAAGGAGAAGAACCGGTTTCCTGCCAATGTATTAAGGACCTGATCAATAAAGGGGAGGGGGAAGTGGTATTTTTGTGTGGCTTTATTCAGTTCTCTATAATCCACATAGATTCACCACTTACCATTCTTTTTAGGAACGACTACTAAAGGAGAGACCCATTTTCTATATGAAATAGGATAAATGAAGTTTACATCTAGCAACTTTTGTAATTTATCTTTTACAATGTCTTTCAGATGAAAATTTATCCTCCGCTGAGGCTACCGAATAGGCCGAGCATCCTTTTTAGTATAAATGTGAAGTGTGCATAGTTGAGGATCTATACCCTTCATGTCTGGGTAGTCCCAAGAAAAGGCTCCCTTATATTTTTGAAAAAATTTAACGAGCTTTTGCTGCGGGTCACTATCCAGACTATCGTTGATATTTAAAAATTTTCCTGGCTCAATTTCAATTGGCATGCTGTTGCGGACAACAGTCATGGGTATGTGCTGGTCCTCAATGTTTGCTAAGGGGTCCTCTTGTGCTTCATTATCAAGAATGTTTTTTAACATTTTGCACTTTAAATTTTCTGAAGTATATGGTTGGTTTATGAAGGTATTGATTACATCGTCTTCAGTTTGATCTTTGAATTCGAATGCTTCAACTATTTTCAGTAGTGAACGAATATTTTGTTCCCAGTATGCATGTGGTTGTTTGTGAATATTTACAGTGGGAAGACTTGGTTTGGCAGGGGGTATATGGAAATATTATTTATGGCATCTCCTCTAGCAATGGTCATGCTACCTGTTTGAAAGCCTATGTAAGCATCGAACATCGCTAACCAAGGTTGTCCCAATATCAAGGGATGTTCATCTAACCTAATTTTTGGGTTAATAAATAAAAAGTATGTCGGGTATGTTAGTGTCAGTCTTCGCAGCCTGTCACCAGAGATCAACATGAGCTCTTACTATGTCTGGTTTTGTTAGATGTTTTGCACATGATGTTCAGCAAAAAACATGTCACAAGTGTATCCATTAGAAGAAGCTCAGAAAAAAATTTCCAACGGTATATCACACTCCCATAACCGGCTCCGGGATTAGAAGATATGATCGAAATGAATGAGTGATTCTTGGTTATGAGGTCAGTTGCTGCACACAATGACAAGTTTAGCACAAAATCAGTTTGTGAAATAATGGTAAGGAATTTTTCAAAAGTGAAAGAGGTTTTTGTTCATAATATACCAAATAACAAAAACCTCCTTCATTTTATGCACAGGTGCTACTATGTGGGAGATATACAATGATATTTGGAGCCTACATTAAAACAAAGCAAAATTTTCATATTTTTTACTGTTTTAGTCATTTTAGTGCAAGGCCATTTTACAGCAGATGGAAAGTAATTTTGCAAAACCCAAGGAGGTTTTTGTTAACCACAAGCCATATAAAAAAAAAATCTTTCAGTTTATTCCAATGTGTCACGAATTGGGATATGTGACTAGATCTTTACAGCTCATTTTCACAGATTTAAATTTTTAATGATTTTCTGTTTTAGAGATGATTTTTTGGAACAGATTGCGAGCAACTGGAAACTAATTTCCCGAATTTGAGAGAGGTTTTTCTCCAACATGACCTTATCTACACAAACCGTTTTTATTTTTGTAACAGGTGCTATGGTTTAGGAGATACGAGTTCATCTTCAACACCTATTTTCAGAAATTCGGCCCAAGTTTAATGTAATTGATTCTATTTTTAAGAAAATGGTTGAAACAGCTCCTAGAATGATGAGCTCGACCCATAGAGGCATGGGAATGGGTTAGGATGGTCTATATAATGTAATTCATCAGTCTTTTTCAGGGTTGGATACTTGGGAAAAGTTTGGCACCTCATTGTATATTCATTTCAGATTTTGGCAAAGGAAAGACCAGAGTTTTGCAGCACTTGTTGGGATCCTTGTGGCTTCTGAGTTTTGATGATTTTCTTCTCATGTTATTGTAAGATTAATTAATTTTATATGTATTCCATTTCCCTTCTCTATGCTTCTGAATTAAACAAATGAGTATTTGAGGTAGAATTCATTGATTTGCTGGTGCTCTGCCTTAAACTTTTGTTAAGTTTTACGTGTTTTTCGTCAGTTTGAAGAGGATCCTTGCACTCTCTTGCCCTCTTCAGCTCCTCAACAGTCTTTTCTATCCATCCATTGAATCTAAGACATCAACGTCATTGCCTACCCTGCCCCAACTTGAACTCTGCAAGAATTTGGCCTCATCCCCAAGCCCAAAATTGTTTTACCCTTTTTCCAACAAAAACCCCTAAAAATAAAAATCAAACCCTCCTATTTGTTTATCTAGCCTAAGATCAGTTGTTGTTTTAGTCATCTCAAGCCCCTTTGAACATTTTTCTTGAGATTGACCCGGAGAGAGCCCTCTCCTGTCCTCATAGGGCTAGCTACGAGGCTGAGCGTGGTTTGGTGTTGTCCTTCTTCTGCCTTATTTCAGCCTAAGGTGGATTTGGGAACTACATAGTGGCGGCCATACTGGGGAAGAAAATGGATTGCTTGTTGGTGTTATTTGTTTCATAAGCTACAGACGGAGCCTGAAGTCACGCGAGGTAGCCTTCGAAACGCTTTTTCTATGCATCAACGAAGTAGATAAACGCTGCTTCAGTCAATCTCCGGTCTAGCTTGTGAATGTGACACTCGACTTGTAGATCGTCTTTCCCTAGTAAATGTATCAAGTTCAGATCTGATTGTTGATGGTGGACAACGATCAGACATATGAAGGCTGAAACATTCACCTGGCGACTCCAACTCGATCCACAGATTCCAGTGCTCGCTGATCCATTCATGCAATGGTAGGGTATGTGGCAAACCTTGCGCTTTGTGAAGTTTTAAAAGAAGTTAGAGATTAGTTAGTGGATTTTGAAATTGATGAAGCATTTTTCATTGCCGTGCTTCAATGTTTGAAATCCCCGAAGTTTCCTCCTGAAGCTAAAGATGGTTTCTGTGAGTTACTTGTTGAAAGATTTGAGGAGGAGATTCAGTATTTAAACGATCAGATCCAATCAAATGAATTCCGAGATCCCAAAAAGTTCTTGGAAACTCTCCCTCCTTCAAAACAAGAAACAATAGAGCTGCCCATGGATGTTTGCATTGACAGTGTGCAGCTGGAAGTATGTATTGCGGAGTTGGGGCAGCAAACAGAGTCTGGCTTTTGCGATCCTATTGCAACGTACATGGAAATTTTTTTCAGTTTGAATGATAGATCAAATTGTATTTTACATAACCAGACTCATTATGTGCATGTATGGCTGCCAGCAATTGCATCTGTGTCCTGGTTGAAGCACTCTCAAGCAGCATCCTTGTCACAGTTACTTGATTGGTTGATCTGGCATTACATCGTTACTTGATCTATTGGTTTTTCAGCAAAGTAGGGTAGGTTTGTAAATAAATAAGCTGCCAAAGGCAACATTTTAGTTTCCGGTATTTTTTTATGTACAAGTTGCAATATGTATATGTTTGGGATTGGTATGATGTTACCCTGAACTCTACCTTCCTTCAGCCTGAGGTAGATTTAGGCAATAACATAGTACGGTATGAGTTGTTTTGGATTTGCAATTATTGAATTCATTGCCCAATGGATAAGGAATTGGTCTGATCTCCCAAAGATCTGCTGTTCTTGGCACCTCCAAGGAGCTACCATGCCCATTGGAGCCAATGTTAGTGTCAGTCTTCGCAGCCTGTCACCAGAGATCAACATGAGCTCTTACTATGTCTGGTTTTGTTAGAAGTTTTGCACATGATGCTCAGAACAAAACATGTCACAAGTGTGTCCATCAGAAGAAGCTCAGAAAAAAATTTCCAACGGTATATCACACTCCCATAACCGGCTCCCGGATTAGAAGATATGATCGAAATGAATGAGTGATTCTTGGTTATGAGGTCAGTTGCTGCACACAATGACAAGTTTAGCAAAAAATCAGTTTGTGAAATAATGGTAAGGAATTTTTTAAAAGTGAAAGAGGTTTTTGTTCATAACATACCAAATAACAAAAACCTCCTTCCGTTTATGCATAGGTGCTATTATGTGGGAGATATACAATGATATTTGGAGCCTACATTAAAACAAAACAAATTTTTCATATTTTTTACTGTTTTAGTCATTTTAGTGCGAGGCCATTTTACAGCAGATGAAAATTAATTTTACAAACCCCAAGGAGGTTTTTGTTAACCACAAGATATTTAACAAAAACCTTTTTCATTTTATTCAAAGGTGTCACGAATTGGGATATGTGACTAGATCTTTACAGCTCATTTTCACATATTTAAATTTTTAATGATTTTCTGTTTTAGAGATGATTTTTTGGAACAGATTGCGAGCAACTGGAAACGAATTTCCCAAATTTGAGAGAGGTTTTTCTCCAAAATGACCTTATCTACAAAAAAATCTTTCAGGTTTGTAACAGGTGCTATGGTGTAGGAGATACGAGTTCATCTTCAACACCTATTTTCAGAAATTCGGCCCAAGTTTAATGTAACTGATTCTATTTTTAAGAAAATGGTTGAAACAGCTACTAGAATGATGAGCTCGACCCCTAGAGGCATGGGAATGGATTAGGATGGTCTATATCATGTAATTCATCAGTCATTTTCAGGGTTGGATACTTGGGAAAAGTTTGGCACCTCATTGTATATTCATTTCAGATTTTGGCAAAGGAAAGACCAGAGTTTTGCAACACTTGTTGGGATCCTTGTGGCTTCTGAGTTTTGATGATGTTCTTCTCATGTTATTGTAAGTTTAATTAATGTTATATGTATGCCATTTCCCTTCTCTATGCTTCTGAATTAAACAAATGAGTATTTGAGGTAGAATTCATTGATTTGCTGGTGCTCTGCCTTAAACTTTTGTTTAGTTTTACGTGTTTTTCATCAGTTTGAAGAGGATCCTTGCACTCTCTTGCCCTCTTCAGCTCCTCAGTAGTATTTTCTATCCATCCATTGAATCTAATACATCAAATTCATTGCCTACCCTACCCCAACTTGAACTCTGCAAGAATTTGGCCTCATCCCCAAGCCCAAAATTGTTTTTCCCTTTTTCCAACAAAAACCCCTAAAAATCAAAATCAAACCCTCCTATTTGTTTATCTAGCCTAAGATCAGTTGTTGTTTTAGTCATCTCAAGACCCTTTGAACATTTTTCTTGAGATTGACCCGGAGAGAGCCCTCTCCTGTCCTCGTAGGGCTAGCTACGAGGCTGAGCGTGGTTTGGTGTTGTCCTTCTTCTGCCTTATTTCAACCTAAGGTGGATTTGGGAACTAGATAGTGGCGACCATACTGGGGAAGAAAATGGTTTGCTTGCTGGTGTTATTTGTTTCATAAGCTACAGACGGAGCCTGAAGTCACGCCAGGTAGCTTTCGAAACGCTTTTGCTATGTATCAGCGAAGTAGATAAACGCTGTTTTAGTCAATCTCTGGTCTAGCTTGCGAATGTGACACTCGACTTGTAGATTGTCTTGCCCCAGTACATGTATCAAGTTCAGATCTGATTGTTGATGGTGGACAACGATCAGACATATGAAGGCTGAAACATTCACCTGGCGACTCCAACTCGATCCACAGATTCCAGTGCTCGCTGATCCATTCATGCAATGGTAGGGTATGTGGCAAACCCTGCGCTTTGTGAAGTTTTAAAAGAATTTAGAGATCAGTTAGTGGATTTTGAAATTGATGAAGAATTTTTCATTGCCATGCTTCAATGTTTGAAATCCCCGAAGGTTCCTCCTGAAGCTAAAGTTGGTTTCTGCGAGTTACTTGTTGAAAGATTTGAGGAGGAGATTCAGTATTTAAACGATCAGATCCAATCAAATGAATTCCGAGATCCCAAAAAGTTCTTGGAAACTCTCCCTCCTTCAAAACAAGAAACAATAGAGCTGCCCGTGGATGTTTGCATTGACAGTGTGCAGCTGGAAGTATGTATTGCGGAGTTGAGGCAGCAAACAGAGTCTGGCTTTTGCGATCCTATTGCAACGTACATGGAAATGTTTTTCAGTTTGAATGATAGATCAAATTGTCTTTTACATAACCAGACTCATTATGTGCATGTATGGCTGCCAGCAATTGCATCTGTGTCCTGGTTGAAGCACTCTCAAGCAACATCCTTGTCACAGTTACTTGATTGGTTGATCTGGCATTACAACGTTACTTGATCTATTGGTTTTTCAGCAAAGTAGGGTAGGTTTGTAAATAAATAAGCTGCCAAAGGCAACATTTCAGTTTTTGGTATTTGTTTATGTACAGGTTGCATTATGTATATGTTTTGGGATTGGTATGATGTTACCCTGAACTCTGCCTTCCTTCAGCCTGAGGTAGATTTAGGCAATAACATAGTACGGTATGAGTTGTTTTGGGTTTGCAGTTATTGACTTCACTGCCCAATGGATAAGGCACTGGTCTGCTCTCCCAAAGATCTACTATTCTTGGCACCTCCAAGGAGCTACCATCCCCATTGGAGCCAATGTTAGTGTCAGTCTTCGCAGCCTGTCACCAAAGATCAACATGAGCTCTTACTATGTCTGGTTTTGTTAGATGTTTTGCACATTATGTTCAGCACAAAAAAGGTCACAAATGTGTCCATCAGAAGAAGCTCAGAAAAACCTTTCGAACGGTATATCACACTCCGATAACCAGCTCCCGGATTAGAAGATATGATCGAAATGAATGAGTGATTCTTGGTTATGAGGTCAGTTGCTGCACACAATGACAAGTTTAGCACAAAATCAGTTTGTGAAATAATGGTAAGGAATTTTTAAAATGTGAAAGAGGTTTTTGTTCATAACATACCAAATAAAAAAAAAATCCTTCAGTTTATGCACAGGTGCTACTATGTGGGAGTTATACAATGATATTTGGAGCCTATATTAAAACAAAGCAAATTTTTCATATTTTTTACTGTTTTAGTCATTTTAGGGCAAGGCCATTTTACAGCATATGGAAAGTAATTTTACAAAACCCAAGGAGGTTTTTGTTAACCACAAGAAATATAACAAAAACCTCTGTCAGTTTATTCAAAGGTGTCACGAATTGGGATATGTGACTAGATCTTTACAGCTCATTTTCACATATTTAAATTTTTAATGATTTTCTGTTTTAGAGATGATTTGGTGGAACAGATTGCGAGCAACTAGAAACGAATTTCCAAAATTTGAGAGAGGTTTTTCTCCAAAATGACCTTATCTACAAAAACCTCTTTCGGTTTTGTAACAGGTGCTATGGTTTAGGAGATACGAGTTCATCTTCAACACCTATTTTCAGAAATTCGGCCCAAGTTTAATGTAACTGATTCTATTTTTAAGAAAATGGTTGAAACAGCTCCTAGAATGATGAGCTCGACCCCTAGAGGCATGGGAATGGGTTAGTATGGTCTATATCATGTAATTCATCAGTCATTTTCAGGGTTGGATACTTGGGAAAAGTTTGGCACCTCATTGTATATTCATTTCAGATTTTGGCAAAGGAAAGACCAGAGTTTTGCAGCACTTGCTGGGATCCTTGTGGCTTCTGAGTTTTGATGATGTTCTTCTCATGTTATTTTAAGTTTAATTAATGTTATATGTATTCCATTTCCCTTCTCTATGCTTCTGAATTAAACAAATGAGTATTTGAGGTAGAATTCATTGATTTGCTGGTGCTCTGTCTTAAACTTTTGTTTAGTTTTACGTGTTTTTTGTCAGTTTGAAGAGGATCCTTGCACTCTCTTGCCCTCTTCAGCTCCTTAGAAGTATTTTATATCCATCCATTGAATCTAAGACATCAAAGTCATTGCCTACCCTTCCCCAACTTGAACTCTGCAAGAATTTGGCCTCATCCCCAAGCCCAAAATTGTTTTTCCCTTTTTCCAACAAAAACCCCTAAAAATAAAAATCAAACCCTCCTATTTGTTTATCTAGCCTAAGATCAGTTGTTGTTTTAGTCATCTCAAGCCCCTTTGAACATTTTTCTTGAGATTGACCCGGAGAGAGCCCTCTCCTGTCCTCGTAGGGCTAGCTACGAGGCTGAGCTTGGTTTGGTGTTGTCCTTCTTCTGCCTTATTTCAGCCTAAGGTGGATTTGGGAACTAACAGGGTATTCCAATGATCCCACAGAAACTAGGATGTCCTGTAATGTACCTTCTGGTTTGAAAATAGATCTGTCAGCAAGTTCAAACAAGGTAGATGTGGGTTCCAAGGCTCTTATACCTAATGTCTCGCAGGTTTCTGTAGTTAAGATGTTAATGGCTACCCCCAAATCAACTAGTGTATTTGAAAAGAAGTGGCCATAGATCTGTACTGTGACTATGGGGTTTCCTGGATCCTCATATTTTATTGGTGACTCTTTACCCAAGACTAAGTCTGACAGTGCTCCCACTACATGAACAATTGGTAAAGTATTTGTTTTCATCACTTGTTTTTTTACGCACAGTTCTTTAATTGTTTTGGCATAGATAGGGATGTCTTGTATAGCCTATAGGAGAGGAATTTTAATGCAAATATTGTTTAATTCCCCTAGGAGATCAAAATCTGAAGAGACCATTGGTTTACGTAGTTTTAATCTCTAAGGGAATGGAGGAGAAGAAATTATAAGGTTTTCAAGATCTTTTTGGTCAAATGTGTCCCTCCCCTATCCTATCTATGTTTCTGTCACAGTTGATTGTTTAGGTACTGGTGGAATTTCAGACTCAAGTTGTGGCAGGGCAGTATCTTCTTTAGGTGAAATAACACGCCCTGATCTCAACCTACGTTCATTGAATTTCTTCTGTTCAGTTTCAGATTTTGGGTTCTCAAAAATTTGGATTAGTTGAACTAGTCTGTTATTAGGATTAGGATTGGGTTGAGTTGGCAGTTGAGGGCGCATAATAGGCTATGAATTGTGTTGGATTGGTATGGAGCTAGTAATGTGGGTTGATTATGAGCCCTTGTTCCCATAGGTAAATTGGTCATTCCTAGGGGTCGCTGCCAGTTTTGAGACCAATTTGTATTCTGTGAACTGGAGGCAGGCCACTGGGACTGATATGGATTGTTTTGCGAGTATGGAGGAGAGAAAGGAAAACTTGGCCAACTATTAACTAAAGGAGATTGCGTTGGCCAAGGAGGCATGGAAAATGATTAGGATGGCCAGGTAGAAAAAGATGATTGACTTTTCCATGTTGTTCCAGAGTTCTATTGATTAAATTGCGGAGAAGAAAAGAACTGAGACGGGTCTTGTGACATACCTGTTCATGATTTCCACTATCGATGTTGATTCATTAGATACACCGGTTATGTTTCTCTTTTTGCCTCTTTAAAAACCACTTTCAATCCTAGGAGTGAAGGGCACTGCTCAGTGTCGTGGTCCTTGGTACAAATAACACATGTCTGGACCATGTCTAACAGACACTCCCGCTGGCTGTGCTTCTTATGACAGCATGGGAAAAAAACAACCAAGTTTTGTTCTGCTAAAGCTTGCTTCTGCTTAGCTTGTAGGACATCTAGCTGCGTTGTGAGGCTGCCTAAGATATTGGTTTTAAAATATTCTAGAATATTACCGAATTCTGCTCTGGTGACGTTTCCACTTGACCTTTTATAATTCCTCGTAACTGAATCCCATCCAGTTGGTCTACTTCGCATGATACCTCGAGAGCACCTGATACACAATACAGTGATGTCATCATATTCTTCTGGATAGTTGTCCCCTTTTCCCATTATATTAATTGTCTCTACCCATTCTTCTTTCATTAATTTAATCATTGTTGCTTTCAAAATGTCTTTAGACAATGTAGTATATGGAGATATTTGCAACTTATACTGAAATCGTTCAACATATTCTTCTAATGTCTCATTTTATTTTGCAGAAATGTTGAAGATCTCGTCATTTAGTTCTCGATTCTCACATTAATCTTGATATTTGTTAAGAAAAGAGTTTTTCATCTGATCCCAACTATTAATGGTTCCTCCACTGAGCCCCATAAACCAGCATAGTGTTGCCCCCTTCAATGTAGAGGGGAATAGTTTTAGTTTTTGAGGGTCAGTGGTGTAGTTATATCCCCTACACAAAAAATTGAATTCAAATAAAAATGCATATGAATCTTCCAAGGTTAGCCCATGGAAGGTGGGGATGTTTTGTAACAAAATAGATTTCATATGGGCATTTGTGGCCGGATCAACAATGGGATACTCCAATGTTGATGTCTGTCTCTGGGTTGATTGTGCGTCATCTGATCAAAGATGTGCCAATAACCTTCAGGGATTTCTTGATTTGGGAGGATAATTTGAGTGGAATTAGGGGGTGGATTTGGAGGAGGCCTTGCAACACTACCTTGATCTGGAATATTGGGTGTCTTTTTCTCAACCACTATCTCAGGAGATCCAGGCTCTAGAGTTTTTACCTATACTGCACTACTGGTTTCTCCCTCTCCTTCTTGCAAATTGCAAGAAGTTCCCTCTCTCGAAGGGTTAGGACTTAAGTGTTCTATATTCTGAAGGCTTCATTCAGACCCTTCTGTTTCACTGTGAATCTCGGTGTGGGCTGCAGATGGTGAGGTTGATACCTGAGGGATTATAGTAGGACTCTTTCCAGGAACGGTTTTGGGTTTTAAGTGGGGGTTTTGATCTAATTCTATCTTTTTCTTCCTAGTCATAAAAAAACCAAAACACCTATCCTATTAACCTCTGCACAATTGCTGAGAAGTGGGATGGAGAGCAAACATTTTTCTTGCTAGTACGCAGGTTCTTACCTCTCGTTTTCAATACCCAATTCTTTCACAGCAAAAGGAAAAAATAAAAGAAATCACTCCTAAACACTCTCCCCGGCAACGACGCCAAAATTTTGGGTCAAGAAGGTGACTGTTAAAAGTAACCTTAATGCTTCACATTAATCATCAACCCAGGGCAAGTCCTTTTATTTCAAGAGTGCAAGAAAAATATATGTAAGTGAAGTCAAAGGTTAACTATTCTAAATCGTTGTGAGAGATGTTATCTAATTCTTGAAGTTCAATCAAATCAACTCAAAAGTAAACTATGAAATACTTCAAACCAATCAAAGGAATCAACTCTTGTTCTAAGCTTATGCAGAGATAACCACTCAATACTGAAATAAGGAATATATTGCAATTGAACAACACACTTTAATGAATTGAACAAATATCTTAATGAATTGAACAACAATCCTAATGAATTGAACAACAATAAATTATTTAACATTTTGCAATGGAATTATCTATAACTCAACTAATAGCATCATTCAAAATTAAACAAAAAACCAAAAATTCACACTTATGATGGAAAGACTTAAGAAATAACTGTATGCAGACTCGAACATCAAATACGTTGAAACTAGTCTAATGAATGTAAAAGCGTCACTTCATGATAAAAGAACATTAATGATAAATTCAATCTATTGAAAGGGGAATTGTAACATATAACACATGCGATTAAAAAATTGAATGATAATGCTATAAAACACAAAGGATAACTAAAAATGCAAAACTCGTAAATAAATGTATAACACAGAACAATAGGAGAACTCCCAGGGACTGGGCCTGAAGCCTCCAGAAGTCTTCTGCCAAGAAATACTCAGAATCTGTTTATACTAAAAACGCCAATTTCTTCATTAATCAATACAACAATAGATTAGCTCAAATTCGACGATTCTGTTTGAATAAGTTTATTAAAAGAAAATTATAATACATGAACAACCTCTCTATCTCTCTCACCTACAACCTTTTATAACTTAAAGGTGAAATAAAACAGAGTAACAAATCCTCAGGATCAAGAGATCCTGAGGCTTCATATCTATCAACTGAATACTTCAAGAACAGGCTGTTGATTAGTGGTTGTCATTGATGTCAACCTAAGCAGAACCAGGGGCTATCCTGATCTTGCATGGTAATTTTGACCTACCAAATTACTATATTCTGGGTCAAGAATATTTTTTATGGTTTCTACTTGTTGAGATGTTTCCGTTGATATATGGTACGCCATGTAATTCTTCACGGTTTGAGAGATATTTATGTTTGAAGTTTGTAACCCCAGTTAGTGGGCTAAAACCCCATGGGGTTGTGGCATGGGTAATTGAAAAGTAAATAATTAATAATTTTTAAGCTCCTAAAATCCCTCCCACGCTCACTTGTTGAAGACCCTCTCAACCTAAGCATTTATATAAATTGTGATCCTCATATTCTACTCATGCAAGGATTTTGCTACCTGAAACAGGTCATCGTGGAATTTTTGCTATAAATTTGTTTCTACGAAGGTTCAGAATATGAAATTTTTATGATGGAAATAAAAAATCCTGAGGAAGAGCCTGTAAAAATTTCAGATCAAGGTGCACAATATTTTAGGAGATATGATCTGTGGAAGTCAGTGTTTTTTCAGGCTCCTGAACTTCATCTCAAAGAAGTGACCTTGGGAAAATCGTCATAACTCTCTCTCTGAGTATTGGATTGGAATTTTGTAAAAGGTGGCAGATAGTGCACGGATTTTAGTTTTCTCGGTATCAATTTTAGAGTTGAATGAAGAAATAGTGACACGTGGCACTCCGTACAAGTGCGCACTACTAAGCTAGTCCATAATTAGGTCATTGTGAGAGATTGGGCATAAATTTGTCTTAAAGGATAAAAATTGGGTCAGACCTATGGCATTGGAAAGAAGACTCATAGGAATACTACAAGACCGAAAATCACATATTGGGGATCTGAAATAATAGAGATATACCAGATTCAATATCGAGCTCCTAGAAGACAAGAAAAAGCTAGATCATGTGTTGGCAAGGGCTGCAAAGGACCATAATTTCTAGGGAAGCAAAGAAAAGCAAGGTGCAGCAGAGGTAAGATCCAGGTAAGTATTTTCTGTATATGCATGTTCATATCTTAATTGCATTAGGTTCTTTGTATTCAAATTTCCCTTTTTTTTAGCATTGACATATGCTCTGTAGGATGAGGTAAGTTTTGATATTATCATTTCATGGGTATTTCCTTGAAGAATTTTTGCAGGTATTATATATTCATAAAGATAAGAATCAATGCATGATCTAATGTTCTGAAGAGTGAGAAATGGTAGCATGACAAGAGCAACAATCTAGGTGCAAAACAACAGCAAGAAGTTCACCACATGAAGTCTTCACGAGGGCAGCACTGCATACAATCATTGTAAAGGTATCATTGTACCGAGTCATTGTAAAAGCATCATTGTAAAAATTGTACAAGTTACCAAGAGTTCAAGAGGCAGTGTTGGGAGGTCTAGGATCATCATTAGGTGGTTGTGTCATAGTTGGGGTTATGGTCTAGTGTGTCTTCTTCTTCTACATCATTCTATATCATTGTAAAGTGGACCATTTTCCCTGGTACGGGAGTCCATTCTTATTTTATTCTTCTATAGGGTGGTAGGGTGGTGCTAGAATGGTGCATGAAGTCACCAACAGGTTAAAGCATGTGAAAAATTTAGGGTGGTAGGGCGGTTCTAGGGTGAGTTGTAGCACATTGGGTGTTGGGGCATCCGTTCAGTTGACTACTGAATAATCTCGGGTGTTGGAGCGTCCATCCAGTGGGAGATGGAGAAGAATGATTTTCTAGATTCTATGAAGTTGGAGCTTTATTTTCAATTGGAGTTGAATATTAAAGAATTATTAGAAAATCATTCATGGTGTTTTTGTCCCAGAGAGGGATTCCACCTTAAAAACTGTGTGCATTTGTGTTCCTTTTGTTTACTGCTATCATTGTAAAAACGCTGATAATAATTGAAGATTAACTAATGCTGTGAAATATTAATAAAAATACTAATTGAAAGAAATAATGATTCACCCCCCTCTCAATATTTCCAACAATTGGTTTCAAAGCTTGGTTCCTTCAATAGCAGTTTAACAGCTGGAATGAGGTCATGGAGCATACCAAGAATGGTGTACCCCTGTTCAATTAAAATAATTATGCACTCTGGAAAGGAAGAATGGTGGTCTATCTCTTGGCGCAAGGTTACAAAGTATGGGACACTGTTCAAAATGGCTTTACACCAACCACAGATGAACAAGGTAAGAAGAATTTGGTAAATGATGCAGAAGCAAAGAATATTATTATCAGTGGAATTATTGAATCTACTTATCATAAGGTGTTGGGTTGTAAAACCACCAAAAATGTACGGGACAAGCTTGATAGTATATATGCAGGTGATTCAAATGTCAAAGAAGTAGAGCTTCAAATCTATAGAGAAAAATTTGAGCAACTCAGAATGAAATAAGATGGCAACATTGCTGCATACTTCCAATAAATTGATGAAAGAACCAACACTCTGGAAGGATTGGGAGATCCAGTTGACAAGAAGACTATTATACGAAAGATTCTTAGAACGTTACCAGGGAGATTCAACCCAAAGGTATTGGTCTTAGAATATAGTGCAAATCTGGACAAACTCAGCAAAGAGGAATTACATGGAGTTCTCATAGCATAAGAAATGAGACTTGATGAAGAAGAGGGTACTTCACATCTAGAAACTGCATTCGTTGCATCTAAGAAAACCAATAAGGACAAACAACCTTCAATTGAAAAGACATGCACCTAAAAGTGTGAAGAAAAGGGAGATGATGAAGAAGGTCTTTCAGATGAAGAATATGCTTACTTTACGAGAAAACTAAAAATTGGTAAGGGAAAATTCAAAGGTAAACTTCCATTGATATGTTTCAGCTGTGGTGAGGTTGGGAATTTCGCAGCAAAATATCTGAACATAAGTGATGGAAACTCAAAAGAAAAGAAAGGCTTTAAGAAATTCAACAAGAAAAGAAAAAATAAAGGATTAAAAAGGAAATTTCTCTCTAAAGAAGATAGCTCATCATCCAATGAAGACAATGACAGTGAAGAAGAAGCCAATGAGAAAGTATTGTTTATGGCCAATCACATTAAACAAGAGGTATCAAACAACGAAGAAGAAGGGTTGACAATAGAAGAATTTTATAAGGAGGCAATCAAGCTTATAAAAGAGCTCAAGGCTCAAAATATTCGTTCCAATACTCTTGAAGAACAAGTTCAAGGTCTCAAAATTGAAGTTGAAGAACACAAATATATTGAAGAGTCACTTCAAAATAAGTTGGAAGAAAGCAACCAAGAAAGGGAAGCATTAGAAGCCGAAGTAGTCTCGCTGCGTAAGGAAGTGAAGAAGGGAAAAACTGTCCAAATCTATGCCAACAACTCAAGGGAATTGGAATAACTCATCAACAATCAACGATCTTACAATGACATGACTGGCCTCGGCTACAAAGAAGAATAAGCAGGACCTTCTACAACAAAATACAATGAACCTATGAGATCTGACATGCATGTAGACTTCATTAGAAAAGATTCGTAAGAACAACCTTGGAAGACAATTCCTCGACGAATATTTCCATCCAGGTACCAACATATTTTTTATGGCTATTGTTATTCATGTGGAAAATTTGTTCATAAATATGTAGAATGTCACACGTACCCTAGGAACTAATAAAATTCCAGGAGATATGTCAAATATGAATCTCCCAGGGCTCAATGAAACATCAATAGTTTTGAAAATTTAATAAATAATATTGAATGTTACAAATGTCGAAACTTTGGACACATAGCCAGAGACTGCAGACTTGAAAATCCTCCAAAAGAATCTTCGAAGCCACAGAACGAATGAACATGGAAGAAGAAGAAGACTGACAATTGTGCTCTCTCTCTCAAGGCTCAAAACAACAAAGATGTGTGGTATGTTGATAGCGGTTTCTCAACGCATATGACTGGAGATAGAAAGAGATTTATATCTCTGAAAGAGAAGAAAGATGGAATCGTGTCCTTTGGAAATGATGGATCTTCAAATGTTATAGGATCAGGTACTGTCACTGTCAGAAGCAAATATGCTTTAGCCAAGAATGTTCTATGGGTTGAAAACATGAATCACAATCTGATCAGTGTTGGACAAATTTGTGATCAAGGACACACAATACTATTCAACTCCACAAAATGTGAAATCAGGAAAAGCAGGTATGGTGAAATTGTGGCTACAAGAAGTCAAGCTCCAAATGACATATATGTTCTAGATAAAGCAACTAAAGCACGTCTACTAGCTAAAGAGGATGATATAATATTTGGTAGCAATGATAATCGAATAAGTAAGAAATTTTCTAGAAATATGCAAAGTGAGTTCGAGATGTCTTTACTTGGTGAGCTGATATACCTCTTAGGGCTTCAAATATCTTAGCAAGAGAAATAAATATTTATATGTCAAGCCAAGTACATCAAGGAAATGCTCAAGAAATTCAAAATGGAAGATTGAAAACCCATCCTTACTCCGATGGTAACAGGTTGCAAATTGAGCATAGATGAATCATCTAAGGATGTGGATCAGAGGTTGTACAGATCTATTATTGGTAGTCTTCTATATGTAACAACATCTCGGCCAGATGTTATGCAAGCAGTTGGACAAGTAGCAAGATTCCAAGCAGCACCAAAAGAATCACATATTATAGTCGTCAAAAGAACTCTTCGATATCTAAAGGGAACAACAAAATATGGCTTGTGGTATCCCAAGGGTAACAATCTCATTATTAAAGTCTTTACAGATGCATATTGGGTAGGAAGCGTTGATGATCGTAAGAGTACTACTGAAGAATTTGAATATCTTCTCCAGAAGCTTGGGATTCTCCCAAGTTCTCATTAGATTTTCCTTATTCAGAATATAGAGGGGGAGTGGAAGTGTGTACAGGTCCGCAAGGTGGTTGTGTGTGAGGGAAAGTTACTCTTTACAATTGATGTCAAAGGGGGAGAGAATGTTGTAGGAAGAGGTGTTATGATCGTAGGGGGAGTACTTGTGTTGTCATCAATGCCAAAGGGGGAGATTGTTGATCAGCGGTTGTCATTTATGTCAACCCAAGAAGCACCAGTGGCTACCCCGATCTTGCATGGTAATTTTGAACTACCAAATTACTATATTCTGGGTCAAGAATATTTTTTATGGTTTTTACTTGTCAAGATGTTTCTGTTGATATATGGCATGCCATGTAATTCTTCATGGTTTGAGAGATATTCATGTTTGAAGTTTGTAACCCCAGTTAGTGGGCTAAAACCCCATGGGGTTGTGGCATGGGTAATTGAAAAGTAAATAATTAATAATTTTTAAGCTCCTAAAATCCCTCCCACGTTCACTTGTTGAAGACCCTCTCAACCTAAGCATTTATATAAATTGTGATCCTCATATTCTACTCATGCAAGGATTTCGCTACCTAAAACAGGTCATCGTGGAATTTTTGCTATAATTTTTTTTCTACGAAGTTTCAAAATATGAAATTTTTATGAGGAGAAGCCAAAATCCTAATGAAGATCCTGTAAAAATTTTAGATCAAGGTACACAATATTTCCGGAGATATGATCTGTGGAAGTCAGTATTTTTTCAGGCTCCTAAACTTCATCTCAAAGAAGTGACCTTGGGAAAATCATCATAATTCTCTCTCTGAGTATTGGATTGGAATTTTGTAAAAGGTGGAAGATAGTGCACGGAATTTAGTTTTCTTGGTATCAATTTTAGAGTTGAATGAAGAAACAAGGACATGTGGCACTCCGTACAAGTGTGCTCTACTATGCTAGTCCATAATTAGGTCATTGTGAGAGATTGGGCATAAATTTGTCTTAAAGGATACAAATTGGGTCAGACCTGTGGCATTGGAAATAAGACTCAGAGAAATACTACAGGACCAAAAATCACATATTGGGGATCTGAAATAACAGAGATATACCAGATTCAATATCAAGCTCCTAGAAGACAAGAAAAAGCTAGATCATGTGTTGTCAAGGGCTACAAAGGACTAGACTTTCTAGGGAAGCAAAGAAAAGCAAGGTGCATCAGAGGTAAGCTCCAGGTAAGTATTTTATGTATATTCATGTTCATATATTAATTGCATTAAGTTCTTTGTATTCTAATTTCCCTTTTTTTTTTAGCACTGCCATATGCTCTGTAGGATGAGGTAAGTTTTGATATTATCATGTCATGAGTATTTCCTTGAAGAATTTTTGCAGGTATTATATATTCATCAAGATAAGAATAAATGCATGATCTAATGTTTGGAAGAGTGAGAAAGGGTAGCATGACAAGATCAGCAATCTATGCGCAGAACAAAAGCAAGAAGTTCACCAGATGAAGTCTTCACGAGGGCAACACTGCATACAGTCATTGTAAAGGTATCATTGTGCTGAGTCATTGTAAAAGAATCATTGTAAAAATTGTACAAGTGTCTATCTGCCAAGAGTTGAGGAGGCAGTGTCGGGAGGTCTAGGATCATCATTAGGTGGTTGTGTCATAGTTGGGGTTATGGGCTAGTGTTTCTTCTTCTTCTACATCATTCTATATCATTGTAAAGTGGACCATTTTCTCTCGTATAGGAGTCCATTCTTATTTTATTCTTCTATAGGGTGGTAGGGTGGTGCTAGGCTAGTGCATGAAGTCACCAAAAGGTTCAATCCTGTGAAAAATTTAGGGTGGTAGGGTGGTTCTAAGGTGAGTTGTATCACATTGGGTGTTGGGGCATCCGTTCAGTTGACTAATGAATAATCTCGGGTGTTGGAGCATCCATCCAGTGGGAGCTGGAGAAGAATGATTTTCTAGATTCTAGGAGGTTGGAGCTTTATTTTCAATTGGAGTTGAATATTAGAGAATTATTAGAAAAGCATTCAGTTGGTTTTTTTTCCGGAGAGGGTTTCCACCTTAAAAACTGTGTGCATTTGTGTTCCTTTGTTTACTGTTATCATTGTAAAAACACTGATAATAATTGAAGATTAAATAATGCTTTGAAAGATTAATAATAATAATAATTGAAAGAAATACTGATTCACCCCCCCTCTCAGTATTTCCAACATAGGCGTGCTTCTACATCTTCCGCTGATTCATAGGAATCAACAGGATTCCATTTACTTTTCTTGTCTGCTGCTATTTGGTCATTCTAGTTAGCAGTTTGGTTGTTTCGATTCACTATCAATAAAGAAAAAAAAAATCAATTTTTATACTACTAAACACAGCTTTTATCAATAGTTCATTCTGCCCTAATTTTGCATTATTCTCGTTTAATTTATTGCTGAGATGAAGGAAAAACATATAAAAGTAAATGAAAAATCATGATAAAGATAGGGCTAAAATGTACCTTTTCCTCGGCCCAACACTCGTCAACAATAAAACTTCACTGGCCAATACATCAACACTGCTAAACCTTAGTATAAATACTCATGAGAAACACATAAGACATAAAATAAAACATCATCGTAGCAATCAAATTTCAAATCATTGTAATAGTTGAAAATTAAATAGTGGAAGAATAAAATAATTTTGAATATACAAGGTAATTTCTCCTTCAAAATAAAATTTTCATTCCTTTAAAAAACTTACAAGGAAGCCTCCATAGTTTACTCAAAACCAATAGCTTCATGGTTAATAAAACACCTTGAAATTAAGTTATGTTGCTGGAGAAAAGAAAAGAGAGAGTGTTGTACAATCTGTTGGGCTTGTATTTATGACCATGTGAATGTTGGGAGCTTGAAAATACTGATATTAGTGGTGGGGGGGAGGTGAATCAGTATTGTGCTTAATTAATCACTAATTATAATTTTTTCATTTTCTTACACTGATTAACTGAATCCTCAATGAGCACCAAAATATATGATCAAAAAATATAATATTCATAACAAAAAATGAAAGCAACAATACTCATGAGAAACATATAAGACATCAAATCAAATGTCATCAACCAAATGAACACCCAATATTAGGTGGAAACCCTTCCAGGAGAAGAACCATCATACTGTTTGTCTTCTTCTTCTTATTAAGAAATCTTCTTTTGCATCGACCATTGGACACCACTAGTGTGAAAGATTTGACTTACGATGTATACGAGCAACAACCCACTTCATCCCACTACCTGATGGAAGCCACCACTTCTACAACTATGTTGGCCCCAATCTGCTACATGCCCCAACTTGCTAGAGGCCCCAACCACCAATATTTTCTCAGGCCACCACTTGATGGCAACAACTACTCCCTATAGCAGCAAGGAAACACTTTCCACTGAAGGCCCCCAACCTTCAAACCCATGTGAACCACCTTTCATACATTTTCAAATTGGGCCCACCAATCTCTACTCAAAACATTATGGACCCCGTTTCATCGATTTTCATACTGGACCCACATAAAGCTCTATACTCATCAACAATGAAACCTCTTTGTACAGTACATCAACACTGCTAAACCCTAGAAACACCTTGTTGATGCGGGTTTTTGGACCTAAGTCAATAAATGGGATGTGATCTAGAATGAGGCTCTTCAAATAGCCTAATCCATTTGGGATGGTCACTCTTGACGGGTTTTAAGGCTCCAATGGCCTTTGGATCCTTCCTCTTGCAAAGAAGAGAACCTGGGGAAACCTAAGGTTAGTTGAAGTGGTATACATACAAAACCTAAAATATTGTTAATATACCTAAAACTATCAATTTATAAATAATAAAATATAATCTATAGATTAAATAATTAGAAAACTATGATACATAAACCAGATTAGCATCAACAATTAAAATACAATAAATATTGTACAGATGGTACATGAACTATAATACAACACATGAAACACCTAGAAACTTAACGTAACTAGTCAAAAGAATGATTGTATTTATCTCTGATACAATATTAAAATAATTTTAATTTACATATGGAATTATAAATTAAAATTAATGATAATCCTTAATGCGAATAAGTAAAACACAAAGGAATACAAAAATGTAAGCTTATTATCCTTTAAACTAACATACAACAATCGATGTTGGTTTTAATAATCCACATCAACATTAAATCATATATGTAGAGTAATAACTAATGTTATCTAATTGCCACTTCTCGGTCGAGGTAAAATTGGAAAGATAATTGTAACAATCCCTTTAAATTGAACTATATTGTAGAAATTGCAAGAAATTTTCTACTACTAATGAAATCAAACTGAAATCAAGATACACAAATTTCTTCTACTATTCTGCAAAAAGGAAAACACATGATAGAAACACATGAAATAACATGCAACCATCAAAACACAAGGAACATAATGATTTTATAGTGGCATCCAACTTGGAAAAACCCCTTCGCTGCTTTGCATTAATTCATATGAGAATATGGATCAATTATAATGTATTGCTTCAATCTTGAAGCACACCCTGCACTGCAATTTTGATCTCCTACTCACTGGCCTGCTCTAACCAAAACTTAGCCAAAATAGCCCTCAACCTTCCTCCTATTTCCTTTCATAATACTTCAGGAAATTAGCCTCTAAAAATTATGATATTTCCCTATTTCCTTGAGCAAATACTGAAGGAATTGATCACCTGCTGAATGCAAAAAAAATGTGCACTCAACTAGTATAAAATTGCTAATTACAATGTGCCTTTTCGTCCAATCAAACTAGGAAATTTGAATTCAATGCATAACTGGGACTATTTTTAGTAAATTTATCAGTTAACTGAGAGAACTGTGAGTTAAAAATAGTTACAACTACTCAATTGAAATCCTACTAACTCTATTCATGACTAGATATCAAATAATTGAGTTTCACTAATTATAAATCCACTATATTGCTAGATTTAGTAATCAACTCATGCACAACTCTAATTCTAGCCCACAAACTCGAATATACTGATTTAACTGGGAGACAAAGACATATCACTCTATCTAACTACAATCCAAGTCATCCCGCTGATGTGTAAAATCAAATTTATCAATTTGACTAAGGAACTAGTCAAATGAAGCCTTTTGTTGCTACAATTTTAACACTCCCTCTTAGCAAGAAAAGGGTTCTACATCACCCTTATCCTGCTTCTGTGGAACTTAAGTTTGCCTCTTGAAAATTCCTTTGTCGAAATATATGCGTCCTACTCCTTTATGGGAATGTACTGCAACATCATGATTCTCCTCTGCACATAATCTCTCAAGTGATGGTACTTGATATAAATGTGCTTGAACCTGTCATGAAATACTGGATTTTCAGAGAGTTTGATACACCTCTGATTATCACAATAAATCACAATAGGATTCATCTCTTGACTGAAAATACCAACAAGGATTTTCCTCATCCAAAAGGCCTCACATTTTTCTTGAGTAGCAGCCATATATTTAGCCTTTACTGAACTAAGTGCTACAAATATATGTTTCTTGCTATACCAGGAAATATTTGTTGACCGAACACTAAAGATAACTCTTGAAGTGCTCTTCCTGTCTAATGGACTCCATGCCCAATCTACATTAGTGAATCCTTGGAGCTTCACACCATCAATCCTCCAATACCATAATCCAAAATTTGTTGGGCCTATGAGGTATCTAAGCACATTTGACTAAGGCACTAGTCAAATGAAGCATTTTGTTGCTACAATTTTAACACTCCCTCTTAGAAATAAAAGGGTTTTGAATCACCCCTGTCCTGCTCCTGTGGAACTTGAGTTTTCCTCTTGATGATGCCTTTGTCAAAATATATGCATTCTGCTCCTCTATGGGAATATACTACAATATCATGATTCTCCTCTGCACATAATATCTCAAGTGATGGTATCTGATATCAATGTGCTTGGACATGTCATGAAATAATAGATTTTCAGAGAGTTTGATACAACTCTAAAGGATCCATCTCCTCACTAAAAATACCAACAATAATTTTCCTCATTCAAATGGCCTCACATATTTCCTGACTAGAAACCATATACTTGACCTCTGCTCAGATGAGTGCTACAAATATTTGTTTCTTGCTTTATGAGGAAATAGTTGTTGACCAAACACTGAAGATAGCTCATGAAATTCTCTTCTTATCTGATGGAATTCTTGCCCAAACTACATTAGTGAAGCCTTGGAACTTCTCACTATCAATCCTCCAATACCATAACCAAAAATCTATTAGGTCCCTATAATACTAGTGTATTCCCCTTAATGTTATTGTTAATATAAATTAATATTGTTATTGTTGTGCCCATGTATCCCCAATGTTTTTATTTTTGTTCCCCAAATAAGCCCACTATTTTTATTGTTGTTCCCTTACATTGTTATTGTTATGTAGGCTCTGATTATATTATGACCCCTTAGACTCTTATATATACCAAGGAGGTCTCAGTCATTTGAATCATCCAAGAATTATTCATTTATGTAATTTAAATGAGGTTTCCCCCTCGAAGAGGTTAATTTTTAATTCGTTGATATTTCTTTTCTTCTATTTTGTGAGTTGGTTGCATAGCATTTGGTATCAGAGCTTTGGATTCTAGGGTTTTGCTTCTTCAAATAGGTCATCCTGGAATTTTCACTATAAATTTTTTTATACGAAGATTAAAAATATGAAATTGAAACCACGTGGAGCCAAAATATTGGTGAACCTATTGTATGAATTTCAGATATTGGTTCACCATATTTTTGGAGATATGATCCAAGGAAGTTAGGGTTTTTGCAAGCTCCAGATTTCCTTCTCAAACATGTGACCTAGGGAAAATATTCATAACTTTCTTTTCGAGCATCAGATTTAAATCAAGTAAAAAGTAACTGAAATTAGACAGACTGAATTTTGTGGGTATCATTTTTAGGATTGAATTTTGAAATAGTGACACGTGGAACTCCGTACAAGTTCGCTTTACTGAACCAATCTATAATCAGGACATCGTGGGAGATTGGGAATAAATCTTCCTTGAAGAATCCAATATTGGTCCAAATTGTGGGGTTGGAAAGAAGATTCATAGGGATACTACATGAAATAATATTAGAATATGGATATTCTAAATTATAGAGATACAACAACTGTAATATCGATCTCCTACATCACAATAAAAATGTGCGTATTTTTTAAAATTTTGCATAACGTTTCTTTGAAGTCTTAGTTTGAAGTGATTAAAATGGTTGAAGGATATATATCAACATATGAATCTAAAATTACTCCCAAACAAAAGAATTATACACCAATATATCCATTATATAGCTCTACTATGACTCATGAAGAGGAAGAATTGCAACATGATATATCAAAATTCGGGACCAAGTGCAACAAATTTCGCTCTCGCAAAGAGCAACCAAAGATAAAATAAAAGGGGACATGGATGTATTAAAAATGGAAATGGAAGTTTTGAAGGATGATTTAAAAACATACACGACATATTTGAAGGATGGTTTAAACACAAACATTGTTGTGAAGATAAATCCCCTCTGTAGACAAAGGCGATCTCTTTAGGCCTAAAGTGAGTCTAGAAACTTGTGAGACTTTATAATGCAAGCTTCCTTAGCTAATATTCAAAATGTGATAAGAAAGGAGATATAGGTACCTTTTCCTGATGCTATTCTTGAACACTTTGATGTTGGCCTTGGTCCACGATCCCTTAGGCTCACTCCTTGCTACTGGTGGCATGCGAATACCTATGGATGATCAAGAGGAAACAAAAAACATAATACAATACATAATATTCATGAACATCATCTATCTAACATATCAAGAAACATTAGACTATTTCTGCCAATGATTAGACAAATATAGAAAGCAAACATGAGATGTTTTATTAATGAATATAGAAGAGAGAGCTTACAACCCAGGCCTTGATGTTGGAGGCCTCCCTTTGGTGATGTCTAAGTTCTTCACCAAAGCCCTAAGGCATTCCTTCTCCCAAATAGCTTAGGCGTTATCACAATAAAAGAGTGTAAACGGAATGAATGATCTTACCAGCCCAACAATGGAAAACCAGCAGTGGAGGGATGGGGATCAATTTATAGGAAGGGAGAAGAGGTTGGGAGCCCATGAAAGGATGAGGAAGGTCCACTTTATAAGGGATAAACCCCCATTAATAAGATCAAAGCTCTAAAATTAGAGAGCTTGACCCTATCATCACCTAATAACAACTAAATCGCTGCCTTGGAGATTCTAGAGGTCGAAGCTTCTCCTCCATTTGAGGAAACACTGCCAGAAAAGGATCAACGCAATTTTCTCAGAAAAAAGGGCACTGACAGTGTTAGGCCATAATTTTCAACCTGCCATTAGCACATGCATGCCACTAGAGAAGCGCGTTGACCCAGAAATTTAGGTTTTTGACCAAGTCTCTCCAGTGATCTTTCAAGGAAAATTTCTTTGATTCTTTAGAGGATATATTTGTGTGCTTTTCCCAGGTGGATATACTGCACAGGAAATGTCACAGGGCACTTCAAGATTAGGGATGAGAAGTGAGCAGGGTGAGAAATTACTATGTAACAGATTCCCCCTAAAGCATGAAGGAAGAACGGGGAGTGATGGGTTAAATTCTTTACGAACCAAGGCAAAGAACTCAGAATACCGCCAGGAAACCTGCCAAATCAAACACAATACAATATATGACATCTTTGATGTGAATATGCCTAATAACATATCTGTGGACTAGGCATAAAATAACATATGAACCCATGGCATGGTCGCAACCATCCATATAGAACAGATCATGGATATGGATCCACAGTATGGTCACAACGATCCGTATAGACAAGATCATATGTACAATCATGAATACTCAATACCTCCATGCAACCTGGATAATGACAAGTGGTATCCAGGGTCTTCACTGCAATTTCAATCTACCCTATGTACGAATCTAGCCATGTGAATAGAAGATCTGATGTCGAACATGGTAGAAACCACCTGATTACCAGTCAATGATGAAAACCATTAATAGGCACGAGAAAAACCACAAGTAAAATAGCACAATCCACAAGTGTGAATAAAGGTGTTTAGGTCGAACACTTGCAGAATCATTCGATCAAAGGCCAATGATGTGAATCTGTCTTCGAACACGAAGAAATTTCCATTGAGGCATGCAAGTTCCAAGGTACTTAAAAGGAGTTTCTAAATCATCTTCCCGGATAATGAGCTGAGGTTGACATGAAGTTATCTGTCTAAGGAGGGCCATAATGATTCCCACATCATCGACACATAACAACAAATATCTCAAGATGATAGGAGTGATTCAATACTGTAACAAAGAAGGTCATATAAGAAAAGGATGTTTCACTTGGAAAAAAATGACTTCTCTTGAACATATTAGCGACACAACTCCGGAGTGTGGCAAAATTTGACTCAAATGGAATCAGAGGTCATGATGACAAAAAATGGTGATCGAATAAGAGGCAAATGGATTTCCAAAACCCACGGAGGCAAAATGAAGAATGAAGGATATCCCCAACTTGACACAAATTGCAGACAAGTGTAATGGTCAAGAACTACAAGCTGCCCAAAATACACATAGGATGTTCACTTTCAATCCCCCCCCGTTATTGCTAATGAGTACCTCTTTGTTTTTGATAGCCAACGTGAAGAGGATAGCATATGCTGAGCATATAAGTTCATTCTTTGAATGAATCCATCCTAGTTATTTTAACAAGCCCTAGGAAGGAGGAACTATGTCTCACCATGGTGACAAGTATTTCATCGGGTAATTTTTAACAAGTCTGACGGAAGAGTAACTCGATGTATTTTTTGTGTTTAAGGAGTTTGAAAAAGAAACAAAAAAGAAAACTCCATCATGTCCCTTTTCGTAAATAATCTATCTAATCCTAAAAGGTAGAAAACAATACCTGAGAGAACCTCTTGACCATGTTCAATCAAGGTAATCCTTTTTCATAAATTGTGAATCTCAACTCGAAAAAGGGGTAAATGTATACTAAGACAATGCAAATTCATTCACTTTAACAAGTTTGAAATGACAAGTACTCGAGAATATTTTCATTTTTCGAGAGTCAGAAAAGAGTTGAAACGTGACTCCATGGGGGTTCCTTTTTCGTTTTTTTTTTTTACCGAGTCTGAAAAAGAGAGAAAATAAAAATTGTTTGCATAAAAAATAATCAATGTTGGTGTAAATATCCTCTTACTGCAAAAAAATGACAAACATCACTGATAACGAGGAAAAATAATAAAATAATGTCAAAAATATCTTCAAAAATCTATAAATAGACAGAAAGTAAATTCGTTTTCACCATTCTATTTTGACTAAATTATGAAAGTGCATTTTACCCATTTTCTGTTTGAATAACTTCAAATCAATGGTGTGGCCGATCCAGGACACCGTTCTACAATTCACCAGCTACAGGTAAGAGCTCAAACTTTCCTCTTCATTTTAATTCCATTTTTAAGTAGTTTGTTCCAGAATTTTGATGATTTGGGGGGGGGGGGGTGGGGGATTTCAACATTTTATTTTCGTTGTGACCAGTGTGAATTCGAGCTTCAGATTTGTGATGGTCGCTCTCTGCCTTAAAAGAGACCACGCCGCCAGCGCTGTTTTGGATTTCACAGTCACGCTAGCCACAGGGAGAAAATTAAAATGAGAAATTCTTTAGTCTTTAAAGGTTTATTTCCAAAACGTTTCCAATGAAAGTCCCTAAAATGTCAATTGAACATGTTGGCCAGTGATTTCAATGAAGATGAGAAAGAGGCCATGAGGTGGAAGATCACGAAGCACTCCAGGATCCAAATTGTGTGAATGCATTGTGGAATTGTGTACCACTGAAATTATTCCAAACATCAGGGTTAAGATCTCAGCTAGATATACTTGAGTATTTGATTGGGATGTGAGACGTGGATCCAAGTATTCATAATTGGAGACTAGGTACTTGATTTGGATATCATGGCCATATATTTCATCACAGGGTTATCTAGGAGAGGGGAGACACTCCAAATCTCTGGAGCTCGTGATGGAGGTGAGAGTACCGGTATGTTCATCCATATACACTGCCATGGGGCTAAAAAGACTCAGAGCGGGAAGGTAGAGATATCCTCTATCACGAATCTTCCCTTACGCACAAAATTACATTACATGGCTTGGGTGGTTGGAGCCCAGGAATTGCATGAGGAAATTAAATCTCATTTCCAGTACGTAGTGGAATGCCTGGCCCCTACTATGTTTAACTAGTGTGAGGGGTTATTGGCCAATATGAAGAGCCAATTGACCACGTGCAAAACAAGTCGACTAAAACAGTTTGGGTATGGGTCCATCCTGGTTTCCTTCTTTCTGGAGAGGGTTCCTTTGTTTTAGTACCAGTGGTTGGATATCCATGATCCAGCCCTGAGGGACCTGAGGCTGTTGAGATGGTGTGAAATCATGTCTCGTTAAGGAGGGGGCCAAAAGATGCATTTCCCGACCGTGTTCTTGAGCTGGCTGCGACGTCAGAAGATCATGGTCAAGGAATATGCATATGCAGGAATTGACTCCAGAGGTGACCCAGACCTACCTCTTTCGCTGGGTGAATAGTGGTCCGACGTAAGTAATTTTATTTTTTTGATTTTTACTTTTTAATATTTTTGGTATGTATTCCGAGATCTAAACTTATGATTCTTGCAAATGCAGGGTTAGTAAGACTGGCCAACATATCTCTGATTTCCAGGAGACTGGTACACCAGGTCGAAGATGCTCCCTATGAGGAGTGGGTAGATCCAGTAGCAAATATGGAGCATAATTTGACATGCCAGAATACACAAACTTAGACGAGATCCCACTCCACTATCAGAGGCAGACCATGGGGGTCCCAGGCCGATTATGTCACTTACTTTGGCTAGTGATCCGAGCAGTCACATGCTATCACGAGCACCATGTGGGCGGATAACAACCTTTAGTTTTTGTTTTTGCACTGATGTAGGCTCATAGAGCCATTGCGTCATGGAACACAATGTTTTTGACATTTTGAAGTAACAACTTGATAGACTCGATATATATATATATATATATATATATACACATACACACACACACACACACACAACTGAATGTTTCTACGACTACTAAGTGTCCATGTATCATGATTATGTATTGGTTTTTTACATATTACGCATATGTATATCTAATAAATTTTTTTCTAATGTATCCATCAATGTATTCAAATTTCTTGGAATGTGAAGATAGGTGATGTAATCAAAATGTATTTCCAATAATCAAACACATAAATACATACGAAAAATACTGGCGTTTCCAACTGAATAATGGCCATTTAACTGCAACACAACGAGTTGTGAGTCTAAATTGACAACCAAGTCTCTTATACCAAGATCGATTGCATCCGATAATAGTTCGATGACCACACTATATTCAGAGATATTATTAGTTGTTCGACCCAAACAAATACCTTGTAAATTGATAAATTCACCATCAAGGGAAAAATGTGCCCATGCTACGGAATATAAGCTCTGTGTGCTACGACAAGCACCATCAACGAAACCAATGTAATGACTCGACGACATCTGAAAACTAAGTGGAACACTAGGTAAGTAGGGGAAACATGTCTGTGAAGCAAAAAATCACACCAAAAATCTAAAATGCACACTAATTGATAACACACTAATGTACAAGGTATCATACTTGCGATCAAGCATAATACGTTTTCAGATAGAGCCCATTTTAGGGCTCAACTAATTGATTACCTTCATAATATACTAGCTCATAAGCACCTCTTTCCAATACACATTGAACGATATAGGGCCCATGCCACATTAGATTGAGCTTCCCGACTCCCAATTTATTGTGGGCTTGATCATAGAGGAGGATCAAGTCACCTTAAGAGAAAACGGGAGGGTTGATAGATTTTTCGTACTTAGCCTTAACTCGTTTCTTCTGTGCTTCAATAACTAAAGCAAAAAATCTTTGGGTCTCATTGAGACGCTTGAGGTAAATCAAACGTTCCTCTTCTGGCGAAGTACCAAGAAGTAGCTTGATGGCTAGCTTCAGAGAAGGGATTTCACACTCAATTGAGAGTGTCGCTTCCATACCATACACCAATTGAGATGATGTAAACCTGGTAGCCATCTTAGCAGATGTTTGTTAAGCCCATAGAGCTGAGAAAATCATGAGATTCCAATCTTGTTTGTGTCTCCCAATGATTCACTGGAACATTGTCACCAAAACCTTGTTAACAACTTCAACTTGGCCATTGGCCTATGGATACTAAGCACTAGAGCTATCGTGGCATAGCCCCAGATGAGCAGTAATCACCATCATCATATGATTTTGAAAATGAGAGCCATCGTCAGTGACAATGGCCGTCGGGACACCGAACCGATATTTGACATGATTAAACAAGAATTGCGTTGGAGTTAGACCTTCATTACCATATGTAGGCATCACCTCAACCCAATTTGTAAAATAATCGACAACGACGATAATATAACCATTCCCCCCAACCGAGCGAGGGTTACAGGTCATGAAATCGGTGCTCGATTTTGCAAATGGCCCAACGGTCACAACTGGGTGCAACGTTTAGGGTGGGGTACATTCCTTCCAAGAATATATTTGGCAATTGTGACATTTGTGAACGGAAAGAATGAACCTTAAAAATAGATGGCAAAAAGTATCTTGCTCGAAGGATTTTTTGGGGAGTAGCATAACTGGACATGTGACCACCACATGCCCCAGAGTGGTAGTCGTTAAGAACTTTCTCAGCTTCCTCTAGTGCCAAACATTGACGGAGGACAGATTCAACACCAGTGTAATAAAAGTTATCTATAATAATGCTATAGGGTTGGGACTGGTGGAAAATCCGCCGTCTTTCAGAGTTAGCTCTGGTCAAAAGGTTTGGGTTTGGAGATAAATGATGAGATCTCCATACCAAGGGTCTAGAGTACTGATGAGAAAGAGTGATTCATCTGGAATCAGTTCTTCGAAAGGAGTGGGATCAACCATAGTGGGAATATCACATATTAGCTTAGAAAAGATAAGTGACTTCTTCGATTTGGTTGCATCAAACTCTAAGTCAAACTCTCAGAGAATAAAAATCCATTTCGAGTCTTTTCCCCCAAGTAACCAACATGTAAGAATGTAAGTCATGGAGTTGCAGTTAGAAATCACTAGTATTTTATGCAGGAGAATATAATGACGAAAATGTTGAACAACATGAACAATAGCCAATGTGAGTTTCTCAACATGAGTATAACGGGTGTCAGCATAAAAGAGATTGCAGCTTAGGTAGTAAACTACATGTTCCTATCCGTCATCATCGTCCTGAACCAACACCATACCAATAATGCTCTCTACGGTGGCCAAATATAGGAAATAATCACGATGATAGTTGGGAGGATGAAATAAAGGAGCACTGACCAGGGATTCATTCAAAGCATCGAAAGAGTTTTTGGAAATTTCATCCCAAATGAATGGGATTCCATTTTTCAATGAGTGATTGAATTTGGAAAGCTTGAAGTAGTTCGGGACGAACCGACGAAGAAAATTGGCCTTCCCCTGCAAGCTTTGCAGTTGATGGACATAAGAGGGAGGATGAAAATTGATGATTGCCTCCATTTTAAGAGGATCTATTTGAATGCCTTCTTTAGATACTACGAAACCTGAGAGGCGATTGGATTCTACGCAGAAGACACATTAATGAAAATTTAACCAGATATTATAGTGTCGACAACAAAGAAAGATTACTCTTAGATGTTCGGGGTGATATTGATGTTTCGTGGAATGAGCTAGAAGGTAGTCAAGATATGGTTGAATGATATGTTTAATATCATGAAAGGTGTATGACATAGCTCTTTGGAAATTGGCACCGACATTTTTCAAACCAAAAGGGAGTTTCTTGTAGGCAAAGGTTCCCCATGGATAGATAAGAGCGGTTTTATGTTGATTAGTAGGAGTGATGTTGATCTGGTTATAGCTGGAAAAACCATCCATAAAAGAAAATATCTCACTCTGATCACATTCGTCAATTATCGATAAAGGGGGTGGGATAATTATATTTAGGACACACGTGATTGATATCACGGTATTCAACACAAACCCATATGGTCACTTGTTTCTTAGTAATGGGAAAAATATTGGAGACCCAACCTGTCAATGGTATGGGATATATGAAACTAACCTTAAGAATTTTTGCAACTTCCCCTTTAATGGCAACAACATTTCTTAGGTGCATAGGATGAAGACACTGATGAATGGGCTTCCAGTCCAGGTATGTAGGGATTTCGTGCACGACAATACTAGGGTCTATGCCAGGCATTTCCTCATAAGACCATGTGAAGACATCACAAAATTCCTTGAAAAGCTCAGTGTAAATATTGACCTCATTAGAAGAACAAGAGGTACTGATGTGAAAATGATCAACAATCCATGGTTGGAAAAAGATGTCAATGGGAATCATGGCAGAAATATTCCCCATGTTTCCTTCAGACAACAATTCATGAATCAAGATAGGATTCTGAAGTGGGCGAGTTGATTCAGATGAAACACGATATTCAAGGCAGGCGAAGATCTCACCAAGGCTTGGGAGAAACGAGGAATGATGATGACCATCATCCCATGGAGTTTCTTCTAGAGACATAACCTCCACGATACTCTCATTAGTGGGGAATGTGTCTTTCAAGGGATCATCTAAATACCAAGAACCAAACCAAGGATACTACGCATAAGTGTCGAGAGATGAAACCAATTTATTTTTGGTTTCAGAAAAAACCTCAAAAGCCAGGAGAATGCTCTAATACATTTGTTCTGTAGGACTGAGAGGCATAACATCACCAAAGATGTCAAGTTGGTTGGGACTAGGAACAATCCATGGATTGTGACCAGATGATATCATGTGGATAGTGTCGACATTAGGAGGTGGAATGGAAAAAGTCCCATAAGGGATGAGTCCTTAAAAAGGCCCGACCCAACATTATCATAGGAGGTGGAGGTATTCCCAACATACAAAATGTTTCCTGTTGAAGAATCAGAGGAGAAGAAACCGAGCTTATCGAAAGTCACAACCTTCCCTTGATGAGGAAAGTGAAGAACACGACAGAGGGTGGAGACCACAAAAAGCATTGCATGGGTCCAACTGCATCCAAGAAGGTGGTTATAATTTAGGTTGGCATCCACCACCTCCACTTCCAGGTTTACTATTTTTCCCTCCAAGAGGATGGGTAGGGCTTTGAGAATACTGTACAACCAAGAACCTCTGTCATCGAAAGATTCCAAAGTGTTTGGGGACTGGCTCAATGGAGGAGAGCCAATGGATTTCCAATAAGCGATAGACATGATGCAGGTCAAAGTGCCTTCATCAACAACAGTCCTATGAATGGTTTTCCCAATCATGGTAACCTGAATCAGGAATGCTACCTGATATGGGAGGCGAGGAAAAAAGTTCTCAACATCGAAGGTGATAAGGTTAGAGTGCATTGGATCAATGCCTCCAATGGAAGATAATAGTGCCTTTCATTGTGATGGACAAAACTGAAGGACTTTCAATGTTGATATCGCCAAAGGCACTTGAGCTAATTCCTCTATGATGTTATAGTGTTGAGCAGCTCTGAAAATTAGATTATAAAATGATTTCTGAAGAACACCTTTTGGGTGGCTGGATTATGGAATCACTACTAGGTCTCTCAATCTGGAGAGGACCAGAACTAGGAGGTATGGAAGAGGAAAGATTATCTATGGTATCATTTTCCATAGGATCCTTCGATGGATTCAGGCAATATTTCGATCGTGTGGAAACATAAATGGGTTATGTGCCAACCATAAGAATTTGGGAGCTTCTGGATGATTGGGGTTGATCTACCATTTGTGTCTGTTGGGATGGGAATGGTTCTTTGAAGACAACCAGAGTCTTGGGTGCACCCTTCAAGAGATGGAAACATTCGGCACACTGAGGACAATCCTTGGTGTAATGGTTGTCATCACATATCAAACAAATATATTTGGGCTTGCGTTTGGAAGAATTGTTAGTAGATGAATTATTTGAATCCTATATAGGGTTATTGGATTTAGATTTTCCTTTGCCCTTTTTCTTACCTTTTGAGGATTTTTCTGCTGTGGTAGATTGGATAGCATTTACCTCAAAGGTTTTACCGGGATTATTCTGTTTATTTGAAGTTTTGGAGTGTGCAGTGGCAGTGGTGGAATTAGAATTTGAATAAGCCTTAGGTGCACTACTATCAGCATGGGCCACTGAACCAATAATGCCATCGACAGGAGGCATAGCAGGAGGTTGAGACAGTGTCAGATCATTTGAAGGTTGTGGTGCATCAGGTAGAATCTTGTACAAGGTTCTGTTGTAGCCCCTACAACACCCTCCAAAAAAAATCCCCCATTTCAAATTTTTGGAGCCTCTTGAAACTAGAAATAAACCAAGTAAAGAATCCATAAGGCCAAGTCACCAAGTCGCAAAACTCATGTTTTAGAAAATTGCGACTCCGCGACCTTGCGACCCCGCGACCTAAGGGTCGCAAGGTCGCAAGGTCGTTAAGTTGCAAAGCTAAAATTTTAATGAAAACTGCAAACCCGCGACCTTGCGACCCTGCGACCAGGTCGCGAGGTCGCAAAACTCAACTTTTAATGAAAACTGCGACCCCGCGACCCCCAGGTCGCCAGGTCGCAATTTCGCAGGGTCGCAGATCCTCTAAACCATGCAAATTGCGACCTAACGACCCCGCATTAAATGCCCGCACGTGCGACCTTTTATATAAAGGAGGTCGCTAGGTCGCATTTTTCACAATCGACGAATAGAAAGAAACGGCTCTTACAGGTCGACTGGCGCGATTTTCCCGGGTAAGTTGCCGTTTCCCTCCTGCTTTTTCCTTTGTGGAAATTTCTTGCCAAACCCATGTCTTCTTAGACCTTTAAATTGCCCTCTGCATGAGCTATTAGGTTCTTTTCTAGTTTTGGGTGTTTTGTTTAATCTTGCCTTCACCACAACTGCCCAAGCTCACCACATTTCTTGTTCAGCTTCTCATGGCCTTGTCCCCTGCTCCCAAAGCCATCCCTCAACTCTGCCTGTACCCTTTTAGCCTTATAATTTTCTAGTTAAAGGGAGAAAACCTTCACGCCGCGCGTGCGCAAAACCCCCCGGCAAGCCCTAGCGCGACCTGCGACCCAGCGACCTAGTCGCGAGGTTGCAAGGTCGCATTCTCTTCGGTTTTTTGGAATTTGCGACCTAGTCGCAAGGTCACAATGTCGCATTTCCCAATTTTTCCGAGAGTTGCGACCCCGTGACTCAGCGACCTGGTTGCAAGGTCGCAAGGTCGCATTTTCCTCTGTCTTCGAAATTTGCGACCCCGCGACCCTGCGACCAAGTCGCAAGGTCGCAAGGTCGCATCTGTGTTTCTTCTTGAAATCTGCGACCCTGCGACCCAGTAAACCAGTGACCCAATTTTACATGTGTCTCAGCTAAAATTCATTGATAAACTGTAATTGGCTTTATATCATCATGTCGTTCTTATCTTGGGATTCCTTTATGAATTTGACAGGTGAACTTGAAGGAGACATGGAGTGTATACCCGTTCTCTCGGATTCTAGCGACATGGCACCCCCAGTGTCCCGGAAGAAGGAAAAGCAAGTGGTGGAAGAAGTTGAGGAGCTGGACATGCTATCCCCACCCCCGATATGCAGGGATATACTATGTACATTTGCAAAAGAGGACAACATGCGATGGTACCAAGTGTATCATGAGTTCGCCATACCGGAAGAGGAATTCCCAGAAGATCTCCCAGACCGGGAAATATACTGAAAAGTCAAAAGGTCCAAACTGCATCTCGCAGGGGCGCATCCGGCCATATTTCCATGCCCAGAGGTTATAGACTGGATCATACAGAGAACGGACCCCAAGAAGTTCGTGATCCGAGACAGCGAAGGCAAGGCTTTCGCAACGCTCGTAGGCTTGGACGCCCACCTCTATTACTCGTTTCCTCGCCCAGAAGAGTACTTCACACAAGAATGGGCTCTTGCTCACGCAGTCCCTGTAGTTGACACTATTAGACAATGGTGGGAGGAGCCTGAGAAATTTAAAGTCAAGAAAGACCAAGAATATCCGGTGGCTAGCCTGAGAAAGGTTTATAAATTAGTAGCCGCCATGCTTTGCAGACTGTACGGGCGCCCTGATTGCTCCACCTTCAATGGCACTTGGGCTACTATCATGGAATATGTAACGACGCATGGCACCCATTTTAACTGGGCTGGCATATTGATGACTTCAATGCAGGAAAACTTGTCCTCGGCATTGGCCCCAGATGATGGAATGCCTGCCGAATTCTACATGGCCTCTTACCTACTGGATGCTGTCTGCGCGAGGTTACACTTTGAGGGATGGGCACACAACTAGGATTCCGCGCAGACCCGTGCAATTCATCTGCAAATCAAGGTGTTTTGGGAGTCCAGGTATAAACAGGATATAGAGAAAATCTCCCAAGTATTTATCCCCGCTCTATATAGAAGACTATTTGGCCAAGACACCCCTTGCATGTCTTGGCAGGCCAGAGAGACTCTAGGCCAAGTAGCACATTGGTTCCCTTTCACTGGATATACTTTCATCCGAGTCTTTGGATCTTTGAGGGCACCACATGCTATGCCTCGCTTTGTTACAGACAAAATGCTCCTTCAGGAGGTATGCCTTCAAATGTCCCAGGGCTTCTCCAGTGTCCTGTCTAAAGGTAAAAAGAAGCCGTGGCCCACGCTACCCCTCACCATCGGCACGTGCACAGTTAAAGACTTCAAAGAGGTAGCAGCGGAGGGAGAAGAGATGAAAAGCTATCACCTTGGAGCGCTAGAGCACCGAACATACGACCCGGAGAGAATAGTTCCTGAACACTTCAAGAAAGCTAAATTCAAGTGGAACTACTAGCATATAGAGCGCCCAGGAGAAGACGAAAGAAGGAACTGGTACAACGCCGAGAGACAATTTGCTCCGGAGGCAGACTTTGGCCAAGAGGATCCGGATGATCAGAGCCTGGAAGACAGGAGCCGTCGGTTGGGAGGTGCCTCTTCCTCTCTACCCAAAAATTCTCGGACCAGCACATGGCTTATTACATCTATCCAATAGAAAGAAGCAGAGGCAAAAGCCCAGCAAGAAAGAGAAAAGAAGATAAAGGAGGATGAGGAAGAACGCAAGAAGAATTCGAAGGCAACGCAGAAGAAGAAGCAGGCCAGGAAATAAAAGGAGGAAAAGGAGGCACAGGCTGCAGCAGAACGGGCACTCAAGGCAGAGCTGGACAGAGCAGAAGCTGAACGCCAAAAGAAGGCAGAACAGGCTGCTGCAGCCGAGCGGAAGAGGAAGGCCGAAATAGAAGCAGCAGCAAAAACTGAACGCCGGCGAAAGGAAGAGGAGGAAAAGAATAGAGAAGAAAAAGAGGATGAAATGATAGAAGACACCGAGGTGACTCCCCTTGAGATACCTCCAGGCAGTACCAAGCTCTCTGATGTTAGTTCCCCCTAGGGGCAGGAAGAGGAGGTATTCGACCTCACCAGACTCACATTCGATCAATTCTCTTTCAAAATCCAGCAAGAGAAAAGAGGTCTCTGGAGCAAAGTCCCTCCGCCACATCCACGGTTGCAACAGGCAAAGACATAGTCCTTGATACCAGGACTAATCCCGTGATTATAGCATCGGCAGGCACGGCTTTTGCCGCTGCTACGGAAGAAAATGTAACCAGAATGAGTAGAGAAATAGTCTCCCTGCAAAATAGACTACAAGCAGCCGAGTAGCGGGAGAAAAGGGCAGAACAGGAGAAATCAGAGTTGAAAGTAGAAGTTCAACAACTCCGAAACTAGACTCCCCCGGTCAATGAAGTCCCACTAGCCATTCTAAAAGAGTGTGATGTGTTAGAAGCAACCATGAGGCAGGTGTATGGAGAAATTTTCAACATCAAACAAACAGTCGCCCCATTGGTAAGAGCACGAGCATAAACTAAGCAAAAGCACGAGCATCTCAAGGAGGCCTCACAGGCCTTAGACAGAATGATGGACTGGACAGTGCGATACCCTTGGGCACCTGAGAATTTTCCCAAGAGGGATTAGATTCATACACAGGATGCTAAGGTCCAGCTCTGTATGGCAATACAGTCTAAGGACAAACTATCTAAGGACCTGGACAAAGTAATGTCTTCATACAACCACCTGATCAGCGGCATCGACTCGATGCACACTCTTCACCACATTCCTTCGCTTGGGGCATTGGACGAAGAGAAAGCCTGGGAACAAGTGGATTAAGAAATCCAATCATTTCTGCAGCCTATCAAGCAAGCTGCTGCCGCCCCCGAGCCCGCAGCATCTCAAGAACATCTGGATCAGTTCCTTACCACTCCAGTTTGGATTTATACCAAACTTGCCTCTCTTTCCAACCAGATCTCACAAAAAAGGGAAACTCTAGTTCCAAATGCTTTGGAATGCATGCATCGGTTGAAAGAGGAGGTCCCTCTTGTTTCCCCCATAGCGGCAGAGTACCAGACATGGCAAGGTTTCCTCAAAGAACAACAGATCGACGCCCCTGACCTCACCCTTGCACGACCATATTCGTAGCCCGGTAGCAACAAGGCATTGGAAATAGTTAGAGGCAGGTCGCAGGTCGCACCGCCCGGGCAGGTCGCAGGTCGCACTGCCTATCTAGGTCGCAAGTCGCACACACCAGATAGGTCACAGGTCGCAACCTCTTCCAGGTCGCGAGGCAACTCAACAGGCAGGCAGGCGAAAAGTCGGGAAGCCCAAAGGGCAAGTTTTGTGCTATAAAACTCCCTACGGGGAAAGTGTAAAGGGGATTTTTCTTTTGGAAACTCAGGAGTTACATGGCATTGTATTGAAAGATTATACTCTTGTACATATGAATACAGATACTTGTAAAAACACCCTATGGTTATGATGTGTTTTGCGGTGCGAAAACTATGTGTATTTCCTTATACAGTTTCAAACATCCTTTGATTAATAAAACTGCACTCTTCATGTCATCATTTATGCGTCATGGCTATCTGTGTTGTATCAATGATGTTCAGTTTATCATCTGCTCTCTTGATGAATGTTAATGAACTATTTTATTAGCATTTCATTTTATCTTTCAGAAAGTAAAGGGATATCTCACCATTAAGAACTATTTCTTTTGTGGTCAGACTACCTTGCAAGCAGTACCCCAAAGATGTGTTGCTAACGACACCTCCTTAGGTGTACATGCTTTATTTATTGCCTCGCTACGCATAGTTTTCTATTCGTGTTTAATGCATCAATCATGTATTCTGTATCATGTGAATAAATGTGTGTCTGCAGGTTCAATTATGTTCTTTTGAGACCGAAGGGAAGGCATCTTAAGCGGTAGCCGGACCCACACCCCGGACGGGATCCCTACTCCAAACGGTTCAAGGTCTAATTGGGACTTTCTACCGGGGAGATCCCCTACTGTTGGCCGGACATATTTTCCCATCAACAGGTTCCAGATTGGGAATAAACCAAATCTAGATATTGAGTGTGGGCGATGACTTCCTCTTCCATCACATAACCACCCATGGTGAGATATTTTGTGATTTGTGGGACAAAATATTTCGTGAACCATTCAGTCAACAACTAATCGGGGATCTAAAATTTGATGATACAACGTCTGCATCTCCATTCATGGATGTGATCCAAAATATGGGTTGCAGTTGACTATTGCAATGATGTGAGAAGGTGGGTGCTGATTTCATACCAGACGGGAAACTGGAAGTGAGTAAGGAAGGCCATGGCCAAGGTGTTAAAATTGAAGAAGACACCTCAAGGGATTTCAATATACCATTTAGCCGCAACACCTGCGAGAGTGCACTGTAAAGGACGTAGACGAATTGAATCGTCAACCCAAAAATTGGAAGAGCAACCTAGGTGGTATGTCATGACATGGGCTTGGGGGTCTTTCCCAGATTTACCTTAAAACTTTTTGCAATCTCCAAGAATCTTGGTTGGAACTGGCGGCCAATGCCACTTATGTTGGATGGGGTCATTTGAGATCTTAGTCACATATGGCAGTTCCAATGTAGCCAAAAATGGCAAAGGAGGCTGGTGAGGAGAAAATGATCGTTGGAAGTTACCCATCTAAGGGTTCCAACCTGGTTGATATAGATTCTTCCCCCAATAGGGCGTATTTTGACCTGGATACACATACTTCCCCCATGGTTGGTAAGGACCTTGTTGTAGCTACTATTGAACATAAAGACCTTGTTGGGGCTGTTGATAAGGCCCTTGCTGGGTTTAAAACTGCGGTCCTTACTGAACATGGGGTCTAGCCTGAGGCCCTTGCTAAACATGTGGTCCAAATTGGGGTCCCGGTTGGATCTGCTGGTATTGATGGATCTGCTGGTACTGATGGATCTGCTAATATTGAGTACTAGGGTGAGGCCCCGGTTGGGGTTTTTGGTGCTGACCTTGTGGAATTTGCTGGTATTGGACACCAGGCTGATTGGGGTGAGCACTAGGTTGACCCAAAGGGATTTTTGGACCAGTTTGGGTGTAAGGACCAAACTGAGGGTTAGTCACAATAACATCCACTAGATGTTGGGGTTTTTGGACGTATTGCTGCGAGATGTTTGTTGAGGAACATATTGATAATTCATATTTGACTGTTGAACATATTGATGAGGGATATTGGGTTACTGAACATATAGATATTGTACATTCAATTTTTGGAGATGGGGTTGATGAAACTGAGAATACTGAACATGGGGCTGCTGATAGAAAAACATGGCCGAAGTAGGTTGACCACTCAAAGGAGAAATTACTATGACAATGTTTGTCGATTGTGAAAGCAATGTTCCACTTAGACTAGCATTAGGTTGTCCCACCCCCGAAACAGGTCTAGAGTTTAGATGATCCCCACTCGAAAGGGGAGGTGCGTAAAGAGGATTGGACTGCCCCTAAGGCACGAACGAAATCGTAAATTTTCCACTCAATTTTGGAACCATAGTAATCATAGATAGCGATAGGGGGGTAGAAGATCCTATTGAAACAATCATTTGATCTATAGTCACTATAGGTTGAAAAACATGGTGAGATATGATAGCCATATTCAAAATGAATGGGCCGGAAGATGGGGGAATGCATGTTTACCAAACAGGATCAAGAAATAAAGATGTAGCTCTATATGCTCCTAAAACAAGGTTCTCAAGAGAGGTATACCCATGTGGAAGTGAAGATACGACTTGACTAGTGGGTATTCTAGTTCCACTTCTTGTATCTTGAGGAGTGGTGATGTAAGGATAGAATTCAGGAGGAAACATGGATGAAATGTCTTCTAGAATATAAGTCGTAGTGGTTTCATGTAAAGTGATATGAGGGTCACTCACGAATGGAATATCATCACCGTTAGATTTCATTTCAGAAGGAAACAACTTACGAGCAATAGTACGAGATGCTATTGGAGAAGCAACAAAGGGAAAATCGGGTGCGTGAAAAGGAAAATAAGCCTGTTGAGGTGAGACCACTATCGAATCTAAGAGTGAATTTGGAGGAAATACTATAAACTTTGCAAACAGTTCTGGACTTTCTGGCTCAAGATCCTCAGATGACGATGAAAGAAAATCGTCACGTGGTGGATGGGACAAAATAGGTTGTACACTTATGGAAATCCCAAGTTCAACACCTTCAACTTTAAGGGGTCCAACTGGAAATTCGCGGACCTCAGGAGGTGGGTCTTGAGATCCTTTAGAAGAGGAAGGAGGTGAATCTGATGATTCAACCATGATGACCTTGAAGGCAAGATCAAAGAGAGAAAAGGTAAATTAATTTTGAGAAATTTTAAAATTTACAATTAACAAGGCAAAGATGAGGTCGAATAACTGCACAGGTGAGATTCTGTCGTGGGCAGTTGATTTTAGAAATTAAACAAAAAATAAATAAAAAATGGTTAACTAGGCATAAAGGATCACTAGGTATCCGTGAAATGTAATATACACCTTGGTCATAAATGATAAAAGAAATTACCAAGGACTTAACATACTACAACCGATCTCTACGAATGCTGTGTTCGGTGTATCACATCTACAAGGCATCCAACTCGGTTACCTATGGCATGCTTGCAACCTAGTGGTGTCTCCCCATATATACTCGATGGTACGTGGGAATTCAGCCCATAGTAGTGTTGTCTAATGTGTAACCGTATGATGAGAGCGTCCCCTTATACTTTTCATATGTGGAGCATAGTCCTATATACTTCCATACGTGGGACAGGGTTTCACCTCCGAAATGTAACACAGACTATTAGCGACAACTCTTATGTTTAATGACGTAGAACACATCTCTAGCCTAGACCTATAAATTTTTTCATTAATTTCAAATGCTCCTTAAGGTTAGTTGGGTAAATTTTAAATTTGATCTTCAGTTAAGTCTCGGTTTAAGGCTCAATATCGATGTCACCAGAACCCTATGATGCAACTAAATGATAAAAGAGATTATTTTTATTTCAATGAATTCTAAAATAATGAGGGAATAAACACAAACAATAGTGCAAGTAATGCAAAAAACAATGATGCCCCTCAACTAGTTCAAACTATTGAAATATTGATTTTAAAGATCGAATTCATTTTCACTATCTCCGACATGCAAAATTATTGAAAAATGATATTACTTCTCTTTCCACTAAGATGCATAACAATTTTTTTTTCTTTTTCTTTTACTTTGACATCTCAAAATGTGAGTGAAATCAGTGAATTAAAGTAAAATCAACCAAACGAACAAAGAAATGCAAAATAATTCTTTTCACTTTTCTTTATATTGAATGGAAAACAAGATCACTTCAAAAATGCACGAATGAAAATCACTTTTACTCTTTTTTCAACGTGAAGAAACCAAATCCAAACTTTCAGATGAAAATCATTTTCAATTTATTCTTTTGAATTCGGGAACTAAAGAATATACATTCTCCTAAAGCTACAAATCAAACAAGTTGTGATCTCATGTTCGACACTAAATCTAAGGTGATTTCTTAAGTGAAATGATAGCCAATGCAACATAAAGCAACTTCAAAAAACAAGCTAGAATCATTGCACAAAAGAGTTTGGACTTACTGGAATATAATCCTAAAACAGATCCTATCAATTCTTTGAAAACAAGCACAAGTGACCAACGAAGGGTAATTGACATAGAAGACCTAGAAAGAAACTAAACTTCACTCTAATTCACATGAAATTCAAAGAAACAAAACCAACCACACAAACAAGATAATCACGAATGGAGGAGGTAATTCAGACTTGAGATATCTCCTTCAGGGTTCAGGACACACTGGAAAGGTAAGGGGAAACCCTAATTTTTCCAAGCTTTGAGATCAACACTTCTGTGGTGAGCATAAGGGTGCTGAAAGGCATATTAGCATGACTGTTTTATATAAAACAACATTTTCAGTGCTACTCTGAGAACATAAAATGTGCTGAGCACTAAAAACAAGGAAAAAGAAAAAAAAATTTCACACCAAAACTAGAAGTAATACACTAGATTAACTACCAAATCTTACGGAAACATATAGAGACCTAAGGAAACTTAGATCTCAATGATCGGTCAAACTGATCAAAGATCAACCCAATAAAGGAAGGCTAAGAGGCTAAAAATCCCCCGTGGAGTCGCCAATTTTGTTGTGAAGATAAATCCCCTCTGCGGACAGAGGTAATCTCTCTAGCCCTAGAGTGGGTCTAGAAAATTGTGAGACGTTCTAATGCAAGCTTCCTTATCTAATATTAAAAATGCAAAAAGAAAGGAGACAGAGGTACCTTTTCTCGATGCTATGCTTTAGCACTTTGATGATGGCCTTGATCCATGATCCCTTAGGCTTGCTCCTTGCTATTGGTGGCACGTGAATACCTATGGATGATCAAGAGGAAACAACAAACGTAATCCAATACATAATATTCATGAACATCAACTATCTAAAAGATCAAGTAACATTATACTATTTGCGCCAATGATTAGACAAATATAGAATGCAAACAAGGGATGTTTTATTAATTAATATAGAAGAACCCAGGGCTTGATGTCTGAGTCATTCAATGAAGCTCTAAAGCATTTCTTCTCCCAAATAGCTTAGGCGTTATCACAATACAAGAGTGTAAAGGGAATGAATGATCTTACCAAACCAAAAATGACCAAACAGTAGTGGAGAGATGGGGATCAACTTATAGGAAGGGAGAAGAGGCTGGGAGCCCATGAAAGGAGGAGGAATTTCCACTTTCTAAGGGGTAAACCCCCATTGATAAGGTCAAAGCTCTAAAATCAGAGAGCTCGACCCTATCACCACTGAATAAAATCCAACTTGCTGCCCTGAAACTTCTAGAGGTTGAAGCTTCTCCTCCATTTGAGGAAACACTGCCAGAAATGTATCAATGTAGTTTTATCATAAAAAAGGGTGCTGACAGCGCTAGGCCAGAAATATCAACCTGCCATCAGTACGGGAAAGCCACTAGAGAAGCATGCTGACCTAGAAATTTAGGTTTTTGACCAAGTCTCTCCAGTGATATTTCAAGGCAGCTTTCTTTGATTCTTTAGAGGATATCTTTGTGTATTTTTCCTAGGTGGATATACTGCACATGACCTGTCACAGGGCACTTCAAGATCAGGGACGGGGAAGTGAGTAAGGTGCAAAATTACTGTGTGACAGACATGGAAGTAATGATGAATTTCAAGATGGAAGGATTGAAAAAGTTGCTGCAAGAAAGACTTCCCAATGGTGACAAGATAATCCATGAAAATAATGATGAGGAAAAAAGGACTATTAATTATAGTGTAAGAGACTCCAATTTTGGGTTTAAGACCCACCACATTCCAAATATTAATATGAGGAATTTTGTTGGCAAGGATCTGATAACATGGATACTACAAATGGAGCAATATTTTTATCTTCATGATGCAAAACACACACAAAAGGTGCACATTACAAATTTATATTTAGAGCCCAATTAGTTTGTATGATATCGGTGGATTTGTTATCATCGGTGGATTTTTTCTCACAAACCACTTATCACTCGGTCAATTTTTATGACGGAAATGATAACACATTATGAGGATACAAAGAACAAAACCTTCTTTAGCCAATTGATAAATCTCAAACAAAAGGGTTCAATGGTGGAACACATTGAGGACTTCCAAAAATTGAATATTAGGGTAAATTATATTCCAGAGGAGCATAATATTTAGGTCTTCATAGAAACTTTAAAGGATAACATCCAACATGAGGCTCACTTTTGGGAACCTGATTCATTGGAGAAGGCATTTAGGGTGGAAAGAAAATTTGAAGAAAAATTATGGAAACAAGGAAGTATACCACTAACAACTATAAAGATGGAAGTGTTGATGCTCGTATCCTTCCACAACATACAAGGTTCAAAACTTGTTGAAGTCCAACAAGAAATTTCATCACACAGACTAGTGTGGGACTAATAGGTCCTAACGATACATTAGTGTGAAGGCAAAATTAATTAATTAATATGGTGCATTGTCTAATTTAATTTTCCCTTAATTAAATTGGACAATAAAATGTAATCTTATCTCATGATCACTTGCAATAGTTAACTAAGTGTGATAAACTCAGTTAGCTCATGTATTTTGAGTTGAGGGTGATTGGTGAGGCATGCAGAGTAAATCTATTAGTTATGGAGTTCGAATTGCAATTAGTGCATTAGTTTAATGCATCAGTAATCATTTAACTCAGTTAAGTGAGTCAGAGTCAGTTGAACTAGTTGTAACTATTTGTTGCACTAGTGAGAGATCAAGTGAATTAAATATTATTTAATTCACAATTAGTGATCTGCCATGCAACTGACGATTTACTATTAATAGCTGCATGCATGTCAGTTTCAGTGGAGACCCAGTTGAGACAAAGGTTAAAGGGATGTTAACTATCAGTTGTGTGATTAGTAGGTTGACCACATGCAACCAGACACCCATTGGATTTACCATGATACTTGTGCAGTTTAGGAAGGCCAAAATTCCTAAATAATAGGGATTTCATTCATCAGGAATTGCGCAAGCAAGGCAGGCTGTTTAGAGGCTGAGAATTGGCTAAGTGTTGGTCAGTTTTGTCCACGACAGTGTGAGACAGTTGTGAGAGTGCAGGAGACTCTTGTGAGAAGAGTGCATTGTAATTGTTTCATGATTCCATGGTGAATATACTATAGAAGATAGAGGGGTTTTGAGAAACAAGCTTTCCCCACGAAATTATCTGTGTTGTGGTTTGATTTGATTCTTTCTTTGCTTTATGTGATTGGTGATTATGTTTAATTTCCGCAATTGATTTGTAGAAGGATTCAATATCTAGCTTTAGTACATTGTTAGATCAGATTGAATCCATTGATATACATATGCTTGTATAATTTCTACATGGTATTAAAGCACATGAAATCACTATAGTGGAGGAGAAGCTGAATTTGTGACTGAATAGAATTCGAATTTGCAAAAGTATTCTTGATGCGAAAGGCGATCCAGGATTGAAATTTCTTTCAATGGCTTGAGATTAGGGTATGCACTTGAGGGAATCTCTAACTATATTGTGTGGAAAGACAATATGGTGGCAGTACTAGAAGACAATGGGTTGAAAGAATTCATTGACAATGATGTTCCCAAACCCACTATAGCAGATGCTGCAAATCTTGATGCTTGGAAAAAGAAGGTTGCAAAGGTGAGGAGGATCTTATTGGAGGGAGTACGAGAGCACATTGTCTCAAGTCTCCATGGAAAAGCGACACCATATGCAATGTGGAAAGATTTGACAGATCTATTTCAGAGTAGTAGTGATCATAGAAAATTGGCATTGAAGGTCAAGCTTAGGAAAATCAAAATGGATAAAGGCGATACCATGCCGAAATATTTAACAAAGTTTGTTCAATTTCGGGATGAGCTTCGGAGCATCAGCATTACTGTCACTGATGATGACTTGGTGAGCCTACCTGTTCTAGGACTTCCCAAGTGTTGGCATAGTTATCAAGATTCTGTTAATGGAAGGGAAAAGATGCTATATTGGGAACAACTTTGGTCGGATTTTGTGCAATAATAATTCAGGTGGAATACCAGGGATGGATCTTCATCTAAAAATGATGATGAAGAATATTGTGCTTTGGATGCTAAGGCGAAGAAGGGGAAAGGAAATAAATTCCATTCCAAATCTGAGTTCGGTAAAGATGGCAAGACACACGACACGTCCAGAGTGAAATGCTTTCACTGTCACGAGCATGGAAATTATGCCACTAATTGTCCACAAAATAAGAAGAACAAGAAGGCTTCAGGATCTTCAGCTGGTGAGGATTTGGTCTCGCAATTTGAGCTTGACTTCTCACTCATTGCATGCATATTGTCCAGTACAATGGGATTGATGTGGATAGTGGTGCATCCTTTCACATGACAGGAGACAAGGAACTTTCAGTAGCTTGGAGGAGAAGGACCTCCAGATGCATATCAAAATGGGTGATGACAGGCGGTACAGTGCTACCCAGATTGGTACAGTTACCTTCCAGAGACAGTTAGGTAAACCCTTTCAATTAAAATATGTAATGCATGTACCAAGATTGAGGAGAAATTTGGTCTCAGTCGCAATGTGAAGGATAGAGGCTATGATGTTATTTTCAGTGAAGGAAAAGCTTTAATTTGATAGAAAGCAACATGACAAGCCAAGAAGATTGGGATTCGTGTGAATAATCTCTATAAAATTGATGTAGATGGTTGCGCAATGTTGATGGGTAAGGCGGACAAAGTGGTGAACCAGGATGAGGGTGAGTTATGGAACAAGAGATTGGGCCATCTACACCATGGAGCCTTGAAGGTCATGCAACATATTTCTATGGGTCTTACCAAGGGTACTCTTGCGTAGTCGAACACATGAAAGGGATGTACTATGGGGAAGTATGTAAAGGCCAATTTTCATGAGAAGGAGAACCAAGCCTCAAATATCCTTGAGAGATTTCACTCAGACATGTGTGGACCATTCTCTACTGCTTCGAAAAAAAGCATAAGTACTATGTGATATTTGTTGATGAATTTTCTAGAAAGTGATGGATCTACTTCATGAAGAAGAAAGATCAGACGTTCTCAAAATTTCTTGAGTTCAAACTGCTGGTGGAGAAAGACATGGGGAATCATTCAAAGGCTCTTAGGAGCGAAAATGTTGGTGAGTACATCTCCAATGAATTCAATAACTTCTGCAGCAAAGAAGGAATTTAGAGAGAGTTGATTGCGCCTCATAACCCACAACAGAATGGGGTTACAGAAATAAAGAACAAAACAATTGTGGGTGCAACATAAGCGATGTTGCATGATCAGAGCCTACCATTGCATCTGTGGGCGAAGGAATGCAACACATCGATATTTGTGCAAGACCGTTTTCCTCATTGGATACTTAGCATGAATACACCAGAAGAGGCTTTTATTGGTAAGAAACTCGATGTTTCACATTTTAAGATTTTCAGCTCATCTGTTTATGTGCATGTGACCAAAGACGCTAGGAAGAAGTTGGAACCAACAGTTGAGATTGGTATATTTTTGGGGTACACTGATACTCCCCACAAAAATCAGGTGTATTTTCCAAACAACAGAATGATTGTTGTGAGACAGGATATAAAATTTGATGAGGATAAAACCATGCGATTGTCCCTTGAGAGGGAGCTGGATTTGCATGCAGAGGAGGAACTCTTGGTTCCAAAGAATGAACCTCAAGATGTTCAACAACCACATGCAGAGGATCATGGAGTGGCAGAAAAAAATCATGCAGATCCTTCTACCAGAAATGGTAGAAGGCACACCATGGAAGCCGATATATTGAGACTTGATGCAGCAGAGAATATAGGAGCCCCTACTTCACTGCGCAGATAGAGACAGTCTCCAGATAGGTTTACTGGATACATGGCTCTTATGAGCAAGTGTATTGTAATAGAATCATCTTCCTTTGAAGAAGTAGTGCAACAACCAATTTGGGTTGATTCCATGGTAGAGGAGTATGATTCCATCATCAAGAACAGTGCATGGGAGGTTGTCCCAAGACCAGTCAGAAAATCAGTGGTTGGATCTAGATGGATCTATAAGGTGAAGCAAGCAGCAGATGGGAGCGTGGATAAGTACAAGGCCAGATTTGCGGCTCGGGGATTCTCACAAGTTGAGGGTATTGACTATGAGGAGACTTTTACACCCATTGCGATGTAATCTTCCATTAGATCTATCCTTGCACTCTCAATGCAGATGGGGTGGTGCATTCATCAAATGGATGTGAAAACTATGTTTCTCAATGGAGTTATTGAGGAAAAAGTGTACATAGAGAAAATAGAAGGTTTCAAAATATTTGATAGTGAGTCGCATGTGTGTCAACTAAAGAGAGCACTGTATGGGCTGAAGAAAGAACCCCATGCTTGGTACACTGGGATTGACAGCTATTTCACCAGGTTGAGCTTCACCAAAAGTGAAGTTGATGCAAAACTGTACCATATTGTGGTTGATGGTAAGCTCTTGATTATCGTACTTTATGTTGATGATCTAATTTTGACAGGTGATGAGCAGCTAATAAATTCATGCAAGGAGGATCTTGAAAGGGAGTTCTAAATGAAGGACATGGGGCTCCTTCACTATTTCCTTGGTTTGGAAATATGGAAACGGGATGGTGAAATTTTTGTTTCTTAAGGAAAGTATGCCAAAGAGATACTGGGTAAGTTTCACATGGAGAGCTGTAAACCCATGGAAAATCCTCTTCCATTAAATTGGAGGAAAGAGGATGATACTTCAAGAGAAGTAGTGGACGCTACTATCTAGAGGTGGTGAGTGGGTTCACTGATGTACTTGGTGAACGCCAGACCAGACATTTGCTACGCAGTTAACCAACTGAGTCAAGCTATAGTTAACCCGACCAAGCTCTTTTGGAAGTCAGGGAAGCATGTCTTAAGATATCTCAGGGGAAATACTGAGTATGAATTATGGTATAGACGAACATAGGGAGTGAAGCTTCAAGTCTTCATGAATGCATACTGGGTAGGCAGTCCACTAGAAAGAAAGAGCACATCAGGAGGGATCTTCAGCATAGGATCGGCAACAGTTTATTGGTACAATAGGAAGCATCGATCTTTGGCACTCAGTTCAGTCGAGGTAGAGTACATGGCAGAAAGTCAAGCTGCATGTGAGGCCATCTAGATGAGAAAGATCCTGGTTGGTTTGTTTGGTTCTCAGATGGATCCAACTGCGATACATTGTGATAACCAGAGTTGCATTAAACTCTCGGTTAATTCGGTATTCCATGATAGGTCCAATCACATAGACATCCTGTAACACCATCTCATAGATTGTGTTCAGAGGTGCATTATGTTACTTTAGTACATTCCCAAGGAAGATCAAGATGCAGATATTCTGATGAAGGCGCTCGCTAAGAGAAAATTCGAATACCACAGAGGCAGGATCGGGGTGGCAGATAATCCCTTTCTTGTTGAGAGGGAGTTTTTAATTCCAACAAGAAATTGTAGCACACACACTAGTGTGGGACCAATAGGTCCTAGCGATACATTAGTGTGAAGTCCAAATTAATTATTTAATTTGGTGCAGTGACTAATTTAATTTTTTGGACAATAAAATGTAATCTTATCTTATGATCACTTGTAACAGTTAATTGAGTGTGATAAACTCAGTTAGCTCATGTATTTCGAGTTGAGGGTGGTTGTTGAGGCATGCAGAGATTCTATTATTTATGGAGTTCGAATTGCCGTTGGTGCATTAGTTTAATGCATGAGTAATCAGTTAACCTAGTTAGGTGAGTTAGAGTCGGTTGAACTAGTTGTAACTGTTTGTTGCACTAGTGAGAGATCAAGTGAATTAAACATTATTTAATTTACAATCAATGATCTGCCATGAAATTGATGATTTACTATTAATATTTGCATGCATGTCACTTCCAGTGGATACCCAGTTGAGACAAAGGTTAAAGGGATGTTAACTATCAATTGCGTGATTAGTAGGTTGACTACATGCAACCAAACACCCATTGGATTGCCCATGATCCTTGTGCAGTTTAGGAAGGCCAAAATTCCTAAATAATAGGGATTACATTCATCAGGAATTGTGCAAGCAAGGTAGGGTGTTTAGAGGTTGAGAATTGGATAAGTGTTGGCCAGTTTTGTCCAGGACAGTGTGAGACAGTTGTGAGAGTGTAGGAGACTCTTGTGAGAAGAGCGCATTGTAATTGTTTCATGATTCCATGGTGAATATACAATAGAAGATAGAGGAGTTTTGGGCAGTAAGATTTCCCCTATAAATTATTTGTGTTGTGATTTGATTTGATTCTTTCTTTGCTTCATGTGATTGGCAATTGTGTTCAATTTCCACAATTGATTTGTAGAAGGGTTCAATATCTAGATTTAGTAAATTCTTATATCAGATTAAATCCATTGATATACATATGTTTGTATAATTTCTACAAAAATTAGAGGAAAATAGAGAAAAAGGTATTTGTTACAGTTATGATAGAAAATACACTAAAGGTCATAAGTGTGTTGAAAAGAAATTATTCTAGATATATCGTGAAGAGGAGGAAGAAAAGGAACAAGAAACATCAAAAGAGGAGGATATACACTAGGAACCAACCTGAGAGAAAGAAGAAATGAATCCAACTATATCTTGTAATGCATTGGCATGAATTACCACTCCTCAAACTCTCAAGATAGAAGGATATATCAAGAAGAAAAGGTAATAGTGTTGATTGATTCAGGTAGTACCCATAATTTTACTCATTGTAAAATAGCCAAGTAATTTAATTGATTCTATTGGAATCATGATTTCCATTAGACCAAAACCCGCAGGCGTTAGTCTCTGCTACAATCGCCAGAGTTAGGATCCATGAGATGCAGTTAGTCCATGTCACGAAACACACGGGGAGAATTTAACTCAATGTCCAACAATCTCCCCCCAAACGCGAGCCAGGTGAGTTTCGAACTCGAAACCTATACTTCTGATACCTTTTTTTGGAATCATGATTGTCGTTAGACCAAAACCCGCAGGCGTTAGTTTCCGCTACAATTTCCAGAATTAGGATCCACAAGAGGCAGTTAGTCCATGTCGTGAAACACATGGGGAGCGTTGAACCCAATGTCCAACAAATTCCTATATCCAACACCAGAGTTTCAAGTGATGGTTTCAAATGGAGGAACTATAAATTTCTCTGGAAAGTGCCATAATTCTAATCTAATCATGGGGGAATATGTATTGGATAGTCCAATTCTTTCCATTCCAATGGGTGGTGCTAATGTTGTACAAGGAGTCCAATGGTTACAATATTGGGGGATGATAGCTTTTAAGTTTCAAGAAATTTTCATGATTTTATTTGGGAATGAAAGGAAGTTGAATTAAGGGGTATCATAGGGAAACCAGGAAAGATAATCACCTCTAATGACATGAAAAATATTTTGAATAAATAACAACGGGGCATGATTGCACAATTATGCCCACTAGAGGTTCAAACATTGAAATCATCTATTTCTCCAGATCTCCAAAAAGTATTGGATAATCATTCCAAGGTATTTGAGACTCCCAAAGGTCTCCCACCTATTCGTGATCATGATTATGCTATTCATTTATTTCTAGATAGTGTTCCTCCAAACATCAAACCTTACATATATCCTTATGCCCAAAAGAGTGAAATTGAACGTATGGTTGCAAAAATTCTAGAAGATGGTATAAATCAACCTAGTCAAAGTTCTTTCTCTGCTCCAGTAGTGTTGGTGCACAAGAAGGATGGGTCATGGCACATGTGTCTGGATTATAGGGAGCTTAACAACCTCACTATTTAGTCAATTTAATGTTCTCAAATTACTCACATAAATTATTGACCAGAGTTGGTAAACTTGTGAAGTGCAAGTGAACTATATATGCTAGAAGCCTCTTTTAACTTAGTTTATTGGTGTGATGATTGAATTTGTAGAGATTTCTTCTAAGGATGTTTTTATTCTTTATGAAATTGATAAATTTAAATTAAAACTAGGTTCTAAAAATCAACATGCTTTCTACTTTGCAAAAAATGAAGCAAACCTTGTCTATCTTATGAAGAAATATTAACAAATTCTAACAGTCTAATAGTCTCTGAAAATTCTAACATTCTAATGTATAAAATCAAATTCTAGAAAAGATAATTTTTACATTTTTATGTTTTTGAAATTAAATGTTATGGAAATGAAACTTGTAAAGAAATGAATAAGTCACTATTGCTCTGAACAAAAATCACTCTTGAACTAAAAAGCACTCGCTCATATATTAAAAGGAAATCACTCAATCACTACCACTTGGAAAGAAATCACTCGTGCTTTTGAAAATAACTCACTCAAAAACTGAAAAACAAATCACTTGACTCTCTTGAAGTAAACCAAACATGAATTTGTAAAACTACTCTGTAATAAACTACTACCGCTTGGAAGAAAAACTATGAATCACTCTGCAATTTAAAAATTTGAAAGGGAAATGAATCTACATCAAATGACAAAGGAAAACTATGTAAGCATCTACTTCAAATTACAATGTATAATTCTGGAAACAACTACAACAGTTGACAAAATGAAAACACGAACTTAAACTACATCAAATGATAAAATAAAAGTATGCAAACATATACATTAAAAACATGAAATGTAGAACCTTCTCTATTTGTAGGGTCCCTCCACAAACAAGTGGTTTCAACGATATACTCCAAAAATTAGCTGCGCATCAAATCTCCAAGATATTTCTTCATTAAAAGGAATAAAAACATAGTTTAAAACTTCACAATCGCATCACAATTTCGCACTGTTTAGGTATTTTTTTTCCATGTATTTATAAAAGCACGTGTATGAATATTCGAGGATTTTACGCCTACTTAGACTAAAAAAATCCTATCTTGAAATTTTAACAAATAACAGAATGTAGTGTCTTAACAATTTACTATTTGGAAAAGCAAATCGTGAAGCGTGATTGATTTGGACTCTTGCTCGCCTGTTCAACAACGTGTTTGACCTGCTCATTTGACCACATAATTGGCCAATTTTATTCATGATTTGGCTGAAATATATATGAGGAAATCCTTGAAGAGGTCAGTCACCACCTATCTATATACTTATTTTCTCAGCTAACACCTCAAAACCCAACAAACCATGGATATGGGTACGGAAATGCGAATCAACTGCAGAATCATGTCAATTGCGTAGCTAATACAAAAATTTACTTGATATTAAGGAACATTATTAAATATGAAATATAGGTAATTTAAATACTTCACCATATCGAACACTTGTAGTTTGATGCCATTTTGAGTTGATGATGTTGACCAAAAAGAGGAAAACTAGGTAAAAGGAAGTGCCAAAATGAAGTAATCATGAGGCTCTACATTCCCTCACATGGAGGTCATTGCATATCCTCATGCAAAGATGAAAAACTGATGACCCTTGTCAGCTACTACATTTGTCCTGAGACTTCTGCCAAAACATCCAAGTTTATGTTCTTTACCTTTTTTTTAGCCAATGCCTTCCTTGGCTTTCTCATCAAGATTTTGTACTTTAGATTTATGACCTGTCTCTTAAGACCTTTATTCTTTCTCTTTAACTCCTTGTTTTTCTTGTACCATAGGCCCAAATTCAAAATAATATTGTCTTTCTTGGTTTTCTCAATTTTTTTCCGTAACCTTAAGGTTTCATGCTCTTGTTGTATGTGTCTATTTAGTGTCTCCAACTCAAAGATTTCTTGTCTTAAAGTGTTTACAGCTAGAGGTTCTTATGGACTACTAGACTGAGCTTCTTCTCTTTGATTCTAGAATGATGTTTTCCCAGTATCTCTCTTCTTTAGAGTTTCAATGTAATCATAAATTTGTTGTTGCACATGATCAATTTCTGGTGTTTTTCGGCCTGGGCTATGAATATGTGAGATAACAGTCGGTGATGGAACCCTTTCTGAGCCTAGCACTTCTTCTTACACTTGATGGAGGAGGGTTTTGAGTTCTTTCTCTTTTCTTCTCTGTTTTCTTGTATGTATTTCCTTCTCTTATGCTCTCTTTCTTCCTTCTAATAATTTTCTTCTTAATACTTCCTAAAATTTTTGCAATAGGAATGTCATCCTCTCTCTGCTCTTGTGGTTGTTATACATTTTCAATAGGGTTTTCAATTTTTGTCTTTCTCCCTCTCTTTGTTTTGCTACTACTGGGCTGCTCTTTGTTTCCTTATTTGAAATGATTCCTAATGTTATCATCAATAACATTCAGTTTGGTTAGGAAAGTCATTTTGTATAGGTTTTTGTGAGTTGATGAATTAATTCATGAAAATTGATGAAATTTCATGATTTAGTTATATTCCTAAGTCTTTAGAGTCCCCACATGTCATCTTGTTAAGGGCATGTCAATAAAAATATACAAAAAATCCACATGCATTGGTTCAAATTAAGGTTTAAGACACTTGTCTAATTTTTCCCGAGTCCACAACAAATTCTATGGAAAACAGGCGGTTTTTTCTACGGACTCACCTGGCAAGTCCATGGCGAATCTGCTAAACTCATAACAAAAAATGTTACAAACTCGTGTTTTTATACAACGACAAGGTAATGGATGAGGTTTTGACTTGAAAATGGATAGAGGTTAGTTTGAGGTCATGTGCTAAGTTATTTGGAGTCATGGTGCATGTGTGATCATCATTATCATCCCATCATTCTGTTTCGCTTTCCTTATTTGGCCTCCTTCCTCTCGCATTCAAACTTACCTTTTTCAAATCATCCTTGTGATCTACTTACTGCCACCTTTTCCCTTTTTGTCTGAGTATAGCTGTTGTTGTTGTATTAAGGAAGGTCTAACCTCTGTCGGTAAGATGCTTGCTGTGCGTAATTATCTTTTGCAGGTCTAACAATGCCAAGGAGGCCAACGCTATTTTAAAAATAATGGCCACACATAGAAGGACCAACAAAGGAGGCTCATTGGTCAGGTATGAGCTAATGGATTTAAAATTGGTCAATGAAGATCTACGTTTTGCAGCAGCCTTCACCAGTGCTGGTTGCATGAGGTTTTGTCAGAAGTTGCAGTGGTAGAGGGCCCCTGCTACCTGAGCAACTTTGTTCATATGGTTTAGATAAGTATTTTAGTCTCGTTTTTCATTTCTATCTTAAGCAGGTTTCTGAAGTTTATGTTTCATACTTGTTTACATTAATCATCACAGCTAGACTTACTCTTATAAACTCTTCCAAAATATCATCACGATGAATAAGGCATAGCTGTGGTGTTGTAGATTTTAGTTGCATTTCCTTTCGAATTTTATGATTTATGCTTGTTTACACTAAGTGTCATAGTCGGTCTTAGTCCTACACACTCTTCCAAAACATCATTAACAATGAATAAGAAACTGTTGGGAAAAATACTGAGAGGGGGGGGGGGGTGAATCAGTATTTACTGCATATTCAAAACTTTTACTTTTTCTTGCTTCTAAAACCCATACGCTACTTTCCTGATACAGACTCGCGTATATACGCGGATACCCTTTATGAAACTCGTGTATGCACAGAGATATTAATAAATAATCAATTCTTTACTAAGATCCTTACATGTATTCATTCATTAGATGTTTATATAGCAGTAGACATGTGCAGTAATAACATAATGAAACATCACACAAAAGCATCACATATGAACACCATGATTTTTAGGTGGAAACCCAAGTCGGGAGAAAACCACCGCTGCCGTTGTCTCAGCCTTCAATATTTTATTATAGAGAAAAAATTCTAAAAATCATGTACTGGTGCAGACTTATACCAGCATGCAGGCACCCACCTGCAGAAGGCTACAACCTTCTCTCGTTTACCAGCCTCTCCTGGAAGGGAGCTTCAACCCCCTGCTCTCGTTTACCAGTCTCACCTGGAAGGGAGATACTACCCCCTGATATTAGCACCAGCCTCTGCTGATATTATCAGACTAAAGGCTTCAACCCTCAGATCCACTGCAGACCATGTTTCATCAATTTTCAAACTGGATCCAACAGCTCCAACACAACCCTTCACTCTTCAATCAACATACTTTGCCCAATGCAACAAACAGAACAGTGAACTCACTATAACCAGAATATCAGAGTTAACCCAGACTTCAGATCAGAAATTCAAAAACACATTCAACTTTGAGACCCCATTAATTCAGATTCCATACGCGCTTTTAGTATACCAGACCCGCGTATGTACGCGTGTTTCATAATACTAACCCGCGTATACTTCAGTAAATATTTCAAATAAATTCTAACTGCACATATGCGCCTTTCCCTGAATAGAGCCACGTATACACGCGCTTTTCACGAAACCAACCTGCGTATGGATCTCCAAAAGATAAACTTTGCACAACAGATCAGATCTATGAACTTACCTAGATTTCTTCGACTTCTTCAACTGATTTGCGCCAGGTCTTCATCACTCTTTTCAGATCATCCAAGAGATTCACCATTTCAAGATCTAGAGATCTTGAACCTTCATTATGTTCATAGATCCATCATAGACTCAGGTCTATCAATTAAGAGCAGAATTTAACCATACAGATATACTCCAGAGTGAAGTATTCATTAAAGCCCAGACACATGCTCACCACTTTGCATAATAAATTTCTTCTCCTTATATAGGATTACCTTTTATCAATACCATGAGCCAAAACCACATTACTTTTGATGGTATTCCTGGACGGGGTCACATAGACGAATCATTACTCAATACAGAGGGTCAATACCATGGTGGTTACCCCTAGTTTTACATAATTAGAGCGCTTTTGCCCATACGCGACTTGGTACGTTGTTTCCCGCGTGCATCCGCTACTTGGTCTAGACAAATCCGTGTATGCCTTGAGACACACTCTTTTCATCATTGTTTCAACACATACTGAAATTCCTTTCATCATTACATCATATCACATCAGATTTACATCATTACCAAGTCCATCAAGTAAAGAACAACTTCATCAAGTAGGTTGCCATCATCTTCATCAAGTGGGTTGCCATCAAGGACAACACTCAGCATCATATTGCCAACAGAAACAGCTGTGGTATCTTAGATCCTAGTTGTATTTGCTTTCAAATCTTATGATTATGTTCAATTGCATTGAATAATACAGCCATACTTGTTTTTACAAACTCTTCCAAAATATCATTCATATTGAACGAGATGGGCTGTAGAATTCCATAGACTAGCTGCATGTTAATTTAGTTATAACACTCTGGAGGTTGATTGCATTTAGTTCAGCTCTGTCACTACAATTCAAGTTTGATAATGGCATTCTATTTTAACTCTGTTCACTGTACTTCAAGTAGATTAGTAGCACTCTAGTTTAGTCTCAGTTCATTTTGTTTCAAGAAAAGATTAATGGCATTCTAGTTTAGTTGTAGTCACTGTATTTTAATATTGATAGACCGCATTCTAGGCTAGTGTTATCCATTGTATTTCAAGTAGTACTAGTTGTCAAAATTAGTCTCTCGGCCTTCATTATTTACAACTTACTTTTGTTCTGAATTTATATTGATACATCATCACATGAACAGGGGTCAGTAATATCAGTTTAAGGCTTTGATTATTCTGCAAATCTTTTACAAATTCACCCATAGCCTTTTTCCCAAACATTATTCTAGAAAATCTCTAAACTTCTGAATAAGGCCTAGTAGTGATAAGTCAAGTTGCAGAATAGGGTAACTTCAACATCATAGGTTAATCTAGAATAGAAACCTTACTGTGTTACAAATAATCATTTTTTTTGTAATATTGTTAGTTGATTGTTTATTTAGGAGAACTTCATTTACACTTAACTTGTCCATTTCTCAAGCTCTTCCAACACATCTTTAATGAATGAATTGGATAATTTCAAGCTCATGTTGTGATTTATTTCCTTGCAATGAAGTCATTATCAAGCTTTGCATTTGTTGTTTACCATCCATAGTTTAGGCTTTGTTCTGTTTTAATATAACCAATAGCTTCTTTTCACCAGCACTTGGTTCTTTCCCTTTTCAAACATAAAACCATAAAACCAAATACATCATAAAACACTAAACACAACGTAGTGAGAAACAAATACCTAGGAACATATAGTGCACCACACTTCTGCAGTTTACTAGCCCTGGTTGACAATTAATAAACTAAATTTAGGAACACTAAGTTGAGCACAAACAGTTTGACGCCGTTGCCGGGGAAGTGTAACTAGGTAGCCTTGTTTCTTAACTCCCAAAAACAATGATATGGGTAGAGAGAGAGACTCAAGGGGTAGATTCATAAGAAGAAGAAGTAGAAGCTTGATTCCTAGAACACCTCTTGTTTCACCTAGACTAGGAGCTAGCACACCTCCAACTTAGACCCACATTCCATCCTTTACTGATCCTAGACTTCCAGAAGACTTAAGATCAGATATTCCATTAGAAAGACCTTCCACTTCATCCACTGAACCTGTCTTAGAAGAAGATTCAAGGACCCCTGCTAGAGGCACAAACTTTTCCACTTCCACAGAAGAATCAACTATGGCAGAAGAAAGGGGAGAAGGAGTCTTTAATTGAGAACACACATTATTTGGAGGGAGTAGAGGTAGAGGTAGAGGAGAAGGAGGTAGAGGTGCAGAAGGAGAAGGAGGTAGAGGAAGAGGTAGAAGAGAAATGGGAAGCTCTTTTGGGTTTCCTATAGTAGATGAAGAAGCCAATAAAGCTATGAAAAACATTTCACCCTCTGTCCTTCCAAACTTCTATGGACTTAAAACTGAAGATCCTGAAACCTTCCTATTTGAATTTGAAGTCCTATTTAGAACTTATGACTACTTACAAGATGCTCAAAAACTTAAACTATTTCCTTCAACATTGAAAGGAGCAGCATTGAAGTGGTTTATGAGTTTGATCAACAATTCTATTAGGACATGGGAAGATAAGAAACAAGCATTTCTAGAGAGGTATTTGGATTATTGTATGCCAGTCAATCATAAGGAGGAAGTGTTCAAGATGATACAAAAAGAAGATGAAAACCTGGAAGATTTGTTGGAGAGATTTCATTACAACATCAAAAGAGAAAAAATGGAGAACTTAGATCAAGACACCTTAAAAGCTCTCTTGTTGAAGACAATTAGGGATGAATGGTTGGATATCTTTAACATGATGGGAAAAGGGGATATATCTCAGCTCACATTACCTGAAATATCTGAGTTATGTATCAACATTTCAAGAGGGAAATCCAAAACTGTAAAAGGTCCAAGAGACCCTGCTCTTACAAGGGCAAGTAAGTCTGCTTCTGGGACAATAAGTAGGGCAGAGGTAGGGCATATGCTTGATGAATTCAAATATAACATCTTAGGGAGTCTTAGTGAACAAATAGACACCCTTAAGTTACAAAACAAGCAAAAAGCTGAATATGATGCCTTAACAATCTTTTGTCCCAAATGTAGAAAGAAGCATGCCTTGAGAGAATGTCCTTTGGATGCAAAAGTTGTAGAGACCTGTGTAATTTTTTCAGAAAAACATGAAACCAAGAGATACCCTTCACTTCCTGGTCTTAAAGTTGTTTTTCAAGAGGAAACTCCTACAAATTCCACAGAATCTTTCAATTTTGTCTCTAGAAGGCCTTGGCAAGGACCTCAAACACAAGGATTCCATGATCAATTGTATAATCAACCTCCACTAAATTGGAATTCTTGGTAGCAACCTTGGCCCCAATTTCAAAATCAATCTCAAGCTTGGGCACAATGAGCACAAAATCCCTATGGAAGATACTCCCGGTACTATCAATATCCACCATCCTATCCACCATACCCACATTTTTCTCCTCAAAATCCTCAACAGAATCCTCAGAACCCACAACATCAAAATCAACCACTCCCATTACCATTTCCTCAGAAATCAAATCAGTTTCCTGCTCAACCCATACCAAAACCCAACAATAAAAAATCTTAGAATACATACATGATAGAAGGCCAACAGTTTCCAACTTATTTAATTAATCCTCTAGACCTTAGTGATGTTCAACTTAGGTCTGGAAGAATACTTGAAAAAAGGAAACCTTCTGTGATCATACAAGAACAAGACAATTTTGAGGAAGATTCTCTACGGGAAAATAAAAGTCTTGAAGAAGACACATCTTTTCAGGACCCAAACATTGAAAAACCAAAATAAAAAGAACCAATAATTTCAACTCCTGTATTAGAGCAGCCATCAACATCCACTCCTACACCTCCCTTTCCAGAAAGATTACAAATTGATAGAGGTGTTGAAAAACAAATTATGGTGCCTAATTATGATTTCCTAGATGAGCTGAGAAATGTCTGTATTAAGATTCCATTGTTACAAGATATCAAGGAAATTCCAATTTTAGCAAAGACAATAAAGGAGTTGAGCATGAAGAAAACAAGAAAAAGAATAAGAGAGACAAAGAAAATTCAACTGGCAGGAAAAATAGCAGATATCATGATGGGTAAGATTGCTATTCCAAAGTATCTAGACCCAGGAAATTCAGTTGTTAAAATTCACATCAATGTAATTGAGATCCAAAACACACTCATTGATTTAGGAGCAGCAATCAATATCATGAGTAGACAAATCATGGATAAACTGAAACTTCCTAATATTCTCTTTACACCCACATTATTACAATTAGCAGACAAATCTTTGATCAAACCTGATGGGGTAATAGAAGACATTCCAGTGTCCCTAGAATCTTGGGAGTACCCTGTGGATTTCATGATCCTAACTCCTAAGAATAATCTAGGAGGGCATCCTATTATATTAGGAAGACCTTGGTTAGCTATAGCTGATGCTTTCATTAGTTGTAGATCCGGTGATATGTATATCTATGATGGTAGTTCAACTAAGAAATTCACTTTGTATCCTCCAGCAAGGACAATTACAGATTTAGATGATACTCAATGGATAGAGGATGAAGAAGACTTACAACCTCTCTTCACAATTTCAGAAATTAGTGAAGATAGTCAAATTTTGAATACTTTAGAAAACTTTGAATCCTCTTCGGAATACAAACATGAACAATTTCAAGAAGAATCCAACATTGAGTTTTTATCATCAAGACAAATGTCTCTTCATTCTATGGATAAATTTGGCAGCTCTACAAGTGAGATATTTCCAGGCAAAACTTTAAACATAAACAAGAACATAGAAAAATCTCAACAAGCAGAGCTAGTCAAGATCTTATAGAGACATTCTTCTGCATATGCATGGGAGTACACTGATATGAAAGGGATAAGCCCCAAGAATTGCACTCATCACATATACATAGAGGAAAATTGTAAACCAATCAAACAACCTCAAAGACGGATGAATCCAAATCTTAGGGAGATTGTTAAAGAAGAATTGTAGAAATTGTTGAATGTCAACTTTATCTATCCTATTTCAGATAGTTAGTGGGTTTCTCCTTTGGTAATTGTGCCAAATAAAAATGGTAAATGGAGGGTATGTATTGACTACCGAGAATTAAACAAAGCTACTCTTAAAGATCATTTTCCCCTACCTCTCATAGATCAGGTGTTAGATACCTTAGCTGGCAAAAAGTACTTCTCATTTCTAGATGGGTTTAGTGGTTATAATCAAATTCAAGTAGCACTTGAGGATTAAGACAAAACCACATTTACCTGTCCTTGGGGTACCTATGCTTACCGAGTATTGCCATTTGGATTATGCAATACACCTGCAACATTTCAAAGGGCAGTATTAGGAATATTTTCGGATCTAATACATGATTTTGTAGAGGTATATATGGATGATTTCACAGTTTATGGAAACAAATTTGAAGAAGCCTTAGCAAACTTGGAAAAAGTTTTAAAAAGATGTAAAGAAGAAAATCTTTCACTTAGTCATGAGAAGTGTTTTATGATGTTTACTGAAGGTATTGTTTTAGGACATCACATTTCAGGGGATAGGATTAGAGTTGATGAGTCAAAAGTTGAAGTCATCTCTAACTTATCTATTCCAAGTTGTCAAAAAGATGTTAGGAGTTTTCTAGGATTTACATGATATTATCGAAGATTTATAGAAAACTTCACCAAGATAGCATCTTCACTCTTCAAATTACTTACCAAAGACTGTGAATTCAAATGGAATTCTAATTGCCAGTTAGCCTTTGAGACCTTGAAAACAAAAATTTCTGAAGCACCTATTTTAAGGGGACCTAACTAGAAGTTACATTTTCATATTTCAACAGATGCCTCAGATACAGCTCTAGGAGCAGTATTGGGACAAAAGGACCTGATTCCTTATGCCATCTACTATACTAGTAAAAATTTGACTCCTTCAGAGATAAACTATACTGTAACTGAAAAAGAGTTTTTAGCTGTTGTTCATGCCATAAAAAAATTTAGACACTATATAACAGGCTATGAAACTTTTTTTCACACAGATCATTCTGCAATTAGATACCTAATGAAAATATAAATTACTAATGGCAGAGTCATAAGATGGTTATTGCTTTTACAAGAATTCAACATTACCATTCTAGATAGGCCTGGAAAACAAAACACAGTAGCTGATTTCCTATCTAGACTCCAAAACATCAAATATGACACTCCAGTTGAAGATCAATTTCCTGATGAATATCTTTTTGCAATCTCTACTCAGACTCCTTGGTTTGCTGGCATTGCTAATTATTTAGTTTCAGGGAAATTTCCTTCAATAATGAATGCAAGAGACAAAAGAAAAATCATTTATGATAGTGAAAAATATTCATGGGTTGCTAATGAGTTGTACAAGACAGGTCCAGATTTTATCATTAGGAGATGTGTTCGGGAAGATGAGATGCCTGAGATTCTCAAAGCATGTCATGATGAACCTTGTGGTGGACACTTTGCTAATAAAAGGATAGCTTATAAGGTCCTTCATTTAGGATACTATTGGCCCTCCCTTTTTAAAGATGCTAAAGAGTATGTCAAAAGGTGTGACAATTGCCAAAGGGTAGGGAAACCTTCTCCTTCAGGTGAGATGCCATTATAGCCTCAGGTACATATTGAACCTTTTGAAAAATGGGCTTTGGATTTTGTAGGACCTATTAGTCCTCCATCAAGACAAAATAAATATATATTAGTTTGCACTGATTATGTTACCAAATGGGTAGAGGCCAAGCCATTACTTTTTTCTACTGAAGCATCTATAGTTAATTTTCTTTTTGAGGATATTTTTACTCGTTTTGGTGTCCCAAGGGAAATTGTTACAGATCAAGGAGCTCAATTCACATCAAGGCTAGTGGAAAAAATGATGGAGAGGTACAAAATCAGACACAGAAAATCTACTCCCTATCATCCACAAGAAAATGGTCAAGTGGAATCTACCAATAAGGTCATTGAAGGGATCCTAACAAAGACTGTTCATTTACATAGAAGAGATTGGGCAGATAGGCTTCCTGAAGCCTTGTGGGCCTATAGAACTACATGGAGAAGCACAATAGGTCATACTCCTTATGAACTTGTTTATGGAAAGCAAGTTTTGTTTCCCATAGAGTTCCAGATTCAAACTTTCAAAATGGAAGTTCAGCTAGGACTTGATTTAACGGAGGCACAAAAGCATAGATTGGAGCAGATTAATGAATTGGATGAGATCATACAAGATGCAGTTCAGAAAACAAGTCTAGTCCAACAGCAAAGGACTAGATGGCATGACAAGTACATCAAGGAAAAGAAGTTCAAGGAAGGTGACTGGGCTCTCTTGTTTGATTCAAAGTTCAAGGATTTTCAAGGTAAATTCCAAACACATTGGTTTGGGCCATATGAAATTATAAGAATTTTTGACAATGGAGCAATAAAAATCAGGACAATAGATGAAGAAGAGGTCACTTTTCTTGTGAATGGTCATAGATTGAAGCTGTATCATAAGCCACTTTCAAGAGAAGAATTTGTCAAGAAGTTCCAGGAAAACAATGATGTGAAGTTAATGAAGAAGAATCTTTATTCTTCATCAACTTAATTGAATTTTCTGAAGTCACTTTATTGAAAAATAATAATAATAATAATAATAATAATAATAAAGTATAAACATGAAAACTAATCACTGATTAGCATGTTTATACAGAAAAGGTAGAGTGAAAATCAGAATCTTTCTGACACTTTAGCTTTTCAAATTTGTTCTTTTTCTGCAAGTCACCAGTTGTTACAAAAGCATAAGTGCAGGTCCATTTCACTTATGATCCATCTCATTTCATTCATCCATACTCCATTTCATTCATTCATCCACACTTCATTCATTTCACCCCATGGTCCACCTCATTTCCATCCCAGATTTTTAAGTTTGATGTTTTTCTGCAATTGAATAATACATATCATAAATTGCAGGCCACTTCTCATACTTCACTCCATTTCATAAGTTGTGATCCATTCCACTCCATTATTCACTTCATTCATATTCCATTACACCATATTTTATTATCCATCTTCACTCATTCCATACAACATTCCATTCATGCTCCAAACCATTCCATTTCATGTTTCAAGTCTTCTACAGGTACATTCTACAATCAGTTAGACATTCTGCAGCCAGTCAGACATTCTGCAGCCAGACAGACATTCTGCAGCCAGAGATCCTGAAAGCACTATCCAGTAATCACCTGATCTGCAATAAAATGATCCTACATATCCATGACAACAAGCAAAATCAAGGGAGTTATGAAGACTCAAAAAGTACTGATTTTCAAGGGAGAACAAAGCATATAAAGATCACAAAAACCAGAGGAAAGGCAAAGGTAAAAGTTCTGATTATAATGACATATCATGAAAAATTTTAGTATATTTAAGTTATGAATAATTCAAAAAGTTGTTTTAATTGATTTTGTTGATCATGCCTAAAAAACCTCCCGTAGAAACTTTGGATAAAAATCCTTCTATTCCACCATTTCAAATCCCATATCCGATCATCATTTAAAAATCTAAACAGTTAAAGTGCTGAAGTGATTGGATTAGTCACGTCACTAGGCCAAAGCTTTTAATGATGATTTTGAATTCGTTACAAAATATATCCGCAGTCTTTTCTTCCGTGATATCTTTCAACTCATATACATCATCCTCACCTCATTATATTAATTCTGTAATCACTCCATATCATTCTTTCCCGTAGCCAACTCTTAACCATTTCAGTCTGTAAAATAGAGGAAACATCTGTGGGGAAAAAACATCTCTGAAACAGCCATTGTCACCGTGAACAGAGGAGCAACAATTTGAAGGTTAGAAAGAGAAGTTATGGGTATCATAGTGAGGACCGAACCGGTTGGAACTAAGTACTTGGAGGCTTATCCTCAAATCAGAGAAATGTTACAATAAGCAGGGTGGTTGCAATTCTTTGAAAAATTCAGTGGTTTTCACTAAGAGGTGACTAAAACGTTTGCACGATCCTTCAATGGAGCTGAGGTTGAAATAGGAGATATTAAATTCACCATTACAGAAGCCTCCATTGCAGAAGCAATAGAATTGGCCAGACAAGGAGAAAGGTGGTTCAAGAATAGAGAATTTCATAACGAGGCATGGAAGCAGATACTCAAGTCACCAGGTATGGATGTTTCCATTTTTAAAAAGGGTGTCCCTAGCTCCGCACTAAAGAACAAATGGAGGAACATGTTTCTTATCTTGCAAAAATTCATCACTTGTGAAGGAAGATATGGTACCTTCTATGTTTATCATATCCGGTTGATAATGCATTTCTTAGAAGAAGAACTCAATTTGCCCTTTTTCTTGCTTCATAGTTTAAAGGAAATGGCCTCAAGTGTTCAAAAGAGAGTTCAATTTCTAGAAACAACCTTATACCACCATGGTTTAGTCAAAATTTTGATTGAACATCATTTGAGAAAAATGGGAGATAATTGGGAAGAGTTCTTAGTGAGAAATCACTATGAAGAACCCAAGGAACCTCCACCTGAAGACAAACCTACAAAAAGAAGCAGAAGATGGAAAACCTCCAAAACTAAAACTGGTAAAACAATACAAGAAAGCAGTGAAGAAATGATTTATGAGAAATTGGCTCAGATTAGGAAACAACTTAAGAAAGAGAGGATAATAAGAAAATTTTCCAGAGAGAAAGGAGAAGGACCATCTCAACCAAGACGGAGCCACAGGCTTAGAGGGATACTAAAGAAAACAAAGGTTAAAAAAACTGGAATCATAAACATAAAGGATGAAGAAACACCTACTGAAGAATATTTTGATGAAGGAGCTCCTGAAATAGACCCAGCACAGTAAGAAATTTACAACTATGTTGAGACATTAGAGAAAAGAGCTTCAGAAGGTAGAGACAGAACTCCTAGTCCACCAAAATCTGGAGTTGATATCCTAAGGAGAGATAAATATGAGTTAGAAATACTCAATAGGCATATCAAGAATGAGAATGAAATTATGAGAGAGCAGGTTAAAATGAAAACTGATATGAATTCAACTCTGTCTTTACAAATGCAAAAGTTGCACAAGGCCAGTGAAAAATTGAAGAAGAAAAATAAAAAGTTAACTAGGGCACTCACAAATTTGAGATTCAAGTTAGTCATAAGGAAGCCCAGAAGGCCTTTGACTGCCAGGCAAAGCAGAAGAAGAGGGTTGGATGTACTTGCAGAGGTCTTAGAGTTCATGGAATAATTGCATTAGGACATGCAAGAACCTAGTAGTGGGGGTATGTTGAGCTCCAAAGATGTTCTTTCTTCCACCACATTCCACTCCATTTCCTTTGTCCATTATTAATTACAGGCTCAAATGATCAATAGAATTAATTAAAATTGCTTTAAGAATGTATATCATGACTAACTTGCTATGTTTTTATGATTTTGTCATTGTAGTACTTTTTGAACTAGATCTAGCTACAGAATGCAGACATTCTGTAGCTAGTTTCCGATTCTACAATTGTCTTCATGTCTACGCAAGCTCCAGGTGTCATCTCAGAGAAAAACACACATGGTCGTATTCCACATCATTCCCTCATCATTTTTTTCTCTCCACGAAGTTTGAACGGAATTCTGTAGGTGGTTATGCACGTGGGAACTCAAACTAGGAGATAGACTCCTAATAGGACAAGGACAGTCCAGATGTCCTTAATCATATTACGAGACCACCATCAGAGTTCTTGTTTGATTTTTATTTGGAAAGACAATTATCCCTAGGTTATCTCAAGACAGTTATGTAATTTTGTTATAAATATGGCTCGGGAAACCGAGGGACAAGGTTAGATTTTGTGTTTGATTGCTAGATTTCAGAAGTTCGAAAACACTCTGTTTTGAAGTAATTTCTCTTTTAATGAAAGAAGCATCACTTTATTGAAAGCGTTGAGTCAATCTTGAAGTAGATTTTGTGTGCTACTCCGGTGGTAGAGGGCCCCTGCTACCTGAGCAACTTTTTTCATACGGTTTAGATAAGTATTTTAGTCTCATTTTTCATTTCTAGCTTAAGCAGGTTTCTGAAGTTTATGTTTCATACTTGTTTACATTAATCATCATAGCTAGACTTACTCTTATAAACTCTTCCAAAATATCATCACGATGAATAAGGCATAGCTGTGGTGTTGTATATTTTAGTTGCATTTTCTTTCGAATTTTATGATTTATTCTTGTTTACACTAAGTGTCATAGCCGGTCTTACTCCTACAAACTCTTCCAAAACATCATTAACAATGAATAAGAAACAACTGTGGTATCTTAGATCCTAGTTGTATTTGCTTTCAAATCTTATGATTATGTTCAATTGCATTGAATAATACAGCCAGACTTGTTTTTACAAACTCTTCCAAAATATCATTCATATTGAACGAGACGGGCTGTAGAATTCCATAGACTAGTTGCATGTTAATTTAGTTATAACACTCCGGAGGTTGATTGCATTTAGTTCAGCTCTGTCACTCCATTTCAAATTTGATAATGGAATTCTAGTTTAACTCCGTTCACTGTACTTCAAGTAGATTAGTAGCACTCTAGTTCAATCTCAGTTCATTTTGTTTCAAGAAAAGATTAATGGAATTCTAGTTTAGTTGTAGTCACTGTATTTTAAGATTGATAGACCGCGTTCTAGCCTAGTGTTATCCATTGTATTTCAAGTAGTACTAGTTGTCAAAATTAATCTCTCGGCCTTCATTATTTACAACTTACTTTTGTTATGAATTTATATTGATACATCATCACGTGAACAGAGGTTAGTAATATCAGTTTAAGGCTCTGATTATTCTGCAAATCTTTTACAAATTCACCTATAGCCTTTTTCCCAAACATTATTCTAGAAAATCTCTAAACTTCTGAATAAGGCCTAGTAGTGATAAGTCAAGTTGCAGAATAGGGTAACTTCAACATCATAGGTTAATCTAGAATAGAAACCTTACCGTGTTACAAATAATCATTTTTTTTGTAATATTGTGAGTTGATTGTTTATTTAGGAGAACTTCATTTACACTTAACTTGTCCATTTCTCAAGCTCTTCCAACACATCTTTAATGAATGAATTGGATAAGTTCAAGCTCATGTTGTGATTTATTTCCTTGCAATGAAGTCATTATCAAGCTTTGCATTTGTTGTTTACCATCCATAGTTTAGGCTTTGTTTTGTTTTAATATAACCAATAGCTTCTTTTCACTAGCACTTAGTTCTTTCCCTTTTCAAACATAAAACCATAAAACCAAAAACATCATAAAACACTAAACACAATGTAGTGAGAAACAAATGCCTAGGCACATATAGTGCACCACACTTCAGCAGTTTACTAGCTCTGGTTGACAATTAATGAACTCAATTTAGGAACACTAAGTTGAGCACAAACAGGTAGCATGCCCAAGTTTCTAAGGATTTTGCAGTTAATTTTGTTGGCACTGCATCAAAGGTGGGTGTATTAAATTTCATCATTTCTCTTGAAACTATTTCCCAATCTACATAAATTCCAATGACAGGGGAAGAGTGGTTTAAAGCCCGCAAATTAAAATTTTAGAATTGTGATGAGTTCCTGAAGCCTAAGCACATAAGAGTGGACATGACCTCAGGAATACCAAGAAGTTGTCTCAAAGAAAATGATTCCAAAATCTTGCTGGAGATTCAGAAGTATTTCACATGTGAAGGGAGGTTTCACATGATATATCAGTATCATTTCAGACTTTTGCTCCATTTCACTGGTAAGCAACTTTTGGATCTTCCATTTTTCTTATTCATAAGCTTAGGCAAAATGTTAGATAAAGTACAAGCTAGTCTTGAGTGTAGTGAAACATCTATCTTCCATCAAGGATTAATTAAGTTGCTGGTTATGGAAGAGTTGAAAAAATTAAATAAAGACTGGGCCACATCTCTGTTTTTAAGTGGTTATGAAGTGGATGTGTTGACTCCTAAGAAAACACCTAAATCAAAGACCAGCCCTTCTAGTAAAAATGATGAACCTATAGCTGAAGCAGAAGGTGGACATGAAGGAGAAATGCAACCAATTATAGAGCCCATGGAGGTTGAAATGGAACATTTGCAGAAGACAAATATACCTCAGCCCACACCTTCAAGCAACAAGCCTAAACCTAGCAAAAAGAGTCATGGAAGAATCACTGGAAGTCAGATAGTGGGAAAAGAAAATATTGATGATATTTTACAAGCCGTAAATATAGAAGAAAGCCCTATGGTTAAATCCATGGAGGTAAAAGGAGGTAAGAATCAAGAAGAAAGGCCTCACTGGTAAGAAAATTGACTTTTCCAGTGAAGATGTAGGTTTTGTCTTTAAACCAATAAAAACTCTCACTAGATTGCATCTTGCCAAAGGTATCAAGGCTGATAACAAGCCTGAAGAGATAGAAAATGGAAAAAAACCTATGGTAGAAGAAATCATTGACCTATCCCCAACAAAAGAAGAAATTTTCAAGCAGAGGAAAGGCAAGGAGAAGGTCATTGAAAAATATGAAGTGGAGCTTTTAAGGGAGCATTTGAGGGAAGCTAGGGAAGAGGTCATTGAAAAAAATATGGAGTTGGAAGAGGCTAAGCAAGAAAAAAAGATGGTAGAGGAGTTCAAGGAGAAAGTAGCAGATTACCTATTATGATGAAGCCTTAACAAATGCTAAGAAATTGCTAAAGAGAACCCTCCCTTTACGCAGAGTGATGAAGCACAAAAGGAAAATGAACATCTGGATGTAGGCAGAGAGGAAGAAGCTCAAAGGTCAAGTGAAGGAGTTGGAGGTGCAGATGGAAATGGTACAAACATAACTCAAGAAAAAGGGCTTCAATATGACAGTGATAAATGAGCCTGTTGAAGCTAAAACCACTGCTGCCAAGGGTGAAGCCACTGCTGCTTTAAAGGGGGAAAATAAATTTTAAATTATTTTTTGCCTCATTATAGCTCATCAATTACATAGCCATGAGAAATTTTGAAGAATAAATCAAAGCATTTTCAAGCTTGCTGTTTATTAGGCAAGTTCGTAGCGCGTTTCAGGCTTAAAGTCGAGAAAATGCTACGAACTCGCTGAAGATGTTTTTTGGGAATATATGACAGATTCTGTCACAAAGAAGGAAGGTGAAGGCATGTATTTAAGTGTTTAGACCCACTAAACATCCTCCAATAATCAAGGAGGGAAAAAAATTTGCATATATGGCCAAAGTAAAAAATGCTACAAACTCTCGCTACGGACTTGCCTAAAAGTCCTCTCTTTTTGCAACGAAGAGGAATTTTGTAATTTTTCAAGCCTTAATTGTATTTTTGGAAGAGGTTAGCCACCTAGAAAGGTCAGAAATAACTTTTTTAATTTTTGGATGAAGAAACACTCCTCCACAAAGCTGTTCAAGATGTCAACACATCATGGAAACCACATAAGCTACTATGACATCACCTCCTCAAAGCTCGGAAGGTAGACCTCCTATCTTGGTGTGGGTATTTAATTTTCAATAATGGTCATTTCCATCTTAGGCACCTGATATTTTTGATGTATATCAACAATTATGGGGCTTTTAAAGTTTGTTAAATGTAATAACGTGTATTAGAGTCCTATTAGGCTTCAAATTCCTAAAAATAGAAGATATCTACTTTTTCTCCTTGTAATCTACTTTTTGGTTAGTCAAGGTGTCATTAGAGGTATTCGAAGGTCTGGCCTTACTGACAGACTCATTGTAAAGGTACCTAAAGTTATAAATAGGCAGAATATAGATGGAGAGAGGGTTGATGAATTTTATATTGCAGACTACTATTGTAAATATTTTTATCAGTAATATACAGTGGCAGCACACTTCTTTTCTTACCCGAGATTAATTGGTATTCTTATGAGTGTTTGTCTTTTATGTTTCTGTTATTCTATTTTCAGTATCCTAGTTGTTTGATTACTTAGAATTCATAGTCAACATGCTCTAACTTCCTTCAAGCATCTAGTCTACTGTAAATGTTATGTTTCATCAGAATACACATGCCTCAACTTCTATGAGAGAAGTTTTATATGTCACTAAGTTTTTATACTGACTCCATATGCCCAATGGTAGTTATTTGTTTACATCTTTCACCTGCACAAAAATACATTTAAAGCTAATTTTAGAGTTAGCCATATATTGATCTTCATTTACCTAATATCATATTTATCCTTGAGAGAGCCCTCTCAGGCTGGAAAGGCAAAGTTCCTGTTAAACACCATGTTAAAACACACACATGGTGTATGAGGAAGAATAACACACACACAAGAGACTCAACACACAATGAAAGATAAGCGTGAGGCTTTATTATTTTTTCCATTATACATGATTTACATTTATAATACAATGGTGTGACTCTTGGTTTCACATTCCAAGGTCACTTGGACTCCATTGTGACTTTTCGCATTCCACACCTACCCATGGAGGATTAGGTGTTCCAACATCCCCCCTTAATCCGAAGGGGTATGTGTGAGTCCAAGAAGAGAGTTGTAATACAAATATGAAAAGTATGCATGGTAGCACTTGGGCTGAATCAACTCTCTGAAATGTTGGAAAAAAGAGATGGTTTAAGGATGACCACCAACACTAGAACACAAAACTTGTTGCAGTTACCGGAACTCTTCCAAAACTGGCAAGAAGCTGAAGGCTTTTGCTAGAGGAATTGTCCCTCATAAAAAAAGGGAGACCTTAAACCTAAAAGAAGGGAGGTCTACTACCTGTGATGGTTTTAGGATTACCAACAACTCTGGAATTCTTGAAGCATTTCCTGGAACTCAACCAAAGCTGGCAAGAAGCTGAAGGCTTCTGCTAGAGGAAGTGTTCCTCATATATGAAAGGGAGACCTTCGACCTAAAAGAAGGGAGGTCTAATACCTGTGATGGTTTTAGGTTATCCACCAACCAAAGATGATGGTTTAAGGTTGTCCACCAACTGAAGGCATGCTCATGGGCATCCGTGTCTCTGGTTACATCTCTGAATCCAGAATGACGAATTGTGGCTCAGGCTCACTTGATCTGACGTCAAAGCTTGTACATGACCACCATTTTCCCCCCTTTTAGGGACAAGGTGAGATGATGGTGAAAACTCAACTGTAATTTTGTTCAATATCCGTGAATAAGTTCTAACATGTGTCTTAAACATCTTCTTGGCTGCTGATGCCCATTGCCAAGAAGCGATCCATCCAAGATGAATCTTTATTCTTGCAGGAGGCTTGTTTCTGAAGCATCTGTCTAAAGAATGAGTGTGCCGACCACAATTCTTGCATGGATGAAGATCAAAACAATGATCTTTCATATGGCCAACTTGATCACAGTGTTGGAATTTTACAATTTGCTGTTGTGGAAGCGGAACAGGATCTGGAACAATTGCAGGTGAACTGTCATACATGAATCCATCACTCTGAAATATGATGGGCTTGGTGTAGTCTGGAATATGAAAGGTCACATCCTTTTCATATCCAAAACCAGTTTGGTGCTTGTTGTGGAAAAACTCTTCCCAAGGTTTGATGATGGGCTTAGGAAGTGCAGGCTGAGTGGCTGCATCTGCATGTAAATCTGCTCTAGTAGAAGGAACTGAATGGGAATCAACTGCAACTTTATTTTCTTTCTTCTGATGAGAGTCCTTCACAATATTCTAAATAGAAACAGGTTCAGAATGGTGACTCTTTTGCTGAAGTTCATCTTGTTGAAGCTGAGATTCCAACTACAAAAACTAAATCTTTTCTCGTGCATCTTGCAAACATCTTTGAATATTACAAAGAGCATGCTTGCTCATTTTTATCATGTCATCAACATTGGAATGAATGAGGTTTTTCAACAACTCTAATGCCTCATTGATTTTAGCCATTTTCAACAACTTAGGCTCAAAAAATTGAAAGGGTGTCAGCTTCAACCGAAAATGCACCCGTTTACAATGTGATGCAACAAGAAATACAAATGACTCAAGAAAACTTCCAACTATGGAAATCTCAAAGTACAAAATCTGCTCCTCAAATGATGGAGGACAATCAACAATTTTTCAACAACTCAAACACTGATTGCAACTATGAAGAAGATGCAAATTTCACTCACAATACAATGTCAATATCTCTGCAAAAATATTTGAATGTGCAGCAAAAACACTTGTGCAAGAAGCCTTTAAGGCAGCTGAATTTTCTTTCTTCAAAAAGCTGTTTGACACCAAAAACAACTCGTCTTCACATCAATTTCTTCAGAAACTCACCCTTCAAATCAATGCCACAAATCACAATACAAATCTGTAATTTTCTCTATGTATTCAGTCCATCTGCTCACATGTCATTTCCTCTTTTTCTGCTATTCATATTCTCTCTTTCCTCTCTCTCTCTCTGCTATTTTTTTTTTAAAATTAAAAATTAATTAAAAAATAAATTGAATAAAAATGGGAATTAGTTAAAAATGAGGGGAATTTAAAAAAAAGGAGATTAATTTAAAAAGGAGGGGATTAATTTAAAATGGGAAGGGAATGAATTTTTTTTTTTAAGGAAATTAATTAAAAAATTGAAATGAAATAGAGGGGGGTTATTAAAATGGGGGGAGGGGAATTAAATACAAAAAACTAAAAATTAAAAAATGAATTTAAATGGAGAGGTGGGAGAATTTAAAAGGAGGGGGGAACTTTTAATGTAAAAGGAGGGAGGTAACAAATTTAAAAAGGAGGGAGGGAGATTTGTTAGGGAGAACTGTAAGGGGGCGGCAGGAGTTATAAGGGTAGGGGCCAAGCGTATGGGAGAGGGGAGGCAGTGGTAATGAATGGAGAGGAGGCGGTAGTGTAATGCGTGGGGAGTTCGAGTAGAAGTGGGTCGGGCATAAGGGAAGAGTGGCAGAGTGCGGATTGGGATATGGAGAGTCATGGGGATGTATGGCGTATGTGAGGTGGCCGAGATTGAGTTTGAGAGGGGGCGAGTGGGAGGAGCTGGCAGAGTGCGGATTTGTTAAGAGCGAGGGGAGCGTATGGGAATAAGGATGGGGGCCGAAAGGCCAAGCAAGAGAGGCGTTTGTTGAGAGGGATGGGTAGAGCTGTAGGAGAGGGCGCAGATCTATGGAGTTTGGCAGTGAGAAAGGGGCGGGGTTCAATGAGAGAAGGGGGAGCGTGGACTGCGAGGGGAGCAGGGTAGCGTAGGGGGTGGGCGTGTAGGATAGGGGGAGGGCTAATGGGATGGGGGATGAGCGATTGAGAGGGGCGAGGGGAATGGTCCGAGCATTAGGGAGGCTGTGTGTGTAGGATAGGGGAGTGGCAGCGTTGAGAGATAAGGGGAGTGTAGTATGTGTTCATTGCAAAGCTTAGGTAAAACGCAAGGCTGTGGGAGTTGTGTTGTCAGGGGGCCGAAAGCCCTGGAGAGATGTGGTTCAGGAATTTTTTTTTTTTTTTTTTTTTTAAAGTTAAAAATAGCAGAGAGCAGGAAATTAATTTTAAAACAGCAGCAGAATTTTTTTTTCTTTCAAATATACAACAGAATTTTTCTGGAACTTATAGCAGTAAAAAAATCCAGCAGCAGAAAATGCAGAGATGATGAAATTTTCAGTAGAAAAACTCAGAATTTTCCAGAAACTTATTTTAAACACTTTTTCAGCAGCTCCAAAATGGTGCAGAATTTAAAATGTAGAGATTGCAGGAAAAATGAGCAGTGAGAAAACCTTCAGATGCCCAATGCTGCTCTTTTTCAAAACCACTGCTGCTCTTCTTCAAAACGGTACCTTCGAATGTGCCAATTTCTCGAATGCCGGCAAAACGCTTGATGAATGCGAAAAACACCGTCGTAAATTCGAGTGCCTATGAAAAATTATCATAATTTTTTAGAGCAGTGTAATGTTAAAACACAAATGACTCACTCAAATTGGAGCAGGGTCAGCAATCGCCCACTCTGATACCATGTTAAACACCATGTTAAAGCACACACATGGTGTATGAGGAGAATAACACACACACAAGAGAGTCAACACACAATGAAAGATAAGCATGATGTTTTCTTATTTTCCATTATAAAAAGATGTACATTTACAGTACAATGGTGTGACTTTTGGTTTCACATTCCAAGGTCACTTGGAGTCCATTGTGACTTTTCGCATTCCACACCTACCCATGGAGGATTAGGTGTTCCAACAGTTCCAACTAAAATTAGGTTTCAAATAGCTACTCTGAGTTGACTATTGAAGCAGCCCATCAACCTCAATTTAGTGATAACACCTAAATAGGAAGTTATCCCAATTATCCCCCAGAATTTCAAGATGAGACTCAATGAGTATTTTGATAAATCCATGGCAATGCATGGTGTTTTCTATGAATTGGATCCTCCTCTGGACATTCCATGACATCTTTCTTAAAATATTTAACAAGAAGTATGGGAGATTTAACTCATTTCCTTCAAGAAAATGCATCAACAGACGAACATGATTAAATAAAATTTGGGTCTCCCTTCACAAGTGATTTTTTTTGAATTACGAACAACAAATTTATCCAGTTACCCTTAAGTTTTGTGCTTGGAATTCATTTCTTAAAAATGGTGGTGTCCATACTTGGATTCTTCAAGAATACCTTCCATTCTTCGCCTTCGATGCCTTTATTCTTGAATGACATCTCTCTAGTTCTCGACAATCTGGTATCTTCAACAATAAAAGACTCTGTTAGTGAAAATTTAATGTCTCCAATTTCAACCTCCATCCCATCGAAGGCCCTGAAAAATGACTTGGTTACTTCCTTCTTAAAGCCTTCGAATTTCTCCACAAATTGTATCCACTGTGCTTTCTGCAATATCTCCTTCACCTGTGGGTATCCTTCTATGAAATTCCTCCCCTCTGGTTCTATTCTCACTATGACTCCCATGGCTGAGAAGGTTCACCTCAAGACTGCTTCTTGAGAGGGTTTGAGTGAAGGTTTTAGACGATGGTATGAATGAGGGCTTCGGAATTTATGAGAGCGTGAATGAGGCCGAGAGGAACTGACCGTTAGAGTGTGAGTTAGGCGATCTTAACAATGAAATCAGGATTTGGTGTTGGAGCGTTTATGTAATGATGAAGAGTAAATGGTGTATTTTGGATTTGATTTGATTTGACATGATGCTCTCATCTCAACTCTTAGAAATAATGTTTTTTTTAATTAGTGGTATAATTCCAATGTAATTCATACACTAATGTTTTGACCCTTATTATCAAATTAAATATTTGCTTTTGCATACCTTTGAATTGATGTTGCTTCCCCTTGGTTTTTCCTTTTTGTATTACCTTCAGGTGCTTTCACTGATGGATTTCCTTAATTCTTCAATTGCTTCAGTCAAAGGTCCCTATCAAACATTAGCCACATAAATCTATCAGAGCTGTAGAATCTCATGAATTTTGTAGCTGTCTTTATTCTAGAAAAAAAAGAAAGTGATGTAAAGAAAATGGGATTTTAGAACAAGTATGAAGAAAATTTAAGGTGCCAAGAATTTTTGGTTTTCACCTTATATTTTCCAGTATAAACATACCAACAATTGTTGGTTTTCATGTTTATACTTTTATTTATTTTATTATATATATATATATATATATATATATATATATATATATATATATATATATAGACACACACACACACACACACACACACACACACACACATATAATTTTATTCTTTATTATATAATATATATACATATATATTTAAAAAATAATAACAAAAGAAGGCTTTAAGATGGAGAAGAAGAAGAATTCTTCTCAACCAACTTCAAATCAGAATTGTTTTGGAAAATATCAACAAATTCCTCCTTTGTTAATGGTTTGTGATAGATCCTTAGTCCATGTCCATACAAAGAGAGGAAATTTTTCTTCATCAATGGTCATGATCCCGACAGCTGTGTTATCAAATAATTTTTCAATCTCATAAGGCCCAAGCCAATGATTTTGAAATTTTCCTTGAAAATCCTTGAACTTTGAATCAAAGAGTAATGCCCAATCTCCTGCTTGAATTTTTTTTTCTTTGATATATTTATCATGCCACTTGGATCTATGTTGCTGAACTAAACTGGTCTTCTGGATAACATCTTGTCTTATTTCATCCAACTCATTGAGTTGTTCCATTCTATGATTTTGTGCTTCTGATAGGTCAAGTACCACTTTAACTACTGTCATGAATTTTTTTATTTGGAACTCAATAGGAAACAAGACTTGATTCCCATAAACAAGTTCATGGGGAGTATGTCCTGTAGTGATTCCCAATGTGGTACGATATGCCCATAACACTTCTGGAAGTTTTTCTTCCCAGTACCTTCTATGAAAATGTCTAGTCTTGGTAAGGATTGCTTCAACCACATTGTTAGTAGATTCTACTTGTCCATTTTCTTGTGGATGATATGGAGTAGACTTTCTATGCTTGATTTTATATTCCTACACTATCTTTTGCACCATTCTGGATATGAATTGAGTACCCTGATCTGTCACAATTTCCCTTGGGACACCAAACCGGGTAAAAATGTCCTAAAAAAGAAATGAAATTACAACATTTTCAATAGCAAAATAAAGTGCTTTAGCTTCTACCCACTTAGTAACATAATTAGTGCACACAAGAATATACATCTTTTGTCTTGATGGTGGATTTAGTGGTCTGACCAAATCTAGAGCCCATTTTTCAAAAGGTTTAATAAGTAATTGGGGTCGTAGAGGCATTTCATCTGAAGGAACATGTTTCCCCATTCTTTGACAACTATCACATCTCTTAACACATTATTTGGCATCCTTAAAAAGGGAAGGCCAATAATATCTCAAGAGAAGGACTTTGTAGGAAGTTATTTTATCTGCGAAGTGCCCTCCACATGGTTCATCATGACATGCCTTTGGTATCTCAGTTATTTCATCTTCTCTTACACATCTTTGAATGATGAGATCTGGACCTATCTTGTATAATTCCTCATTTATCCATGAATAAGATGCACTCATTCGAATTATCTTTCTATTTTCTCTATGAAACAAATATGATGGTAATTTCCCCATGGAAAAATAGTTAGTAATATCTAAAAACCATGGAGATTTAGTGGATATTGCAAAAATATGTTCATCAGGAAAATTATCCTCTACAGGTATATCATTGTTATCATTTTGAGTTCTAGATAAAAAGTCAGTAACTGTATTTTGTTTTCTAGGTCGGTCCAAAATAGTGATATTGAATTCCTGTAACAATAATAACCATTTGGTGACTATACCATTAGTAACTGTTTTATTCATTAGATATCTAATTTTAGAATGATCTGTATGGATGAAAGTTTCATAGCCAGTGATGTAATGTACGAATTTGTTAATGGATGGACAACAACAAAAAATTCCTTTTCAGTAACAATATAATTTAACTATGGAAGAGTCAAATTTTTACTTGTATAGTAAATAACATAAGGAGTCAAGTATTTTTTTCCTAATACAACTACCAAAGCTGTATCGGAAGCATCGGTTGAAATGTGGAAATGCAATTTCCAGTTTGGTCCTCTCAGAATGGGTGCTTTAGAAATATTTTCTTTCAAAGTTTCAAAGGATTTTTGGCAATCAGGATTCCAACTGAACTCAAAATATTTTGTAAGCAATTTGAAGAGTGGAGACACAATTTTTGTAAATTTTTCTATAAATATTCTATAGTACCCAGTGAAACCAAGAAAACTCCTAACATCTCTTTGAAAAATTGGAACTGATAATTTAGAAATAACTTCTACTTTAGATGAGTCCACCTTAATTCCATTTCCTGAAATGTAATTTCCTAAAACAGTCCCCTTAGTAAACATCATAAAACATTTTTCATGACTTAGTGAGATATTTTCTTCCTTACATATTATGAGAACTTTTTCCAAATTGTTAAGAGCTTCTTCAAAAGAATTTACATAGTCTGTAAAATCATCCATATATGCTTCCACACAATCATGAATTAGATCAAAGAATATACCCAATACTAACCTTTGGAATGTTGCTGGTGCATTACATAATCCAAAAGGAAGTACTCGGTAAGCACAAGTTCCCCATGGATAGGTAAATGTGGTTTTGTCTTGATCTTCTGGTGCAACCTAAATTTGGTTATACCCACTAAAACCATCCAAGAATGAGAAATATTTCTTCCGTGTTAATGTATCTAAGAATTGATCTATGAAAGGAAGTGGAATATTATCTTTCAAAGTGGCCTTATTCAGTTCCCTATAATTAATACATACTCTCCGTTTTTTATTGTTTTTAGGAACAATTACTAAAGGTGAAACCCATTGACTGTCTATATTGGATAAATAAAATTTGCATTCAACAGTTTCTTTAGTTCCTCTTTAAAATTTCCTTTAACTTTGGATTCATTCTTCTTTGAGGTTGTCATATTGGTTTGGAATTCCATTCAATATATATGTGATGCATGCAAGTTTCATGATTAATTCATTTCATGTCAGTGTATTCCCATGCATACACAGAAGAGTGTTTTTGTAATATTTCTATTAATTTCTTCCTTTGAAATTCTTCCAGATTTATATTTACATTTGAAGTTTTTCCTGGAAAAATTTCTATTGAATAACTTCCAAATTCTTCCATAGAATATAAAGACATTTGTTTGGATGATAGATATTCAATGTTGCACTATTCTTGAAAATTTTGACTAATCTCATAATATGAAGACGATTCATTATTTTATATTGAATTTAAAATTTGATCTTCTTCTCGAACTTGTGAGATAGTAAAAATAGGTTCTATATCATTACCATCATCCATCCATTCTTCATTTTCTACATATATCATTGTTTTTGTAGGTGGATACAATGTGAATTTCTTTGTTGAGATTCCATCAGATATAAACATATCACCGGATCTACAACTGATAAAAGCATCTGTTGTAGCTAACCGAGGTCTCCCTAATATTAATGGATGTCCTCCTAAGTTATTCTTGGGTGTTAAGATCATAAAATCAACTGGATATTCCCAATAATATAAGGATACATAAATTTCCTCTAACACACCATTAGGTTTAATTATAGAGCTATCTGCTAGTAGTAACAATGTTGGTGTATATTGGATATTAGGAAGTTTCAATTGATCCATAGTTTGTTTACTCATGATGTTTATAGTTGCTCCTAAATAAATAAGTGTGTTTGGTATTTCAATACCATTGATGTGTGTTTTCACAATGGGACTTCCTGGATCCAAATATTTCTGAATTGTTGTTTTTCCCATCATGATATCTGCAAATTTTCCAACTAACTGAATTCTTTTGACTTCTTTTATTTTTCTTCCTGGTTTTTTAATACTTAACTCCGTAATTGTCTTTGCAAGAATTGGAATTTCTTTGATAGCTTTTAGCAAAGGGCATCATGATCTATTTTTCTATCCCTTTATCAGTTTTTAATATTTCAGGGAAAGGTGGTTTTGAGAGAGATACTGGAGGTTGTTCCATAATGGGAGTTGAGTTTATTGGAGTATTATGTGTAGGAGTGGTTTGTTTTCAGATATTTTCTTTCTGAGGAAGAGATATCCCTTCTTCATATTGATCATATTTCTTTTGAGGATTTTAATTTTGATGAAGATGTATCTCTTCTTCCGAATGATCATCCTTTTCTTTTTCCCGAATAACAACAGATGGTGACTTATTTTCCAATAAGATACCAGATCTAAGTTGAACATTGTTAATATCTAATGGAGTTATCATATAAGTATGGAAATTTTGTCCCTCCATGTTGTAGTAGGTTGTGAATTTTTATTATTTGGGTTTGGAAGTGGTTGGCACGGAAACTGATTTGGTCGTTGTGGAAATGGTAATGAAAGTTGTGGATTTTGATTTTGAAACTGAGTTTGAGGTAGTTGACTAGACTGAGGAAAATGTTGTGGTGGAAAGTTTGGACAAGGTTGTGGATATTGGTGATATTGAGAATATCTTTCATAAGGATTTTTCCATCCTTGTGTCCAAGGTTGAGATTGAAACCAAGGCTGCCATGGCATTGGTGTAGTCCAGTTATTCTGTGGGGGTTGAGTATACATTTGAGTGTTGAATCCTTGAGTTTTTGATCCTTTCCACAGTCTTCTAGCAACAAACAAAAAGGATCTATCTGATTTGGAACCACTTCCTCTTGGTAAACAAATTTAAGACTTGGTATTGAAAGGAAATTTTTTATATCATGATTTTCTGTACATATAACACAAGTTTCTACACTTTTCAAGTCAAGAGGGAATTTTCTCAAAGCATGTTTTTTTTTTTTGCATTTAGGACAAAATATAGTTAAGGCATCACTCTAAACTCTATGCTTGTTTTGTAATTTTAAGGTGTTTATTTGTTCACTAAGACTCCCAAAAATGTCTATTTTAAACTCATCAAGAAAATTTCCTATTTTAGCCCTACTTACTGTTCCAGATGCAAATTTATTAAGTCTAGAGATAAAAAGGTCTCTTGAACTCTTTCCAACTCTCGACTTACCTCTTCAAAGATGTATGCATAATTCATAAATTTTTGGTAATGATTGTTAGCGTAGAGCTCACTTTAGCTGTGTGTGACAAACAACCCTAACAACAGAAAATGTTTCTTAAATTCTTTAGATTTGCAATCAATAATTAGAACAAATGCTACAAAAAACCATATCTATGTAGTAAAAGCAGTTAAACAGTAAAAAGAAATAATAATTTCTCCATGCATCCAATGGACAAGACAAGATTTAAAGAATGTTGAATATATTATAACACCTGGTAAAGGGAACTAATACAAGTTACTAGTACCCCTCAATGGGATGGGTTCTTGGTTGTCCTCAACGCTTCATATCTAGAATTTTTTATCTCTCAATGGTGCAGAAAACCCAAAATCTATTGAATTCTATGGGAGCTCAAGAAGTAAAGAAAATAGTAGCAGCAATGAGAATGATCAAAGCGTGACAATGAAAGTTATCAAAGTGAAGAATGAATGGAAAACCCTCCTATTTATAAAAAAATATTGAGTTATCTTCGATAATGGCGAATAATAAAATATTATTAACCAAGATCTAGATCTAACCGCTTGGAATATTTTATTATATTTTGTTGGAGGGAAAAGGTATTTAAATTGGTTAAATACCTTTATTTAGAAATAATAAACAAATAAATGATTTATTTATCATTTCAAGAATGTGGTTAAGGAATAATTAACAAATAATGATTTGTTTAATTATTTCTAAGTGATTTAGTCAAATTTAACAAGGAATAATAACTAAATAATGATTTAAATTATTATTCTTAAATAAAAATAAGAAAAATAATGATTTATCTAATTATTTCTCATAATTGGGTTAAATATGACCAAAAATATTATTTAAACAATGGTTTAATTAATTATTCCTAGATGAAAATCAAATAAATAAGGATTTATTTAATTATTCCTCATGGGGTCTATTGTTTTAACAAAAAATAACTTAATAAAATATGGTTTATTAAATTATTTATTATAGTGAAATAAATTTTACTATGATAAAATTGGTCTTACATGTTGTGCTTCGATCCATCTAATTGTTAATGGTTAGATGACCAAATTTTGGTGATAACAGATTGCCTCCCAACATGCGAGCGTTAGGAGCTAATTGTATGACCAAAGTACGTTGTAAGAACACAATCACTAGACACCGAAAGGGAGTCAACGAGAGAGAGATACATAGACGGAGTGAAGCGAGAGAGGACAATGACCAAGGGGGACCTTCACATGATATAAGTATCCTTTAATGTTTGGTTACTTGTTCTCAGTGAGGTGGGGGAGGCATACCTATGCCCGCCGAGATGACAAAGTACAAAGAATAATGGTGTGCCCAACAAAATGAAATGAACAATAAAGTACATGATAAATTGTACATGACATGCTAGCATAAAATGGGCCAGACAAAAATATAATGGATCCCACATACATACGGTGCCTAGAGAAACATGAGCCAAGATTGAATACAATAATATTTGAGTACATGAGACATAATAACAACCAAAGAAGCCCTGTTAAACAGGAAGGGCTATGAAAATATGAATAGATCATCTGAATGATACATGCATGCTATGGATGTTGCAAGCGACTAAAACTGAACCCATCAAATCTGCGAAGATGCATATGAGGCTGTAGCATAATCTGAGGTCATCTGGGCATGCGGGGGACTAATTTAAGGGCCACCCCTCATGAGGTCTGAAACATCTCACACACACTGGGGAATCACTGGTACAATTTGCTGGATCACAGGACCATCCGATATACGAATCTCAATCATGCAATAATGAGCTGAGGCCTAGCAGATGAGAAACAACCAAGTCAAAGGGAAATGATGAGTCCCTTTGCCTGATGTGAGGAACTGAACAAGAATGTAAGCTAGAACTAAGGTACACTGTCCTATAGACATGTCTCCTAGAACGAATGTGCTGATGTCGACAGAAGGAGGTCCGTCATAGGTTAGGCAATGAGGAATCCTCAACTAAGGCACAATGGATCATAGTAAAGTGACTGATGCAATGATACCAAGGACGATGATGGAATAGGGGATACTGAGTAATGGACAAATGACTTCCCTTGTCAGAGCATAAAAAGCATGGATGACCTGGTAGTGATTGACTCGACTCTAGAGGGGATGGGGGAGAGTATGACTAGAGGCAAATATGGGCCACACGATAGGGATACAAGGAAAAAATGGATGGAATACTGTAACAAGAGGCAAAGAAACTCGAGATAGACTCCATGAATGCAATGATGACTCAAATCAGATGCTATGAACAAGGGTGACTCGATGATGCTGCCACACAGAATAGGCCCAGTGGGGACCATAAAAGCATGATCAAAAGATGGTTACTCATGAAAAAAATAGACACACGTGTTGACAAGTATGAAGGAAAAGTGGTGCCCCAAGTACAAGCAGTGCAAGTGAAGAAATATGATTTTAAGAGGCAATAAAGTGACGTTTGGAAAAATGGATTCCTGGTGAAGTGACAAATTAATAAAAACAAAAAGATACCCATTATAGTGCTCGGTGAGAGCTTTCCAATAGTGCCAAATGTTCGTCAAACTGAGCTACAGTTTTGTCGCAATTGGCGAAGGAAAATTTGGGGTTTTTCCTTTAATAGGGTGATTTCCCTCCAATTTGATTCATTTTCTAGATGAGCTGTGGTGAATTTGGAGAGGAGGAGAAGGCCCTAAATCTTGCGACGATCATAGTAGACAAGCTGACTATTGGAGTTAGGATCTGTCAGTTGCAGGTAGGTGGCGTAACCTTACTCTACATTTTCAGTGGTTTAGTTTTTCAAATTAGGTGCCCGGGGATTAGTAAGAGACCCCTATCTCTCTTCATGGTCTTCTTGCACTTTCTGGGGCCTCTAATGTGACCTAGATCGCAGTTTCTAGAGGGGAAAACTGTGAGCTCGCAATTCCAGAGCTTGAAAGATGCGAGTTGGAGCTAAAGTGGAGATTTGGTCAACTTGTTGCCTGGGAACCGGGACTTGATTGTTTATGATGCAGTTTTCCTTCTCTAAACTGAAAAATATGATGGTGTTGTGCAGGTATGGTAGAGTTGAGGATCAACTGGCATGAGAGAGATTTGGATGCTCTTTGGGCTGAGATCCAGGGAGATCAGGTGGCATGAGGAGCACTTGCAAGATATGGGGTTCTCAAGTTGGTTGAGAACCCACTCATGAGGGTAGGTGAGCCCTTACTATCGAGGATAGTGAGCTATTGGGATATAGAACAGGAGGCCTTTATGGTGTAGAGGCATAGGATCGAGCTTACCATCCATGACATCTATTTTTTGACCAGACTCCCACCACTAGGGGTGATGGGAAACATACATCCAGTTTTACTGTGGGGGCAAAATATATTAAAGTTCATGGAATGCCATTGTAGACCAGATGCTCGTGCTAAGGGAACAACCATTCTGATTAGTGATCTAGAGAAGATAGAGACACAGTTTTTCGCCACAGTAGTACTGCAGATCCTGAGCAACGAGGCATTTCATCACAACGAGGCATTTCATCACATCACTGGGGGGAAGATGATGTTGGTAGAGAGTGTTTTGAGTGGGACCTACTATGGGTGGGCCCAAATGATGCTGTCATCAGTGAAACAACAACTATCTCTATGCAAGTGAAAGGTGAACCATGACTATGACTTTGGTATGGTGTTGTGCTCATTCTTATTTGAGAAGATCCCCACACTTCGACTTCATGTGGAAATCTAGGATGGGGGCCCACGGGAGCCCAGAATGTGCCATTAGGGCCAGCTACTGTGGAGAGGAGGGTATGGGAGAGTCAGATTGGTGTTCTGACTCGAGTTTTTCACACACTGGGATCAGATTCCGCTATACATAAACGACTATCCATACAGTGGTATGAGCTTTTAAAGGGACCCTGACTTGCCACTTCCGCCAGGTCGAGCATGGGGACCAGATGGTAAGTGAAAGTTTTTATATATTATGGTGCAGTTAAATTTTTTAGAATATGTATGTGGTACTGATTCGTTGCTTTTGGTATGCAGATATAGCACCGGTGAAGCTGACAAGGTATATGGGATGACCCGCAGACCCAGGGGCTGCGAAACCTAGTGGAGCGAGAGGGGACCAGAGACCTGACTATGAGGCTCTATTGGAGGATGTTCGTCACAGGTGTGAGTTGATGCTGATAGGTGTATCAGAGCGTGGGTGGCATGATCTTGAGGATCAGTACATCAAGGGATGCATAGGGCTACCCTATGAGTTGTGAGGGGTCATGCTGCACATGGCAATGGCTGGGTAGGCAGTTCTGGATCTGTGAGCTAGTGGAGTCGAGCCATTGGCTCAAGACCCTCCAGATAGTGATTAGATGTAGGGGCATGTGGTGCCCCTAATTTTGATTTTTGTAACATGCTATGGGAATTTATGAAGAATTTTTCGGTAATAATCACATTAAAATGAACATTGTTGACGCGTTTCGAACCAACCAGTGTGGTTCATCATCAAGACTAAGTGAGAGATCAGATCTGAACGTTAAGTTTAAATAGATGTAGAAATGGCTAAACTAGCCGTTAGGATAACAGCTAGTTTGACTTGCTATTTCTGTTTTAATTAAATTAATTATTTATTTAATTACTAAATAATTTTATTTAATTATTTAATTATTAAATAAAATTTTTAAATTTATAACAGCTAGTTTTATTTAATTAATTAAAAGTTTAATTATTTAATAAAATATATCTATAAATCTTTATATTTTAGTTAATTAATTATTATTATTATTGTTATTTATTTCATTTAATTATTTATTACTTATTATATTATAATATGCGATTCTCATTTCTGAAGAAAAAAATAAAATAAATAAATAAATAAATAAATAAAAAATAAAATAAAAATGTGTATATATATATAAAATAAAAAATAATGGGTTTTACAGGATCGGTCTTCAAGATGGATTGCGCTAGGGTTTCTTCGCGCTCTGCAGCCGCCGCCAAGGTTTGTGCGGATCTGGCCCCAGTAGCCGTGGATCCTGGTTTGGATCTGGCCGCGCCCCACATTAGCTTCTGTAGTTTCGGAGTTCAAAGCTCTGCCAAGGAGCTAAGTGTAAAAGATCCTGCAAATAATGACTCGGCTGGAGACGCCGCTGCGCCCTTTTCCCCATGGGGCCTGCAACATGGGAAATCAGAGAATCCAAGACCGGATCGGTGGTGCGGCCCTCATGCTGGTGGATCGGGGCTTCTCAAATATGATAGATTGCATGCGGATCCAGCCCCAGGGAAATCCTGCAATGCCAAGACAGATCGGATCGCCCAGAAAATGATCTGTCTCTCATCAGTTATGGATCTGGCCTGGGGGGGTCCTCCACAGGATGAAGAGGCTGCAATGGCGCGATTGACGATCTTCAAGGAATCTGGCAGCCATGCAGCTATAGATTTCAGCGACTTCTTTTCCTCCCCTCTGGGCGCAAAGGAGCCTAAGCCCAATCTTCTCCAGATCTGGAATGAGGCACGGAAGAGGTCTCTTCAATACATACCATGGGGGCAGCCCCCTTACTCGCACCTTGAGGCAGCGCTAAGAAATGGGCAGCTTGAACTGCCAGAACCCCGGCACCAGGTAACATTAACTTTCTTTCAGATTTTTATTAAACCCCCTGTGGGGAAAACCAGTCTAGTATGGGTACATGCAGAAAGCACCATTATGCAGAACAGCAACCGGGGTACCGATGGACACCGGTTTTATCCAAAACATTCAGTCGTGGGCAGATGGTCCCTTCAAGATAGCAGAACCTTGAAGAACTACGATATAAGCCCAGAAACAACCATAGCCTTAAACCTTAGGCTGAGAGGAGGTGTTGTGCCTCAGGGACATCCAAACTCCACAGGAGGAGACAAGGGCAAAAGGACTACAACTCAGCAACAACCCAAGGGAGGCTTCTCTTACAAAAATATCTTACAGGGTAACAGAGATCCAGGGTCCCCTCCAGTGCAAGGAGGACATATACCTAGGCCATACATTGTAGATCAGCTTGGGCAAACCCCAGCCCTCAACATTGATTCTACGGGACTAGAAGAAGATGTTAAGTCATATGAAACCCAGGCCCTAATCTGTCGTTTTAACAGTTTTTGGCCAAAGCCAATGGATCTATTTCACTGGATCTACACTAACTGGACCATGGAATGTGATATACATCTATGCTCCAAGGGTTTTTTCATTGTTAAGTTTGCATCCACGAAAGCCAGAGATACAATCATCAGGGCAGGGCCTTGGTTTTGGGGAACAACGGGTCTTTTTATGACCCCATGGTTCCCAGATTTTGACCCAAACAAAATGACAGTCTCCAGAATGCCGGTCTGGGTCCGCCTATATAACCTTCCTCTTCACTTTTGGAGTGAACGAGTTTTGGAAGGTATTGGGAACAGCATAGGGAAATATATCAAAACAGATCTGGAGAGGATTGAGGAGAGGATCTTCACTTTTGCACGTATTTGTGTGGAAGTTGATTTAAGTAAAGGACTGCTGGAAAGTATAAGGCTGGTATACAAGCAACAAAACTGGCTGCAAGGACTAGACTATGAAAATACTGCCTTCAGATGCAGAATCTGTAGGCTGACAGGACACCTACAAAGTACATGTCCAGAAGCCAAGAAAGCAAACAGCAAAAAGAAGCAGAAAGGGAAGCAGAGAAAAGGGTGGCAATACCCCCCTCCTGACTCAGAGGACGACGAATCAGAAGCAGAGGAGGAAGTCACTCCCACAGAGAATACTGAGACAACCCAAGGAAAAGAGACCCAAAAGGAAATCATATCAGCTAACAAGGTTTCACAATCCTATTCAACTCAGGCAGAGAAGACAAGTGAGGATCTGAGTATGGGAGGGATCAAACGGCATCATCCCTCTGATACTTCAGACTCAGACAAGGATACAGGTCCACAGAAAGCAGAAACACAGTTAGTCCTAGCTACGATCGAGTCCACCCAAGGAGAGTGGCGCAAGGTCGAAAAGAAGAAGGGGAGAAAAACATGAGGTGTGAGTTTCTACTCACTCTCTGGAACCAGTTTTTATGGTCCCCTCCTCCCTTATTTTTCTCTTTTTTCTCATTCTTTCTGAATGCACGGTAGCCTCGCTACGTCGCATTGTGTGCCAAAGCACACGAGCCCAATGGGCAATATCTGAAAATGCTTCAATGCATATGCTATGTGTAACTTTTCATTTTCATAAATAAAAGGTTACCGATTTTTTCTGTGGAAAAAAAAATAAAATAAAAAATAACAATAAATAAATAAATAAATTTAATAAAAAAAAAAAATTTAATTAAAAAAAATAATAAAAAAATAAATAAAATTAAAAAATATATAAATAAATTAATTAATTAAATTTTTTATTTTTTATTTTTATATTTATTTTATTTTATTTTATTTTATTTTTTCTCCCACTAAGAATATAAGGCAGGGATCCAACATCTGCTTATATTCCACCCATCATCTCTATTGAGATTTACGGGTCGTTTTTCGATTTCTAAAGCCTCTCTTAACTTCCAATGATGGAAATGGTCAATCCTAGCTATGACCTTGGCCTCTTCAATGCAGATATGATGGTTAGTCTTTTCTGCATGTTCAGCTAGGGCAGAGGTGCGTGAACTTCTATGCTTAATGTCAGCAGCATGTTCACTGATCCTTTGGTTAATAGATCAACCAGTTTCACCAATGTAAGGAGTCCCACAAGAACAAGGAATAATATAGACACCTTTTCCATCCCTAGGATTTACCGAATCCTTAACCGATTTAAGAGAGCTGCGAATCGTGTTAAGAGGCTTGAAGGATGAAAAAACCTTATGTTTCTTAAGGATCCTAGCAATACTATCGGTGGTTCCCTGGATAAAAGGAAGCCTTACCCTACTAGCCCACTGATTAGGTTCATTTAAATTTTTATTTCTAACTAAGGGACCTTTTTCTGCTTTAAGAAAAGCCTTAAGGCCTTGAGACTCACTATAACCATTATTACGAAAGACACTAAGGAGATGGGTCTTTTCCCCCTCAAGGTGAGAATTATTAGAGATTCTCAATGCCCTGGTAGCCAAGGTATTGAGAACACCTAATTTTTGAGCAAGGAAATGATGAGAACTAGCATGAAGATATTGCTCATTTTTTTTTTTTTTTAAATTAAATTTATTTATTTATTTATTTTTTAATAAATTTATATATATATATATATATATATATATATATTTTCTTCAGAAATAAGAATAAAATATTATAATATAATAAGTAATAAATAATTAAATGAAATAAATAACAATAATAATAATAATTAATTAACTAAAATATGAAGGTTTATAAATATATTTTATTAAATAATTAAACTTTTAATTAATTAAATAAAACTAGCCATTATAAATTTAAAAGTTTTATTTAATAATTAAATAAAAAAATTTATTTAATAATTAAATAAATAATTAATTTAATTAAAATAGAAATAGCAAGTCAAACTAGTTGTTATCCTAACGGCTAGTTTAGCCATTTCTGCATCTATTTAAACTTAACGTTCAGATCTGATCTCTCACTTAGCCCTGATGATGAACCACATTGGTTGGTTCGAAATGCGTCGACAATGTTCATTTTAATGTGATTATTACCGAAAAATTCTTCATAATTTTACTATGGATCACAGAAGCCAAAATTCTATAAATGCTATGGGAATGTCGGATGTATTTAGAGTAGTGGAACCCAAACATTTATGATTTTGTCGATACGTAATATGGATATGCATCTTTTGATATATGACTAGTATATGGTTCGCCATTTGTTTTATTATGGTATTATGTTAAATGCATGTGATAAGTGCCAATGTAAAATATTGTTTGCAATGCTATCTACATAGTGATTCTGGGCTCTAGGTACATGACCGAATGTAATGGATTCAAATTCACGTATTAAGAGCTTCACTAATAAATATGTTCTAAAAAGGACATGGTTATTCACACGATACACACCATTCATTTGCATGACAAGCATCAAGGGATCTAAACGAACATCAAGATGAAGGATGCGATGATCTAGGGAATTGACTAACAAACCTATCACTGCATCATATTCGGCCTAGTTATTGGTGGCAGATCCAATGCATACGTTGTTAGAGAGGACTAACAAATGCAAGGGGGTAAAATTGGCCCAAGCTGTTGAGGCTAGATTCCGAGAGAAGCAAATTTCACCATCGACATGGCCAATATATGGTGTGGATGATGGATCTAGCTGAAAGGCGCCACAAGACAACAAATGAGATGATGGAGGACAATGCAAGCTACCTAAATGCATGACAAAAATAAGTACATACATGTTGATGGGAGTTTCTATGGGTAACATTTCTTGAGGTAAAGTGCATTGCGAGGGTTAGGAAGGAGTTGGCCTTCGAAATCCTTTAGAAGGTATGCCCCCTTGCCCAAACATCAGGAGGTAATGTAATGGCCACAAGATGGATGTGGATAGAATTCATAGGTTCGATGCAAGGGGTAATAAAACCAATCGACCTCACTGTGATTGAAGTCTTTGGACTCCACAACATACTGATCATGGGTGTGCAGCGGAAGGAAATACGCATGATGGTGCATATCACCCAAGGGAAAATTAGGGGTGGTCATGGCTTCCATAATGTCTTCATCAGAATGGAAGATGGGAGGATGGGTGGAAGGGAGACCACATGACGTGACAGGGCTACTTGGCACATTATAATGATAAATATGGTTCACACACGCATCACTATGGAGGGTATACGAAGAGATAGTAGATGAAACATCCATCGATGTTGAGACCAAGATGTTCGCCAAGGGATGTTCGACTGAAACAAAAGGGGGTGCCCCCGAGGGGTCTTCCACCATGGAGCTCATGGATGATGACATGTAGAGAATAATGATCGAAGAGTCCATCATCTCGAAATTGTGGGGGAGGTATCACAATGGGTGTAGAAATGTCCTTTGGTTCTACTGAAGCAGAACTCACAAGTATAGGGGTAAATGATCCACTACGAGCGACCTCTATTTCATGAACTGCCTCAAGGGTGTCATGAAATTCACTGAGACGGGGACAATGATGAGAATAGTGGCCATAAATATCGCGCAAAGATATGGGTGGTTCGTGCGTAACAAATTTAGTTTCTTAGTTGAATCAGGTAAGGTAACATGAATCTATGGGATGTCAGATTCAGGAAACGTCTCGTTGACCACAATTTTGAGATGAGGAAGTTTAGGATAGTTATGGCATGCCCAAAAACATCACACAAAGCACACAGAGGCGACTGCTTTTGAAGCTTAGGAGGAGCAAGAATTGTTTGGGGAGCCTTGTCCTTAGGTTCCTTCTTTTTGGATTTTCCCCCTCACTGGATGCTTTCCCAACAGGAGTAGGTTCCTGTTGAGGTGGTTGTGGAACTGAAGCAAAGGGAGGGGTCATGGAGACCGGTTGAACTAGGGTCAAAGTGATATATGGTTTGAGCTGACCAGGCAAAGTGTTTTATGGGGGATCAATGTACCAGACAGGGATCCCCAGGGTAAAATTAGGAAGACTCAATGTAGCCATAACAGGCACTAAAAAGGCTCCAGAGGGGGGAGCTAAAAACGATATCTAACCGGAAGGGTAATGACCTAGCATAATGGATCCCAAATGTTTAAGGCTAGGGAGAACCATTCCTGGTTGAAAAAGGTTGGGAGAGATAATAGCAGAAGGAGAAGGTCCTTGAGGAGAAGGTCCTGAAGGCTGTGTCGAGTGAACAAAAAAAATCGATCCCATCATCCAAGTGATTAGTTTCCAATGGATATTTTTCATACACCCAGGAAATTTTTTGTCTCTTCATTCCCTGAAAATGGTGCCAGTATGTTATCACTCCGCCAGATTCCCAAGGCTGAAGAAGGAATCCTAACAGAGGTAACCACAAACCAAGCTTTTGATTTGATATCTAGCCCTATCAAATCAAAGAGGGCTCTCTCCAAAAGGGTCACAACTAGAAGGGCTAGAGAAATTAGGGCTTTTAGGCTATATATAGAGTGCATGGGGGTTGTTTTGATTTGATTTGGTTGGGGAATCACTGGATGAAGGAATTAGGTCAAGGAAAGCTAGGTCAGGGAAAATAAGTTAGGGTTGTAAGGATCAATGGGGAAAGGTAGGTATAATGCTTATCACTTGAAGATAATTGTTATGGAAAGGTGTTGAATCTGAAAGAGAGCTAAGAAAAGAATAAAATATGTATTTTTCTTAGACAGAAGAAGGTGAAAAAAATATGACCAGTTACCCAAAACAGAGCATGTGTAAACATGTATTCTGATTATTTGACTTGTAAAAGATCATAACATAGAAATGAAGTGAACATGAACAATACATTCAAACATATGATACTAAAGAAGAGACAATGATAGACATTCAATACCATAAGTATTCACTTAGAATCTCATGATCCAAATGTTCTCCAAATCCATGCATTTTGTCTTCTTTTTCAAAAGGAAAGGCCATAGTTTCTTTGCTTCTTTGCACTCTTCTCCGCTTGACATCTTTGGTGAGGCCTTTCTTAGATCTAAAAAGAGAAGAGATAAAAATCATTCTTTCCATCATTCTGATCTTTTCCTTCTTCTTTTTATTCTCCTGATAGCGTAATGGTTGAGATCCATAGGCTGAGCTAAGATTATGCTCTGATACCACTGTAATATTCCAAAATGGAAAAGACCGGAATATAGAACATATACAACATTCCAAATAAATCAAAATAGGAACATAGCACTAAAATCTAGAAAATTCCAGAAATATGCTGCAACTAGAAATTACATTAAGACATCATAATCTATGAGCAGAAAAAATGGAGCCATATCATTATATATAACAACAAATGAAATTGCACAATGCTCCAAAAGGAATGCACTCAAGCCACAAGATGGTTGAAATACACTAAAGAACCCAAGCACTGGAAATGTTGTACTGCTACTGCTACTGCTGTTGGAAACTACTGCTACTGAGGAGAAGAACCATGTGTGGAAGGCTATTAGAGTTCTTAGAATGATCCGCGCTTTTAACCATAGATTCTACTAAAAAACCCAAAAAAACCCAGAAATGGTTTGGCCAGATTTTAAGTTTGGATTTTCGGCCATTTTTGAGTTGCCCACTGCATTTCTGCTGCCTGACTTACGCACTCCCTGGGAATGAATAATTATATGGGGCTAAATGAATGATATATCAGCTGAAACAACACCCAATCAACTCAATAGGTGAAGGGCTGGTCCCCTCACTGGAAAATAAGCGCAAAAATTGGAGATCTCTCTCCTCCACTACTACACCCCTGCAACACAACACAAATATGAATAGACACTATGTTGCAGCTGAAGAATGAAGCTTGGCCAGAATTTTAGATGTGTGGAAATGATAGTGCAATACTCTTCCAAGAATCTAACTCAAGGTAAGTGGTGGGATTCCCGCTCGGGAACACCCTGTGCTAAACAACATTGCAAGCTCAACTAAACAGCTGAAGGATGCAAGAAGTCATACAGACCACAAAATAAATAATCAATAACATGCCTCACTATGGCTGCCTTTCCCTCCTTATAAACAAGTGTGAGCCTTCTTACCTTGGGTCCCACTCATTAGGGTTTCCTCCACCAAGGAATATTCCTCCCACTATCACTGAGCTGTCTCTATTGATGATCTCCTCCATTCATACCAGCGCTGTTGACTTGGTCAAACTTGACCTTGTCCACATGAATTTTCCCCTGTTCACACATGAGGGTGCAAGATCCAACTATTATTATGATCCCTTTTCACATCAAGAGGGATTTTATGCCTGTTTAAGATATGTATGGGCCTCCTTACCCATTTATTCATCTACTAGGTGTCAAAAGAAAAAAATTATATTCCTATTAGTTGCATGCTAATTTAGGAATATTACACACACACACACACACACACACACACACACACATATATATATATCAAAAAATATGTGTATGTCTTAGTACACAAAAAATGTGTCCATTGGCTCATCGCCAAGAAAAAAGTAATGTCAAGGCAAGGGAAAATCCTCATAATGGGTGCTTGCCCTTGTACATACATAAGAAAGGTCTTGAGCTGAGCCCATCCATCTTAGTCTCGTGGAATGATATCAACACATAGAGCCATAATAGGGCCAACCGTGGCCATCACAAAAGCTATGGGGCGAAGCATTGGACGATGCGCTCGCTCACGAGCCATCACTGTCTCCATGATGAGCTCTACCAAGTCATAATATTATCCTATGGGCATCCCCCGAGTTAGGGCATCCACTCTGTCGCAAGTGTCATGATAGTTGTGAAAATGGGCCTCCATTTCCGCCAAGAAATCCTCTACTACCTCAGCACGCTCCCGCCATTCCTTGGCATCCCCAGCTGCTATGAAACTACCACCCTCCCTGGAGGGTCCTTCTATATCTAAATGGTGCTCTGACACTAGTTGTGCAGGCCTAGGATGAGGCCTCATGTCTACCTGTCTCTGAGGCACGGGTGCCGCTCTTGGGACACCCATGCGTCGAGGGTCATTCCTACCAAGTAGGCCAAAACTCACCCCCAAGGCCCCGCATCTGCAAGTAAACAAATATGGTATCAGTGTTGTCATAAAAAACACATACATATATACATGTAAAAAATACTTAAATGTAAAAAATAAAATTATCATACTTGCTGGTCCCCATGCATAACCAGGAAGGAGGCCTATGTATAGATCCCCCCAGAAGTCCACACCATGGTACAAATACTATAAAATAAAATAAGGTTTGTAGTTAAACCAAACCTCCACGACATTTTTACAGTACCTCCCTACAACTCCACCATCGACTCAGAGCATAAGAGGCTCCCACCGCCATATCCTGGGGTCCCTCAGAGGTCCAACTAACACAACTAGAAAGGGGCGGAGCATCACCACCCTCTTGTACATGATGCTACATAAGATACTTGCATAGGGTAAAACCTGAAGATCCCCCACCTCACCAGTGTGAGCTGGGACGTCATACCCCTGTATACGAAACATGCCCAATCAAAGAAGTGGCCCACTTGTAGCCCTGATAATCGTGCAATCATGGACAAAGCTGCACACTCTGTCAACTTGAGAATCAAGGTTACTTTGACGCAGTCCTCATCAATAACATTGGACCAACAGTGGCCCGCATGCTCTGCCCAACGGAGGATGTCCACATGGCTAGGTGGTAGTGGATATGGTAGCGCCTTCCCATGAAATACAAGAGAAGGTATAATTCACCACTCAACATGATAAGCTTCCTTTTATGATTTGCATATCTTGTCATCATTTATCCAAAGTGCACCCTAGGGTCCATCATCTCGACCATGTTTATCATCACCTCATCTTGAATATGATAAACACCCACTTCGGTCGATAAAGCCTTCCCACTCATGGCTCCCTTCATATTCATAAACCCCCATCCACTATTGGGATCCATGACCACCGACTCTAGTTTTGGAACCATCTCATTTATACGCCTTGATGATCAACCTCATTCCGATTCACTCATCACCTATTTAAATCCCACTCCAGTGTAGAAATTATATACAATAAGCATGCATATATCCAGATTCCCTTGATCTAACAATATTTAAACTTCTTTCTAAATACAGAATCATTCCACTGTTAATCTTTTCCAGAAAATTAATTGCAAACACATGAAGCATAAAAATAAAAACAATCGCACATAACACAGTTGTTTAATGGGAAGTCTTGAAGCTGAAAACCCCAACTATCATATATTATGTATCATGGAGATGATGTAACAATCCTCATACAAAGCTTAATACATCAAGCTCTCAGTACAATATAATCGTCACACACTAACATGAAGAAAACTACAAATCCATGCACTGATTTCTTGCCACCTGATAGCCTACCTCCACTGCGTAATCCATGCTGAATAATATCATTGAATGAATTTGAATTACCCTTGCCTTGACTGCGCAATCCTCATTGGCAACTCCAATGTGTGTGTGATGCAATTAATGCATCACTATAGTCACAATGGATAGTCCATCTTACCCTTTCACCTATCTCTCCACTGAGTCTCCACTGGAACTGACATACACTGTAGTTAACTGCTGTATTTGTTCAGTTGATTAATGAGTTATTATTTATGAATTAATTAACTAATTAATTCACTCTATTCTCACTAGTGTATCATTCAGTTAGACTAGATACAACAAGCTCAACTGAGTCTAACTCACTTTAACTGAGTTAAACTGAATAAAACTCCATGAACTACTCTTCCAACTCTGTGATAAATTTTCCACTTCAGTTCTAACTGAGTCCTCTATGCATGAACCACCAGTAAACCCTAGGAATTGTGTAATTCCTTCAACCCACTGATTTTCCAAATCTGTATACTGAAATAAAGTGCTCCAAGAGAATAAGTTGTTGTTTATTGTCGGATTATTATTAAGAGCTAATAAAAATTGACATGCATCTATTTTGAGATCGATGATCTATAAATAGACTTCGCTGAATATTCTAAAAATAAAATTTCATCTATTTTTCGAACTTGACCAACCATCCACAAATATCATCCTGCAACTTCTGAAATATGATCACCATGTCTAAAAATAGAATTGTGCCAAAAATAGCCTGCGGGCCCACTTAGTGAAGGCGACTGATTTTCACTAAGCTCATCATCTTGTTGAATCTCAACACTCCCTCTCAAAAACATAGGGATTATCCTTCACCCCGATCCTGCCTCTATGGTATTCGAATTTGCTCCTGGTGAGCGCCTTTGTCAGAATATCTCCATCCTGATCTTCCGTAGGAATGTACTGAAGCAACATGATCTTATGCTGCACACAATCTCTGATATGATGATACCAGATATCAATATGTTTAGATCTATCATGAAACACAGGATTAATCAAGAGTTTAATGCAACTGTGATTATCACAATGTATCACTGTAGGATCTAAATGTGAATCGAACAAACCAACCAAGATCTTCCTCATCCATATAGCCTCACATGCAGTTTGACTTGCTGCAATGTATTCTGCTTCCGCTGAACTGAGTGCCACACATCTTTGTTTCCTGCTATACAAAGAAACCGATGTAGATCCGATACATAAAATCCCTCTTGATGTTCTCTTTCTGTCTGTTAGGCTGCCTGCCCAATCTGCATCAATGAAGCCATGAAACTTCACCTCATCCGTCTGTCTATACCATAAGCCATACTCAGATGTGCCCCTGAGATACCTCAGGACATGCTTTCCTGCCTTCCAAAAGAGCTTGGTAGGCTTAACCATCGCTTGTGAAATCTGGTTCACCGCATAGCATATGTCCGGTCTTGTATTAACTAAATACATGAGCGAACCCACCAACTGTCGATAAACAATGGAATCCACTACCTCTGCCGATGTAGCATCCTCTTTCCTCCACCCCCCGAAGAGGAGTGTCGATAGGCTTGTAGCCTTGCATGTGAAACTTCTCCAGTATCTCCCAGGCATACTTGCCTTGAGACACAAATAGTTCACCTTCCTGTTGCCATATTTCCAATCCAAGAAAATAATGAAGGAGGCCCAAATCCTTCATCTTGAACTCCTTTGCAAGATCTGCCTTTCATGAGTGTATCAACTACTCATCACCCGTTAGTATTAAATCATCAACATAAAGAACAATGATTAAAAGCTTACCCTTCACCACAATTTGGTATAGGTTTGCATCTGCCTCACTCTTGGTGAAGCCAAGTCCGGTGAAATAGCTGTCGATCTGTGTGTACCAAGCACGAGGTGCTTGCTTCAGCCCATACAACACTCTTTTGAGCCTGCACACATGTGACTCGCTGTTGTAGATCTCAAATCCTTCAGGCTGCTCAATGTACACCTCTTCCTTCGAGAAGCCCTGGGCAAAAAATCTTGCCTTATACTTCTTGACGCTCCCATCAACAACTTGCTTTACCTTGTAGATCCATCTTGATCCTACAACTGATTTACCCACCGGCCTTGGAACAATCTCCCATGCACTGTTTCTGACAATGGAGTCATACTCCTCCACCATGGCATCTACCCATGTGGGCTCCTACACTGCTTCTTCGAAAGAAGATGGCTCTGTCATGATACACTTGCTCATAAGAGCCATGTATCCAATATAACGGTCAGGTGACTATCTCTATCTGCGCTGTGATGTAGGGACTCCTACATTTTGTGCCGCATCAACCTTCAGTCTCTCAGCTTCTGTGGTATGCTTTCTTCCTTGTCTGATGTTTGGTTCTACATGAGTGGACTCCTCCACTCCATGAATCTCCTCCTATGGCTGATCCACATCTAGAGTCTCACCTTTGGGAACAAGAAGTTCCTCCTCTGCATGCAAGTGTAGCTCCCTCTCAAGAAAAAAATTCATGGCTTTCACCTCATTGAATTTTATATCCCATCGCACCACAGTCATTTGACTGTTTGGAAAATACACACGATAATTCTGGGGTGTTTCTATGTACCCCACAAATATCCCAACTTCTACAGTCAGCTCCAGCTTCTTCCTAGCGTCCTTTGTCACATGAATGTAAAAAGATGAGCCAAAAATATTCAAATGAGAAATATCAGGCTTCTTACCAGTAAAAGCTTCTTTAGGTGTACTCATGCCAAGTACTCTATGGGGACAATGGTTTTGCACATAAACCGCAGTGTTTCATGCTTCCACCCACAAGTGTGTCAGTAGGCCCTGGTCATGCAACATAGCTCGTGCAGCACCCATGATCATTCTGTTCTTCCTCTCCATGACCCCATTCTGCTTTGGGTTACGAGGTGCTATGAGTTCTCTTCGAATTCCTTCTTTGCTACAGAAGTCTTTGAATTCGCCCGAGATATATTCACCATCATTATCTCTCCATAGAGCCTTCACTTTCTTCCCTGACTCCTTCCCCACCAATGCTTTAAACTCACAGAACTTTGAGAATGTTTCGCTCTTCTTCTACATGAATAAGATCCAGCATCTACGAGAATAGTCATCAACAAATATAACATAATACTTATGTTTTTCTGTTGAAGCAACTGAGAAAGTTCCACACACGTTTGTGTGAATTCTCTCAAGTAGCACCGAAGCACGGTTCTCCTTCTCATGAAAGGTGGTCTTCAAAAACTTACCTGTAGTACATCCCTTGCACTGATATGACTGCGCAAGAGTACCCTTGGGAAGTCCAGTAGAAATCTACTACAAAATCTTCAAAGCGCCATGGTGAAGATGGCCCAATCTCCTGTGCCATAATTTTCCCTCATCCTGGCTCACCACTTCTTTTGCTTTGCCCATCATTGCAACGTAGCCATATAACTCCAGCTTGTAGAGATTCTTAACTTGAATCCATATCTTCTTGGTTTGACTCGTTGTTTTATGTCGAAGGAAAGCATTTCCCTCATTGAAAAAAACATCATAACCTTTGTCTTCCAACATTGCGACTGAGACCAAGTTCTTCTTTAGACCTGGAACATGCATAACATCCTTCAATAAGAATGGATTCCCAGACTCCCTCTCAAAGGAAATGGTCCCAATGGCGGTCGCATTGTATCGACCATCGTCGCCCATCTCTATATGCATTTGGAGGTCCTTCTCCTCTAGATCACTAAACAACTGCTTGTCTCCCGTCATATGGAAATATGCACCACTATCAAGATAACACACCGATCCCATTGCGCTTGAAACCAAGCATGTGATCAAAGATAAATCAAATTCAAATTGTGAGGCTAAGGCCTCTCCAACTGCAGCTCTAGCAACCTTCTTGTTCTTCTTCTTATGTGGGCAGTTATTGGCGAAATGCCCATGTTCGTGACAGTGAAAAAACTTCACCTTGGACAAATACTGCTTCTTGCCTTTAGCTTCAGATTTTGAAGGAAATTTCTTCCCCTTCCCTGTCCTTGCTTTGGCATCCAAAGTGAAATTTTATTCATCTTCATTCTTCGATGAAGAATCATCCCTAGTACTCCGCCTTATCTCCTCCTATACAAGATCTGACCAAAGTCGCTCCCATCCTGACAGTTTCTCTCGTCCATTGACAGATTCTTTGTAGCTATGTCAACTCTTCGGAAATCCAAGGAGAGCCAAGCTCACCAAGTCTTCATCATCAATAGTAACCTCCACACTTTCCAGTTCATCCTTGCACTGGACAAACTTTGTAAGATATTTTGGAACACTGTCGCCCTTCTCCATTTTTATTTTTCTGAGCTTGTCTTTAAGCACCAACTTCCTCCGGTCGCTTCTGCTTTGGAAAAAATATGTCAAAGCCTTCCACATTGCAAATGGAGTGGATTTTCCATGAAGGACGGACAAAATATGGTCCTTCACACCTTCCAACAAAATTCTTCTTGTCTTTTCTATCTTCTTTTGCCATGCATCAAGTCCTGCAGCATCACTAGAATCCGGCTTAGGAACATTGCTATCAATGAACTCCTTCAGTCCATTATCCTCCAGTACCGCCTCCATCCTATCCTTCCAGGATATGTAATTCGAGCTACCATCAAGGGCATACTCCAATCGCAACCCATTGAAAGACATTTGAATGTACACTCAACTTCTGCACCAAGAATTTTCTGCAGCAAATTCGAATTTTCCACCAGCACAAACTCAACAATTCTTCACAATTGCAATCTTCAAGAATTAACACTGCTCTGATACCATGTAGGAATTATATAAAATAAGCATGCATATATCCATATTCCCTTGATCTAAAAATATTTAAACTTCTTGCTAAATACATAATCATTCCACTATTAATCTTTTGCGGAAAATTAATTGCAAAAACATGAAGCATTAAAATAAAAACAATCGCACATAACACAGTTGTTTAATGGGAAAGCCTGAAGCTAAAAACCCCAACTATCATATATTATGTATCATGGAGATCATGTAACAATCCTCATACAAATATTAGTACATCAAGCTCTCAGTACAATACAATCGTCACACACTAACATGAAGAAAACTGCAAATCCATGCACTGATTTCTTGCCACCTGATAGCTTGCCTCCACTGCGCAATCCCTGCTGAAGAATAACATTGAATGAATTCGAATTACCCTTGCCTTGAATGTGCAATCCTCATTGGAAACTCCAATGTGTGTGTGATGCAATCAATGCATCACTATAGTCACAACGGATAGTCCATCTTACCCTTTCACCTATCTCTCCACTGAGTCACCACTGTAATTAACATGCACTGTAGTTAACTGCTGTATTTGTTCAGTTGATTAATGAGTTATTATTTATGAATTAATTAACTAATTAATTCACTCTACTCTCACTAGTGTATCATTCAGTTAGACTAGATACAACTAGCTCAACCGAGTCTAACTCACTTTAATTGAGTTAAACTGAATAAAACTCCATGAACTACTCTTCCAACTCTGTCATAACTTTTCCACTTCAGTTCTAACTGAGTCCTCCATGCATGAACCACCAGTAAACCCTAGGACTTGCGTAATTCCTTCAACCCACTGATTTTCCAAATATGTATACTGAAATAAAGTGCTCCAAGAGAATAAGTTGTTGTTTATTGTCAGATTATTATTAAGAGCTAATAATAATCGACATGCATCTATTTTGAGATCGATGATCTATAAATAGACTTTGCCCAATATTCTAAAAATAGAATTTCATATATTTTTCCAACTTGACCAGCCATCCACAAATATCATCCTACAACTTTTGAAATATGATCGCCATGTCTAAAAATAGACTTGTGCAAAAAATAGCCTGCGGGCCCACTGAGTAAAGGCGACTCATTTTCACTAAGCTCATCATCTTGTTGAATCTCAACACTCCCTCTCAACAAGATAGGGATTATCCTTCACCCCGATCCTGCCTCTATGGTATTCGAATTTGCTCCTGGTGAGCGCCTTCGTCAGAATATCTCCATCCTGATCTTTCGTAGGAATGTACTGAAGCAACATGACCTTACGCTGCACACAATCTCTGATATGATGATATCAGATATCAATATTTTTAGATCTATCATGAAACACAAGATTAATTGAGAGTTTAATGCAACTGTGATTATCACAATGTATCACTGTAGGATCTAAATGTGAACCGAACAAACCGACCAGGATCTTCCTCATCCATATATCCTCACATGTAGCTTGACTTGCTGCCATGTATTCTGCTTCCACTGAACTGAGTGCCACAGATCTTTGTTTCCTACTGTACCACGAAACTGCTGTAGATATGATACTGAAAATCCCTCCTGATGCGCTCTGTTGGTTTGCTTGCCCAATCTGCATCAGTGAAGCCATGCAACTTCACCTCATCCGTCTGTTTGTACCATAAGCCATACTCAGATGTGCCCTTGAGATACCTCAGGACATGCTTGCCTGCCTTCCAAAAGAGCTTGGTAGGCTTAACCATCGCTTGTGAAAGATGGTTCACTGCATAGCATATGTCTGGTCTTGTGTTAACTAAATACATGAGGGAACCCACCAACTATCGATAAACAATGGTATCCACTACCTCTACCGATGTAGCATCCTCTTTTCTCCAATTTCCTGGAAGAGGAGTGTCGATAGGCTTGCAGCCTTGCATGTGAAACTTCTCTAGTACCTCTTGGGCATACTTGCCTTGAGACACAAATAGTTCACCTTCCTGTTGCCATATTTCCGATCCAAGGAAATAATGAAGGATGCCCAAATCCTTCATCTCGAACTCCTTTGCAAGATCTGCCTTTCATGAGTGTATCAACTACTCATCACCCGTTAGTATTAAATCATCAACATAAAGAAAAATGATTAAAAGCTTACTCTCCACCACAATTTGGTATAGGTTTGCATCCGCCTCACTCTTGGTGAAGCCAAGTCCGGTGAAATAGCTGTCGATTCGTGTGTACCAAGCATGAGTTGCTTGCTTCAGCCCATACAACGCTCTTTTGAGCCTGCACACATGTGACTCGCTGTTGTAGATCTCAAATCCTTCAGGATGCTCAATGTACACCTCTTCCTCAATGATCCCATTAAGGAACGCAGTCTTCACATCCATCTGATGAATGTGCCAACCCATTTGCACTGAGAGAGCAAGGATGGTACGTATGGAAGAATACTGTGCGACAGGTGCAAAATTTTCTTCATAGTCAATCCCATCGATCTGTGAGAAGCCCCAGGCAACAAATATTGCCTTATACTTATCGATGCTCCCATCAATAGCTTGCTTTACCTTGTAGATTCATCTTGATCCTACAACTGATTTACCCAATGGCCTTGGAACAATATCCCAAGCACTATTTATGACAATGGAGTCATACTCCTCCACCATGGAATCTACCCATGTGGGCTCCTACACTGCTTCTTCGAAAGAAGATGGCTCTGTCACGATACACTTGCTTATAAGAGCCATGTATACAGTATAACGGTCAGGTGACTATCTTTGTCTGCGCTGTGATGTAGGGACTCCTACATTCTGTGCTGCATCAACCTTCAGTCTCTCAGCTTTTGTGGTATGCCTTCTTCCTTGTATGATGTTTGGTTCTACATGAGTGGACTCCTCCACTCCATGAATCTCCTCCTGTGGCTGATCCACATCTACAGGCTCATCTTTGGGAACAAGAAATTCCTCCTCTGCATGCAAGTGTAGCTCCCTCTCAAGCGACAACTTCATGGCTTTCACCTCATTGAATTTTATACCCCGTCGCACCACAGTCATTTGACTGTTTGGAAAATACACACGATAATTATGGGGTGTTTCTGTGTACCCCACAAATATCCCAACTTCTGCAGTCGGCTCCAGCTTCTTCCTGGCGTCGTTTGTCACATGAATGTAAAAAGATGAGCCAAAAATCTTCAAATGAGAAATATCAGGCTTCTTACCAGTAAAAGCTTCTTCAGGTGTACTCATGCCAAGTACTCTATGAGGACAACAGTTTTTCACATAAACCGCAGTGTTGCATGCTTCCGCCCACAAGTGCATCAGTAGGCCTTGGTCATGCAACATAGGTCGTGCAGCACCCACGATCGTTCTGTTCTTCCTCTCCGCGACCCCATTTTGCTGTGGGTTATGAGGCGCAATGAGTTCTCTTCGAATTCCTTCTTTGCTACAGAATTCTTTGAATTCGCCCGAGATATATTCATCACCATTATTGCTCCATAGAGCCTTCACTTGCTTCCCCGACTCCTTCTCCACCAATGCTTTAAACTCATAGAACTTTGAGAATGTTTCTCTCTTCTTTTGCATGAAGAAGATCCAACATCTATGAGAATAGTCATCAAAAAATATAACATAATACCTATGTTTTGTTGTTGAATAAACCGAGAAAGGTCCACACACGTCTGTGTGAATTCTCTCAAGGGTCACCGAAGCATGGTTCTCCTTCTCATGAAAGGTGGTCTTCAAAAACTTACTCATAGTACATCCCTTGCACTGATCTGACTGTGTAAGAGTACCCTTGGGAATTCTAGTAGAAATCTACTGCAAAATATTCAAAGCACCATGGTGAAGATGGCCCAATCTCCTGTGCCATAATTCGCCCTCATCCCGGCTCACCACTTCTTCTACTTTGCCCATCATTTCAGCGCAGCCATCTACCTCCAGCTTGTAGATATTATTAAATCAAATCCATATCTTCTTGGTTTGAACCATTGTTTTATGTCGAAGGAAAGCATTTCCCTCACTGAAAAAAATATCATAACCTTTGTCTTCCAACATTGCGACCGAGACCAAGTTCTTCTTCAGCCCTGGAACATGCATAACATCCTTCAACAAGAATGGATTACTGGACTCCCTCTCAAAGGAAATGGTCCCAATGGCGGTCGCACTGTATTGACCATCGTCACCCATCTCTATATGCATTTGGAGGTCCTTCTCCTCTAGATCACTAAATAACTCCTTGTCTCCCGTCATATGGAAAGACGCACCACTATCAAGATACCACACTGATCCCATTGCACTTGAAACCAAGAATGTGATAAAATATAAATCAAATTCAAATTGCGAGGCTAAGGCCTCTCCAGCTGCAGCTCTAGCAACCTTCTTGTTCTTCTTCTTCTGTGGGCAGTTATTGGCGAAATGCCCATGTTCGTGACAGTGAAAAAATTTCACCTTGGACAAATACTGCTTCTTGCCTTTAGCTTCAGATTTTGAAGGAAATTTCTTCCCCTTCCCTGTCCTTGCTTTGGCAGCCAAAGCGTAATTTTATTCATCTTCATTCTTTGATGAAGAATCATCCCTAGTACTCCGCCTTATCTCCTCCTATACAAGATCTGACCAAAGTCGCTCCCATCCCGACAGTTTATCCCGTCCATTGACAGAGTCTTCGTAGCTATGCCAACTATTCGGAAACCCAAGGAGAGCCAAGCTCACCAAGTCTTCATCATCAATAGTAACCTCCACACTTTTCAGTTCATCCTTGCACTGGACAAACTTCGTGAGATGTTTTGGAACACTGTCGCCCTTCTCCATTTTTATTTTTCTGAGCTTGTCTTTAAGCACCAACTTCCTCCGGTCGCTTCTGCTTTGGAAAAAATATATCAAAGCCTTCCACATTGCAAATGGAGTGGCTTTACCATGAAGGATGGACACAATATGGTCCTTCACACCTTCCAACAAAATTCTTCTTGTCTTTTCTACATTCTTTTGCCATGCATCAAGTCCTGCAGCATCACTAGAATCCGGCTTAGGAACATTGCTATCAATGAACTCCTTCAGTCCATTATCCTCCAGTACTGCCTCCATCCTATCCTTCTAGGATATGTAATTCGAGCTTCCATCAAGGGCATACTCCAATCGCAACCCATTGAAATACATTTCAATGTACACTCAACTTCTGCACCAAGAATTTTCTGCAGCAAATTCGAATTTTCCACCAGCACAAACTCAACAATTCTTCACAATTGAAATCTTCAAGAATTAACACTGCTCTGATACCATGTAGAAATTATATAAAATAAGCATGCATATATCCATATTCCCCTGATCTAACAATATTTAAACTTCTTGCTAAATACATAATCATTCCACTATTAATCTTTTGTGGAAAATTAATTGCAAACACATGAAGCATAAAAATAAAAACAATCGCACATAACACAATTGTTTAATGGGAAATCTTGAAGCTGAAAACCCCAACCATCATATATTATGTATCATGGAGATCATGTAACAATCCTCATCCAAATCTTAGTACATCAAAATCTCATTACAATACAATCGTCACACACTAACATGAAGAAAACTGCAAATCCATGCACTGATTTCTTGCCACTTGATAGCCTGCCTCCACTGCGCAATCCCTGCTGAAGAATAACATTGAATGAATTCGAATTACCCTTGACTTGACCACGCAATCCTCATTGGCAACTCCAATGTGTGTGTGATGCAATCAATGCATCACTATAGTCACAATGGATAGTCCATCTTACCCTTTCACCTATCTCTCCACTAAGTCTCCACTGGAACTGACATGCACTGTAGTTAACTGTTGTATTTGTTCAGTTGATTAATGATTTCTTATTTATGAATTAATTAAATAATTAATTCACTCCACTCTCACTAGTGTATCATTCAGTTAGACTAGATACAACTAGCTCAACTGAGTCTAACTCACTTTAACTGAGTTAAACTGAATACAACTCCGTGAACTACTCTTCCAATCTGTCATAACTTTTCCACTTCAATTCTAACTAAGTCCTCCATGCATGAACCACTAATAAACCCTAGGAATTGCATAATTACTTCAACCCCCTGATTTTCCAAATCTGTGTACTGAAATAAAGTGCTCTAAGAGAATAAGTTGTTGTTTATTGTCAGATTATTATTAAGAGATAATAATAATCGACATGCATCTATTTTTAGATCGACGATATATAAATATACTTCACCCAATATTCTAAAAACAGAATTTCATCTATTTTTCCAACTTGACCAATCATCCACAAATAGCATCCTGCAACTTCTGAAATATGATCACCATGTCTAAAAATAGACATAGTCTAAAAATAGACTTGTGCCAAAAATAGCTTGTGGGCCCACTTAGTGAAGCGACTCATTTTCACTAAGCTCATCATCTTGTTGAATCTTAACATCTGGGGCCACCACTAATATTTTGTGATATATCAAGCATGACGCATCACTATGTTCCACATTTTTCCTAGCACACCCTCATTGATATAGCTCATGTGTGTCACTTTATCCTCATCACCATCCCCACACCAAGACCAACCTATGGGGACCCACCCTCAGTAAAAAACAAAACCATCCTCGCATCATTATGCAGGACCCACAAATGTTATTGGGGCACCCGTATCTGTGTTTGTACATCCAAACCAATTTTACATTCTTTTGGAAAGTGTACAATTTTTTTTTAGGAAAAAGACTCCCACACATATTTTTATGTTTCATACCTAGCGAAAATTTCTAGTCACCCTTAGTTGGGGCTTGAAAATTTATCACCAATCCCTATCACGACATTCATAGCATAATTACACACACCTTGGATGTCCTACTGACTCCAGTACTACCCCTATTATAAATTATTTTGACTACAGCCACTTGCATTATAGTCTCGACCTCGAGCCAGTTATCAAGAACCATTACTTATAACTAGCTCTCGTTATCATGACTTGTTAACCCACCATGTTACAATGTTCTTAACTAGAAACCTTGATTTCATGTATCAACAGTTTTTGGATGGTTGATGCTTCTTTCCTGTCGACTTCACCAATCATATTACAAGATTGAGGTAGTACCGTGGATAGGTCCCCCCTTTTTAGAACATCCTCGGGTGGCATAATGGGAATCAAAATTTCCCATTGACGTCATTGATCCCCCTGACATTCGACATCAACACCAGTTTTCATGTCAAGTTGGTATCATACTTCATAACTGCTGCATCTATGCCATTTAGTTGAAGACCCATGCATACATGAGCACCTCACTCATAAAGCACTTGACCTAGACGATTCATAGGGGCACCAAATTTAGTCTATTTGTTCATAGTAAAAACTCCCTTGAGGGTGTCAACAGTTATCATCACCAGCCAACATCATGCCACTTACCACAATGTGACTAGACAAAACCAATATATGTTAGATCGTATTAACTAGTCATCATAACGAGCATGGGACATGCTCGTCTCGTAGAAAAATTTCTTATTTTATCACACATGTTTCCCATAGAGAATGGTTACCCCTTCTCTTCAGTCAAGGTATCCCTATACTCATCTCTGAAGCAAGTTACTCTCTCTCTCTCTCTCTCAAATATGTTACACAAACTATCAGTCAGAATAGAAAACGTGATGTATTTCGACTATAGGTTTGCTCCTAGACCTCATACATCGGGGGGAAACTGTTAACACTAGAAAATCATACAATGCAAAAGAAATTACAAATTGTCTAGAAAAAGGTACAAATAAATATTTTCTAGCCAAAGACATCATGGAAATAATAAAAATTTAACTTTTAAAAAGGTCATAAGAGGAAAATTTTGATCACACACTAGAAGAAAGGTGGAAATGAGAAACCACACAACTTTTCCTTTAAAAGCCGCGTGGTCGAAGGAAGGGAAAAATCAACATTTCAGGACCACTTCCCACACTTGGGGAGGGGATTCCCTGACATATCCAGTCAAGGACAAACGAATTGAGGTTTCCTTGAAGATATGCAATCCTCAATGGAATCATCTTGTCTTACTCTTGGGTCATTATTACTCTTGAACGAAGGGAGAGAAGATGGGTTCAATTTTTTCTATATAAACAAGCCATGGGAAGAGACATTGTTACGCTGACCAAAGTGCTATTAGAGCAACACCACATTTAGTTTTTGAATCAAATGAAGTGAGAGCACTAACATGTTGTTCATATTGCTTCTAAGAAATCCAACATATTAGTAAGAGCAGAAGAGTCTACCATAGGAGAGAATTCACACATCTTTTGAGAGAGAGGAGAAGCTTGCAAAGAGACATAGGAAAGGGGCCTCCTTGCTGAGGATATTTTAGAAACATAGCTCAAAGGATTCTCTGCAAGTGTTTTTAGTATTCTATTGTATTATTCTACCACAAACAACCAATAAAGGGATTATTTTTCCATTTTTGCGTTGACTTGTTTCTCCATTGAGCATTTTTTGTATTTGTATATTTTGTTTAAGTTCATGTTTGTAGATGCATTTTTTTCACTATTTGAAATGATTTGTTTTGTTTAAGTTTGTCCACTAACAACACCAATTATCTCTATGATCCTTGTAGGGAACAACCAACTGTTAAGGAGGTGTTATTTGGTACTCCATTGCCACAAAAACACTAACATAGCTTCTAAAAATAAACTGGGATTCAACAACATATGCACAACCTACAATAGCATATGAATAACCCATGAAAGTATTCACATAACAATAAAACAACAACCATACCATAGTGCATCAACATAACACATTGCATCAACATATCCATCCATCTTTGACTGGAAACACATCTATGAAGAATACCACACATCTGTTCTTCTTGGAAGACCACACCTCTATCAACAAATAAACATAGCAATAATAACAATTATATCATCAACTGACCCACTCTAATTTTCCATCAAACACAACTTTGCCAACATAAGAAAAATCACATATCTAGATAACATAAACTTATTACATGCCTCATTGTAGAGATGATATGATTTGGAGGTATCTGACTACCCTAAGAAGATACAATTTCGAGTCCTTGAACCAATTTTTTTTCTTTCTTCCTTAGGAATCAGGGAATATAAAGTGGAAATAAAGATCCCGAGATGCCTTACCAAAGGAATGCGACCATACCAAATTTCATAAGGAGTTGTGTTTTTGATAGCATGAGATGGAAATGTGTTTTTAAGATATAAAACACATAGAACTACATCATCCCATAACATCAAATTGACATTTTTGAAAAACATAATTGGATAAACAATGTTTAGGATAGTCATGTTCATTCTTTTAGCTACACCATTCTATTGAGGACTATATGGCACAATTGTTTGATATTGAATCCCATGTTGAAGGAGATAGTTTTCATATTAATTTGAGGCATATTATTTTCCATTATCAGTAAAAATAGAGCCATTATGAGATTGTGCGTAATTTTCAATCTTTTATCACTCTATAATTTCTGAGGTTGCAAAAGAAATTATAGAGGTAACCACAAAACCACTTTGGAAGCTGGGATCTATCCCTGCCAGCTTCATAGATGGATCTCTCTGTCAAAGTTAGATTTGTTTGTATTAAGATACTAGGCTAGTTACGAAAGTTCAGTGTTTGTTTGATTGATTTAAATTGTTTGGTTTATTAATGTCTAAATTTCCATTGGGTTATGGAGTCTAAGACTTAAAACAATGGATCTGTTTCAGCTTTTATAGATAGATTTCATAGGGAAAGGCAGTCAAGCTAATTGGATTATGTAAATTTAAATGAAGTGAGTAGGAAGAAGTGAAAGAGTTTACATTAAGTAAAGAGAAACTAAGAATTCATTTACTTAATTTCAGTTGAAAACTTTGAAATTATTCAAAGGTTGAATCAAAGTGTGCATTAAAACAAATTTTGTTCTTTCAATTTATTGTTGAATAATTCAGATTATGAGAACACATAAGCATGGTAAAAAAATAAAGTAAACACATAAACAATGATAGATACACTTCAACAACAACTTGACACAAGAATCCTGTGAAGGAGCTTTCTGTACTGATAAGTCCATTGGAACTTGAAAATTTACAATAGCTTTCTTGGATGCAAAAATTGATCTGAATTTGATTGTTATTTTTTTCTGTGCTAATATCAGTTTCAGATTTATAATAAAAGTGCTAATGTTTGCTTCTTGTACAAGGGTTTATGGAAGTGGTTATGATTGATAAACAAGTAAACTTTTGGAGATTAAGTTGATTTCATGAACATAAATGCATGGAAACTAAATGCTAAACAACAACATATAAACACACAACAAACCATGACAATTGAATCAATAACACATTGTGTTGATGAAGGAGTTCACCCCTCCTGGGCTACATCTCCTTGGTCTAGCTTCCATGGAATGGGCCTTTTTCTTCGCTTCAATTGTTAAAAAGTGTTGTTCTACAATCTCCTATTTCCTCTGCAACCTACTCCAATGGCTCCAAAACATAAAAATATATAAAGAATGACTCTTCCTGAGCCAAAATTGGTCGAAAATTGGCTCTGTTATGGTAAAAACAAATTTTCCTACTATTTCTCCTCCAAATTTGGAAAGAATCCAGCTAACCCTACTATTTTTGGAGAAATTTTCCTATAAAGGCACTGCTGCCAACTTTACTGCCAGTTAAAGTGCGGGATTAACTACCAGTTAACGATGACTTAATTAGGATAAGCAGGTCATTAATTTCGCAGTTATCTGTTGGTTGGAGAGGGGATTAGTTTAGGCTTTAAACACAGATTAAAATTTAATAAACAAGTTTATTATTAACATAATCCTGTAGTTGTAATAGGCCTTCACCTGCGGTTTTGCATTGAGATCACATGGGAGGGTTTTGGCCCCCTCCGAACCGTCGTCGTCGGTGCTGACATAACTTAAATGGTGGTCAGGTCCTTAATGGTTAAAAACCATCATAGGAGCTCGACGGTAAGGCATATGCATAGCACAAGGGTATTCATGGGTTTGACCCCAACCCCCACACCAATATTTTGTTGCACCATAAAATTAAAAATCCCATAGTCGAAAACTATGGTATAAAATTAATATCCTTCCGCTTATGTATTGACCGCCGCTCTAGGGTATAAACTTTGGATTATATAATATGCCCATCCGCCATTCAAATTTTTCTATTTGCCATAGATAGAGCCTGTCCACCATAGGTAGAGCCTTCGCCATAGTTAGAGTATATCTACCATAATAGAGTTTGTCCACCATAGTAGAGTCTGTCTGCAAGTTTAGTATAAGGTCCACACCTTAAGATAAAAGATATGTATGTGGCCCATATAATCTGTCCATCAACTAATAGTTAGACCTTAGGTTAGAGCTCGAGTATAACATGTCTGTTGAGAACTATGAATTGTGAATAATTTCAGAAATTTCAACAGTTCTAAGGTTAGATAGGTCCACCAGAGGGGACACATGGTGGCCCGTGGCTGTGCCACGTGTCCAACTCTGGTTGGACTATTCCAACCTAAAAAAAAATTCTCCTTCAACCTTAGGAATAGATGTAAGAATATTTCACTTCCAAATTTCACTAGAAAATCTAACCGTGACACTTGTCACAATGTAATTGGGATAAAATTGGATAATATTCCTTGGATATACCTGGAGTGCTGACTAGACTACATGTCATCAGTGTGTCACTGTTCTGCAATTTTTTTACCTGTTTGGGAAAATAGACAACAAGTCATAACTTCTTCATCCGGAGTTGGATTTTGATGAAACAAATTGCACCAGAATCATGGTGAGAAGCTCCACATGGTCGTTCTGGATTGGATAATTTCTAAGAACTTTCATTTTTGAGCTAAATATTGAGCCTTTGGTCATTCCTCTCCACTAGAAGCCTTTTGTACCCTAAAAGATACTATCAATTGTTCAGCAGGTGAGGGTGCAACTCCCTCACCCTTTCAATCTCCATCCATTTGGCCTTGGAAGGATTTTTTCCCTTGAGTCCCACTCTAAGGTATTCAATGTTCCCTCTTCTTGAAGTTCTGGTTCTTCTGTCAAGTATGAGATCTTGCTGAAGTTCATCAAGATATTCTAGCGAGAAATCATTTATTGATGGCAGCTGAACATGCTCTCCTTGATCATCAATCAAAGGAGGCTCAAAAAATCTCAAATTCTCAACATTAACGACATAATATATTTTCATATAAGGAGGAAAGTCTAGCTTAAATGCATTGCTACCAATCTTTTACGAAATTTTAAAAGGACCATAACGGATTGGCTTAAGCTTTTTACCTTTCCCTTGCAATGTTTATTTACTGATATATAGAAAAACTTCATCTCCAACCTGGAATTTGTGATCAACATGGTGTTTATCATGCTTTGCCTTGTAACTGCTTTGACTCTTTTCAAGTTGTTCTTGCACTGTGTGATGTACCAACTGAATTTTCTCAATGAACTTCCTTGCCTTATCTATGTCACTATGACCATCTATAGCGAGATATTTCTCAAATATGAATTCCAAAGGCGACCTTGGAAAGTACCCAAGACATGCCTCAAATGGTGATGTGTTTGTGGAAGAATGCTTTGCCTTGTTGTATGCATATTGAATGTAATGCAAATTTTCATCCCACAACTTGGGATGTTTTTTGAAATAACCTCTAAGAAGATGAATGACTGTCCTGTTAACCACCTCGGTCTGACCATCTATTTTCGAATGAAATGTTGTACTCTTATTCAACTTTGTGTCCATCATGTCCCACAATTTTGACCAAAAATTCCCAACAAATCGGGAATCTCGATCACTTACAATAGAAGTAGGAAGACCAAAATGAACCCATAAATTTTGAAAGAAAAGATGAGTTGTTTGTTCAACTGTAATTTGTTTTTTACATGGCATCAAAAGATACATTTTGCTGAACTTATCTACCACAACATACAAGTAATCATGACCTTTCCTTGACATTGGAAGACCTCCTACAAAATCCATTGAGCTACACTCCCAAGGATGTGAAGGAACCGGAAGTGGAGTGTACAATCCAAGTTTCCTATTACTAGGCTTACTTATTGCACACAAAGAACATCCTCTAATAAAATGAGATACACTATCAATCATGCGTGGCTAATAACAATATCTTTGGATATTCGCTACCATCTTGCCTACACGGGAATGTCCAACAATCATTGAAGTATGCGCCTCCCTTATGATATTGCTTCTTTCTCCCCGTGGAATACATAACTTGCCCAAGAGTTACAACAAACTATTATACACATGATAATCTAATTCTTCAATTTGGTTTCCTTGACTCAAGTTTTCATACACATATTGAAAATAGCTATCATATGCATATTATTCAATGTAACTTTCATGCATAGTTGAATTGTGCTTGAATATAATAGATGAATTTACAATAGGCCTAGAGAGCATATCAACTACCTTATTGTAGATTCCCTTTTTATACCTAATAACTAAATGAAATTTTTGTAGAAATCCCATCCATCTGAAATGTCTTGATTGCTGTAACTTTTACTGTGATTGTAAGTACTACAATGGCTAATGGTCGGTATGGATAATGGTCTCTTTCCCCATCAAATAGTGCTTCCATTTCTTCACACTTTGTACCAATGCATATAACTCTTTTTCATTGGTGGGATAATTAGTCACAAATCCATTAAAAATTTCAGAATGAAACAAAATAGGCTTACCATGTTGCATGAGAATTACTCCCATGGCGTAATCACTTGCATCTTTTTGGATCTCAAATGGCTATCTAAGATCCAACAGAGCCAATACCGGTGATGAACTGATCTTTTGTTTTAAAGCATAAACTTCTTTTTGCTGCATATCTCCCCAATGGAAGACTTTCTTGACACTTTTCAATACACGTAATAGAGCTGTAATGGAATAAAATTTAGAAATGAATTTCCTCCAATAATGTGTTGCCCCAAGAAAGCTTCTTACCTCCGTAACTGTATTGGGCTTGGGCCAATTTAGAATGACCTCTACTTTGGAAGGATATATCTTCAACTCACCTCCTCCAACAATGTGTCCCAAATACACTAAAGAAGTCTTGCCAATCTCACACTTCGACATCTTTAAAAATAACTGCTCTTTTTTCAAGACATCAAGTACCTTGTTCACATGCATGACATGTTCATTTTTTGATTTGCTGAATATCAAAATATCATCTAAGTAAAAAATGATGAAGTCATCTAGAAATGGTCTTAGAATTTCATTCATAACTCTCATGAAAGTAGATGGAGCATTTGTTAGATCGAATGGCATAAATAGCCACTCAAACAATCATTGTCTAGTTTTAAATTCAGTTTTCCAAATGTCCTCCTCAGCTATTCTAACTTGATGATAACCACTTCGTAGGTCTAGCTTAGTGAAATAATTTGCATACCTTAACTAATCAATAAAATCATCAAGGCATGGGAATGGATAGTGATTATTTACTGTGATTTTATTCAGTGCACGAAATTCTATGCACATGCGCCAAGTCCCATCCTTCTTTGGTACCAAAAAAATCAGTGAACCACATGGTGAAGTAGATGGGCGTATGATACCTTTGTTCAACAATTCTTGGATTTGCTTCATTATTTGTAAACTCTCCATAATTTACATGCGATACATACCAATGTTTGGAAGTGGAACATCCTGCTGCAACTGAATCTCATGTTGAATTCCCCTCTTGGAAGGTAACCCACTTGGTTCTTGAAAAATCTCGCCATGCTGACTTACCACATCAAACAAATCAGATTTTATTTTTTCATCACATCCTTCAAAAGTTTCATAGTCAATATCATCCTTTTTCTTGATCATGAGAAGCACATAATTTTTACTTGCATTAAGTCGTCTCTTCATCTGCCCTGCATTAACTAAATAAATATTCAGCTTTTTGTGATAAGCTCTCACAATATATTCCACCACATCCTTAAGAAAATGATATTTTTTCTCATGGCAATAAAATACCACTTTCCTGTCATACAAATATGGACTTCCCAAGATAATCCCAGAAATTTCAAGTGGAACCACATCTAACTCGACTTCATCAACAAAGTTTGTAGTAATGGAAAATCGAAATATGAATTTCCTTGTAACTTGTAACTTGGCATTCTTAACTATCCAACCCAAAGGGTATGGTTTATGATGTGGTACGGTTTCAAGGTTAAGCTTTTTGACCAAGTCTTCTGAAATCATGTTTTCTTGTGACCCACTATCAAACAATGCATCAATCTTTGTATGATTTTAAATCACCCTTACATGGAACAATTCTATCATTGTGTCTTCATTTGGAGTGTTGTTGTGACAATTTGAGGAACTAGTACTTGATATGGCTTCTTTTCCCTTCTTGACCATGGCTACGATCTTTGTCTCATCATCGAAATAAGATCCAGGATCATGTTGTGTGGTGGCAGTCATATTTTTTTTCCCCTTGTTGTTTGGTTTCTTAGGCCTTAGTTCGGGATGTAATTTCCAACAGTGGGTTTCATCATGCCCTTCTTTGGAATAATGTTTGCATGTATTTTTCTCCCCTCTTTCTTAACACTTGCATTCTTCTTTCGCTTCCATTTTCCTCCATTCTCTTTTCCCTGACCCTTGAATGGATTCTTCTTACTACCCTCTTCCTGAATGTTCTTTCCACTTTCTTCAAGATGCGTGGCTTACACACATAATTCATCTAAATCGATTGGGTTAAACATAAGGATAATCTATTTCAAATAGGAATGTAAACCCCCAATGTATTTCAAGAGTGTGTCTTGGGAATTCAAGTTTACTCCTAACAACAAAACCCTCTTTCTAAACTCCTCGATATACTCTTGAACTATTTGGCCCTTAAGTTTCCTAAAGTTTTTCCAACTAATAATTGATTTTTTCATATAGGCTAATGGATAAAATTGTCCTTTAATTGAGGAAATAAACTCAACCCAAGAAATATTGGATATATTACCATGGATTCACATTTACTCTTGAGTCTTTGTTTCCCACCAGACTAGTGCTGCTCCTTCTAGCCTCAAAGAAGCCAAATGGATCTTTATGTCGTCCTCTTGTAGATTCTGAATTCTGCAGTATACCTCCAATTGACGGATCCAAATTTCCAGCTTCTTTGCATTTACCTCACCATTGTACATGGGAAGTTCAAACTTAATGTCCAATTTGAGTAATGGAGTTTTTCCTTTTGGGGTATTTGAATGAGTGTGGGTGGTTTTTGTGGTGGAAGTGGAAGAAGATGCTGATGAAGATGATGAGGATGAGGATGGTGGAGATGGAGGTGGCTTTCCTCCACTACCCTTCGAACTCTTCTCTTCATCCTTCTTATCATCTGAAGTTCCTTCTCCATGTGGAGGCTTAGAACCTTCTCCTGCCCTTTTAGCAATGAATGCATGAAACATGATTTTAACCATCCTCTTAATGTCATTTAAGTATCTCTTGACATATTCCTCTTTTGAATGTCCTTGAGTCTCTCCAACACCTGACATGATGGCTAAGGATTCAAGCTCAACTTCTGATGCTTGTACCTCTTCAATCAACTCATATTTTTATGCAATTTGTACCTCTTCAATATTAGCTTCTAGAGATAGAACTTGTGGTGCTTCAAGTGTAGCTATGAGTGGAACTTTAGGTGATGATGATGCTCTTTCAGCTCTCCTTCTTCTGGTCCTAACCTCTGGACTAGAAACCAATAGCTTCCCTTCTCCTCTCTACAACTTTAACCTTGTAAGCATCACAAAATTGAAACTATTAAAACCCTTCTTGCACAATCTCAAGAAAAAAAAGCAAATAACCTTTTCTCTTATACCATCTTGTTTTGAATTTTATTATTAGTTTTTGTTGTGCTAATATCGGTTTCAGATTTATAATAAAAGTGCTAATGTTTTATTCTTGTACAAGGGTTTATGGAAGTGCTTATGATTGATAAACAAGTAAACTTGTGGAGATTAAGTTGATTTCATGAACATAAAATCATGGAAACTAAATGATGAACAACAAAATATAAACACACAAAAAACCATGACAAGTGAATCAATAACACATTGTTTTGATGAAGGAGTTCACCCCTATTGGGCTACATCTCCTTGGTCTAGCTTCCATGGCATGGGCCTTTATATTAGCTTCAATTTTGAAAAAATGTTGTTTTACAGTCTCTTGTTGCCTCCACAACCTACTCCAATGGCTCCAAAACATCAAAATCTACCAAGAATGAATCTTACTGAGCCAAAATTGGTTGAAAATTGGCTCAGTTATGGAAAACAACATTTTTTCCTACTATTTCTCCTCCAAATCTAGAATGAATCCAACTAACCCTGCTATTTTTAGAGAAATCCGCCTAAAAAGGCATTTCTACCAACTTTACTGCCAATTAAAGTGTGGATTAACTAGAAGTTAATGGTGGCTTAATTAGGATAAGCGCGTCATTAACTGCGCAGTTATCTGTTGGTTGGAGAGTGGATTAGTTGAGGATTTAAATGTGGATTAACATTTAATAAACATGTTTATTGTTAACATAATCCCACTATTGTAATAGGCCTTCGCCCGTGGTTTTGCACTGAGATCACATGGGAGGGGGTTGGCCCCCTCCGAACCCCCATCGTCGGTGTTGACTTAACTTAAATAGTGGTAAGGTCCTTAATGGTTAAGAACCATCATAGGAGCTCGACAATAAGGCATATGCGTAGTGCGGGGGTCGTCATGGGTTCGACCCCGACCCCCGCACCAATATTTTGTTGCATCATAAAATTAACAATCCCATAATCGAAAATTATGGTATAAAACTAATATCCTCCCACTTATGTGTTGACCACCACTCCAAGGTATAAACTTTGGATTATATAATATGTCCATCCACCATTCAAATGTGTCTATCTGCCATAGATAGCGCCTGCCCACCATAGATAGATCCTCCGCTATAGTTAGAGTCTGTCTTCCATAATAGAGTATGTTCGCCATAGTAGAGTCTGTCTGCTAGTTTAGTATAAGGTATAGAAATTATGATAAAAGATATGGATTCAACCCATACAATTTGTCCACCAACTGATAGTTAGACCTTAGGTTAGAGCCCGAGTATAACATGTCTGTCCAGAACTATGAAATGTGAATAATTTCATAAATTTTAACAGTCCTAAGATTGGATGGGTCCACCAAAGCGGACACATGGTGGCCACTGAATGCACCATGTGTCTAGCTCTGGTTGGACTATTCCAACCTAAAAAAAATTCTCCTTCAACCTTAAGAATAGATGTAAAAAAATTTCACTTCCAAAGCTCACTGGAAAATCTGACTGTGACACTTGTCACAGTGTCATTAGGCAAAAATTAGAGAATATTCCTTGGATATAATTGGAATGCTGACTGGACTACCATGTCATCAGTCTGTCACTATTTTGAAAATTTTATACGTGTTTGGGAAAACAGACAGCAAGACATAACTTCTTCATCCAGAGTTGGTTTTTGATGAAACGAATTGCGCCGAAATCCCGATCACGAGCTTTACCTGGTCATTTTGGTTTGGAGCATTTATGAGAACTTTCATTTTTGAGCTAAATACCGAGCCTTTGATAAAAAATCAACCCTTCATACTTCGGAATGAGAAGTATTTATAAGTTTATTTGCAAAATATTATGTCAGAATAGACCAGGATGTATTTTAGGAATATCTAAAACTAATTACATCTTTTATTACAAAAGCATAGGAAAAGTTTGAACTTCTTGGATTGTTGGCCCTATTTTAGAGGAGACTGTTGCTTATTTGTCCTTTGACCTTTGCTGCACTATTGGTCCTACTACTGAAAATAGAACCCATCTTTCAATCAAGTAAATCACATAATTTTTAATACCTCTCTTCACTTGGGATGGACAACTTGATTAACTTTCTGTAAATTTCATCTACCTTTGTATATTTGGTAAAGTTGGACTTAGTGATAAAAATGTGTTTGATCTCATGCTAGATGTTTAAATCAAACTCTAGTGTCTCTAGGAAGGCTTTCCCTGTATCCCTACAAATTTGGAACTGTCTTTGGCAACGACCATTAATTTCTGGTTGTAATCACGCAAAGTAATTAATTTATCATTCAACACTAATAAACCTGGAAGTACTTTTTGATTGGGAACCTCAAATTTTTTTGCTGAATATGAATCTAGCATGATTGTTATTAAATAATTTTAAAGTGAAATTGGTAGATGAAAAAATGTATGCAAGGAGCATGAGAATAAATTGCAGGGTTGTGATCAAAAGGAGAAAAATATCAAGGAAGAAATCACTACCTTGAGAACAAAATTGGAAGAATGAAAAAGATTAGAAGAATTCAACTACAGCAAGAAAGAAATATGAGAAGGATTATGTTGAAGTGCTTGAAGGTGTGATTGAAAAATTGAGAAAGGAGCTTGAGGAAATGAAACGACAATTGGAAAAAGTGAAGAGCACCATAGCAGTGAGCAAATATGCAAAAAATTTCAAGAGGTTGAGACAAGTTTGCATGTAGGAAAGAATATCAAAGAAAAACCAAATAATTCTGCAACAAAATGTGTGGTCAACAATAACAGAAATAAATGAGAAATAAAACAGAGCCACCACCAACAACAAAGCATAAAACTAGAAGGGGCTTTCACATCAAGAATACCATTTTCTCTGTTGAGATTCAAAAGGATGACGATCCTAGTGAAAATTAAGCACCTACAATAGGTGGGGCCTGCAGGCTATTTTTAGGTGATATGTCTATTTTTAGAATTTGGATCAAAGTCTATTATTAGCAGTAATCTATTTATAGATGGTTGAGAAAATTATATGGATGGATGGGCGTCTATTTTTGGAATGCATGTGTGGATTTTTTTCGTGGAATGCATGTCTAAAAATAGAATGCATGTCAATTATTGTTAGCCCTTAACATTAATTAGACAATAAATAATAATCTACTCTCTTGAAGTACTTGATTTCAGTTAACTGATGTGGCAAACTAGTTAACTAAAGGAATTTCGAGTTCAAAGGTTGGTTGGTAGGATATGCTAGTGGACTTCGTTGTAACTGAGTGATACAAAGATGTAACATAGTTGGATGTGTAGTTATGTGAATTATAAAGTAGTTTAACTCAGTTAAGTGAGTAAAATTTAGTTTTGCTAGTTGTAACTAAAGATACACTAGTGAGATATCAGTGAGTTAAATATTAAATTAATTCACATGGAGTGATCTCACATGCAACTGAAGATTTACTACTATTAACTACATGCATGTCAGATCCAGTGGAGACCTAGTTGAGAGATAGGTGAAAGGGACAGTTTGACTATCAGTTGTGACTATAGTGGGTGAAAAATTGCAACCAAACACACATTGGAGATGCCAATGAGGATTGCATAGTGAAGGCAAGGCAAGATCGAATTCATTCAGGGATTGTGATCAGCAGGGATTGCACAGTGGAGGCAGGCTGTCAGGAGGTAGTAAATTGGTGCATGATTATGCTAATTTTTGTATGACAATGTGAGACGATTGTATATTGTACTGAGAGCTCTTGGAATAGAGTTTTGTATGAGATTCTTTCATGATCCATGATATATAAATAATATATGATAGTGGGGTTTTTAGCTTTATTCTTTCCCGGTAAAAAAATCTGTGTTATGTGTGATTGATCTTTCTTCATGTGTTTGCAATTGGCGATTAAATTTCCGCAAAGATTTAAGTAGAAGGATTCTGTATTTCACAGTGGCATATAATTGTTAGATCAGGAGAATCCGATAATACATAATTGTATTAAAATTTATACATGGTATCAGAGCTAAGAATATTTCAATATTGAAGCAGTAGCTGAGTTTTTTGGTGGAAACAATTCGAATTTGCTATAAGAATTTCTTGGTGCGATAGTTGAGTAAACACCGAAATGGATTTCAATGGTTTTCGGTTAGAGTATGCACTCGAGGGTAGCTCAAACTACATTGCATGGAAGGATATGATGGAGGTGGTGCTTGAAGATAATGGCTTAAAAGAATTCATCGACAGTGATTTTCCTAAGCCCACTTCGTCGGATGCTGCATTACTTGACAGAGAAAGTAGCGAAGACGAGAAGGATTCTATTGGAAGGTGTGCAAGACCATATTGTCTCAAGCCTTCATGGGAAAGCCACTCCATTTTCAATGTGGAAGGCTTTGACGAATCTTTTCCAAAGCAGCAACGAACATAGGAAATTGGCGCTGAAGGATAAAATCAGAAAGATCAAGATGGAGAAGGGCGACAATATTCCTAAGTATCTCACAAAATTTGTCCAATGTCGGGATGAACTGGGGAGTGTGGGAATCACGGTTTTTGATGATTATTTGATGAGTTTGGCTCTTGGGACTTCCTAATATTTGGCACAGTTATCAAGACTCTATCAATGGACGGGAAAAACTGCCGAATTGGGAATGACTGTGGTTGGATCTAGTGCAGGAGGAGTTCAGGCGGAACACCAGAGACGGCTCTTCATCAAAGCATGATGATTGAGAGGATTGTGCTTTGGCTACCAAAGCAAGGAAAGGGAAGGGGAAGAAATCCCATTCAAAAACTGAGGCTAAATGCAAGAAGCTGGATTTGTCCAAGGTGAAGTGTTTTCATTGTCACGGACATGGGCATCTCGCCACTAACTGCCCACAGAAAAAGAAGAACAAGAAGGCTGCTGGAGCTGCAGCTAGTAAGGCCCTTGCCTCAAAATTTGAACTTGATTTCTCCTTGATCGCATGCTTGGTTTCAAGTGCAATGGGATCAGTGTGGTATCTTGATAGTGGTGCTTCCTTCCACATGACAGGAGATAAGGATATTTTCAGTGACTTGGAGGAGAAAGATCTCCAAATGCATATAGAGATGGGCAACGATGGACAATACAGTGCGACCGGAATTGGTACCATTACCTTTGAGAGGGAGATAGGTAAACAATTTCTGTTGAAAGATGTTATGCATGTTCCAGGTCTGAAGAAAAACTTGGTCTTAGTTGTGATGTTGGAGGATAGAGGTTATGACATTGTTTTTAACGATGGAAAATCTTTCCTACAACATAAAAAAATGGGTCAAACCAAGAGGATAGGGATTCGAGTCAAGAATATCTACAAGCTAGAGGTATATGTCATGTTGAAATGGTGGGAAAAGAAGAAGAAGTGGTGAGCCAGGATGAGAGAGAATTATGGTACAAGTGTTGTGTAACCAGCTCCAAAAAGAGAAGAAAAGAGATATAAACGCCTTAGAAATGAGCCACTTCGAGGGGGAAACCTCCAATACATTACATAAATGAAAAATTCTTGGATGATACAAATGAACAAAACCTCCTTTCTATATATAGGAGTCCATGGGGCCATAATGTAATCCTAGTGGGCCACAATGTAATCCTAGCCGACCTAACAATAATAATTTAAGGGCACAATAAAAACAATATGGGGGTTACAGGGGTACAATAATAACAATAAGGGGGGCTACACTAACATAATAAGGGGCTATACTATTAATATAGGGACTTAACATGCCCCTCTCCTTCAAACAAGTGTTGTCCTCAACGCTTGATTATTTCTTGATGCTTCCGTATAAAATTCTCATCCTCCCATGTGAAATATTCTACAGGAAAGTTCTTCCACTTGCTGAGATACTCTGAAATTGATCGTACTTGTCGAGTTCTTGTTTCTATGACTGCTTCATAACTTATTTCGATGTGATTTTGATCTTCCTGTTGTTTCATTAGATTCTGCACCAAAGTTGGGTTATCCTTTGAGAGTTGGAGAACTTGTTGTTGATGCTCGATGTGATCTTCCATTAATTTATCATCCATATTTGCTATTATTTGATCCTTCAAACCATCCAAATTAGCCTCCATTTCTACTTTTAAACCATCTATTTCATCTTCAATTTCTCTTCTTAAGATTGAAACTTGTTGCACTTGGTACCGTAATTTTGATATCTCATACTGCAACTCTTCCTCTTCATGCATCATAGTATAGCTTTTTCTTGCTTTTGAGGAGCGCGATATTGAAATTGGATTATCTTTGTGATTGTAGCACTTCAATATTTTAATTTCAGTGCCAACGTATTCCTCTGAATTATCTTTCGAATGCCACAGGTCTGACCTAATTTGGATTCTCCAAGGCAAAGTTGTGTCCAATCTCCCACAATGACCTAATTCGGGACTGGTTCAGTAGAGTGAACTTGTACGACTTGCCACGTGTCACTGTTTCGTCCTTCACCTCTGAAATTGATAGCCAAGAAACTAAATTCCGTGTACTTGTGAAAAATTTTTACGGCACTCAAATCCGATGCCCAGAGAGAGAGTTATTGAACTTTTCCCACGATCACCTCTTTGAGATGAAATTCAGGAGCCTGAAAAAGCACTACCTTCCACAGATAATATCTCCAAAAATATTACGAACCAAGCTCTGAATTTTTTTATGACTTTCCTCATGATTTCAGCTTCGTACCATATTAATTTCAGATTCTGAACCTTCGTAGAAAAAACTTTATAGCGCAAATTCCAAGATGACCTGTTTAGGAGCCTGAAACAAGACCTAACTTCCATAGATAATATCTCTAAAAATATTGCGAACCAAGCTCTGAAATTTTTAGACAAGCTTCCTCAGGATTTCAGCTTCGCACCCTAAAAATTTCAGCTTCTGAAACTTCGTAGAAAAAAAGTTATAGCGAAAATTCCACGATGACCTGTTTGGAGCAGCGAAACCCTAGAATCCAAAGCTCCGATACCAAATGTTGTGTAACCAGCTCCAAAAATAGAAGAAAAGAGATATCAACGCCTTAGAAATAAGCCACTTCGAGGGGGAAACCTCCAATACATTACATAAATGAACAAATCTTGGATGATACAAATTAACAAAACCTCCTTCTATATATAGGAGTCCATGGGGCCACAATATAATCCTAGCCGACCTAACAATAATAATGTAAGGGCACAATAATAACAATACGGGGGTTACAGGGGTACAATAATAACAATAAGGGGGGCTACACTAACATAATAAGGGGTTACACTATTAATATAGGGACTTAACAACAGGCGACTGGGCAATCTTCACCATGGCACCCTGAAGATTTTGTAGTAGATTTATACTGGACTTCCCAAGTGCACACTTGCATAGTTAGATCAGTGCAAGGGATGCACTATGGGTAAGTTTGTGAAGACCACCTTTCATAAAAAGGAAAACTATGCTTTGGTGATCCTGGAGAGAGTTCACAGAGACGTGTGTGGACCATTCTTGGTTGCTTCAACAACAAAACATAGGTATTATGTTATTTTTTTTATGACTATCCTCGTAGATGCTAGATCTTGTTCATGCAAAAGAAATATCAAACATTCTCAAAGTTCTGTGATTTTAAAGCATTGGTGGAGAAAGATTCGGGGAAGCAAGTGAAGGCTCTGCGGAGTGATAATGGTGGTGAATATATCTCGAACGAATTCAAAGTCTTCTGTATCAAAGAAGGAATTCGAAGAGAACTCATAACGCCTCATAACCCACAACAGAATGGGGTTGTGGAGAAAAAGAGAAAAATGATCGTGGGTGTTGCACGAGTTATGTTGCATGATCAGGGCCTACCAATGCACTTGTGGGTGGAAGCATGCAACACTGCGGTTTATGTGCAAAACCATTGTCCTCATAGAGTACTTGGAATGAGTACACCTGAAGAAACTTTTACTGGTAAGAAACCAGATGTTTCTCACTTTAAGATTTTTGGCTCATCTATTTATGTGCATGTGACCAAGAACGCCAGGAAGAAGCTGGAGTTGATTGCTGAAGTTGGGATATTTGTGGGGTAAACAGAAACACCCCATAATTATCGTGTGTATTTTCCAAAGTCGAATGACTATGGTGGGATGGGATGTAAAATTCAATGAGGAGAAATCCATGAAGTTGTTGCTTAAGAGGGAGCTAGACTTGCATGCAGAGGAGGAACTGCTTGTTCCCAAAGATGAGTCTCTAGATGTGGATCAGCCATAGGAGGAGGTTCATGGAGTGGAGGAGTCCACTCACGCAGAGCCAAACATAAGAACTGTAGAAGGCATACCACAGAAGCTAAGAGGCCGAATCTTGATGTGGCACAGAATGTAGGAGTCTCTACTTCACAACATAGACAGAGACAGTCTCCTAACCGATTCACTGGATACATGGCTCTCACAAGAAAATGTATTGTGACTAAGCCATCTTCCTTTCAGGAAGTAGTGTAAGAGCCGACATGGGTAGATGCAATGGTGGAGGAGTATGACTCCATTTTCAGAAAAAGTGCTTGAGAAATTGTTCCAAGGCTGGTTGATAAATCAGTGGTAGGTTCAAGATGGATCTATAAGGTAAAGCAAGTTTCTGATGGGAGTGTTGAGAAGTATAAGGCAAGATTTGTGGCCTGGGGCTTCTCACAGATCGAGGGGATTGATTATGAATAAAAATTTGCACCTATCACACGGTATTCTTCCATAAGGACCATCCTTGCTATCTCAGCGCAGATGGGTTGGCACATTCATCAAATGGATGTAAAGACTGCATTCCTTAATGGGATCATTCAGGAAGAAGTATACATTGAGAAGCTTGAAGGATTTGAGATCTTCAGCAATGAGTCACATGTGTGCAGACTCAAAAGAGTGTTGTATGGGAGGAAGCAAGCACCCCGTGCTTGGTACACTCGGATCAACAACTATTTCATTGGACTTGACTTCACCAAGAGTGAGGCGAATGCAAACCTATACCAGATTGTGGGGGAGGGTAATATTTTGATCATTTTTCTTTATGTTGATGATTTAATATTGACTGGTGATGAGCAACTGATACACTCATGCAAGGAGGACCTTGCAAAGGAGTTTGAGATGAAGAATATGGGCCTCCTTCACCATTTCCTTGGATTGGAAATATGGTAGCGAGAAGGTGAACTGTTTGTGTCTCAAGGCAAGTATGAAAGGGAGCTATTCGGTAAGTTTCACATGGAGGGCTGCAAACCCATGGATACTCCTCTTCCTGGAAACTGGATAAAAGAGGACACTACATCTGGAGAGGTAGTGGATGCTACTATCTATCGAAAGTTGGTCGGTTCGCTCATGTATTTAGTTAATACAAGACCAGACATATGCTATGTGGTGAACTAGCTTATTCAAGCGATGGTTAAGCCTACCAAGCTCTTTTGGAAGGCAGGAAAGCATGTGCTGAGATATCTCAGGGGCACATCTGAGTATGGCTTATGGTACAGACAGACGGATGAGGTGAAGTTGCATGGCTTCATGGATGTAGATTGGGCAGGCAGCCCAATGGACAGAAAGAGCACATCAAGAGGGGTTTTCAGTATTGGACCTACAACTGTTTCTTAGTACAGCAGGAAATAGAGATCTGTGGCAGTCAGTTCAGCAGAAGAGGAATACATGGCAGCAAGTCAAGCTGCATGTGAGGCTATCTGGATGAGGAAGATCCTGGTCGGTTTGTTTGGTTCTTGTTTAGATCCTACAATGATTCATTGTGATAATCAGAGTTGCATTAAACTATCGATTAATCCTATGTTTCATGATAGATCTAAAAATATACATATCCGGTATCATCATATCAAAGATTGTGTGTAGTGGAAGATCATGTTGCTTCAGTGCATTCCTATGGAAGATCAGGATGTAGATATTTGAACGAAGGCACTCACCAGGAGAAAATTTGAATACCATAGAGATAGGATCTGGGTGAAGGATAATCCCTTTCTTGTTGAGAGGGAGTGTTGAGATTCAAAAAGATGATGATCCTAGTGAAAATTAAGCACCTACACTAGGTGGGGCCCGCTATCTATTTTTAGGTGATATGTCTATTTTTAGTAGTAATCTATTTATAGATGGTTGAAAAATTATATGGATGGATAGGCGTATATTTTTGGAATGCATGTGCGAAGTTGGTTCGTGGAATGCATGTCTAAAAATAGAATGCATGTTGATTATTGTTAGCCCTTAACATTAATTAGACAATAAAGAATAATCTATTCTCTTGAGGCACTTGATTTCAGTTAACTGATGTGGAAAACCAGTTAACTGAAGGAATTTCATGTTTAAAGGTTGGTTGGTAGGAAATTCTAGTGGACTTTATTGTAATAAGTGATACAAAGTTGTAACAGAGTTGGATGTGTAGTTATGTGAGTTGTAAAATAGTTTAACTTAGTTAAGTGAGTTAAATTCAGTTGTGCTAGTTTTAACTAGTTGAAACTAAAGATACACTAGTGAGAGATAAGTGAATTAAATATTAAATTAATTCACATGGAGTGATCTCACATGCAACTGAAGATTTACTACTGTTAACTACATGCATGTTAGATCCAGTAGAGACCGAGTTGAGAGCTAGGTGAAAGGGACAATTTTACTATCAGTTGTGACTATAGTGTGTGCACAAGTGCAACCAAACACACATTGGAGATGCCAATGAGGATTGCACTATCAAGGAAAGGCAAGATCGAATTCATTCAGGTATTGTGATCAGCAGGGATTGCGCAGTGGAGGCTGGCTCTCATGAGGCAGTAAATTGGTGCATGCTTATGATAATTTTTGTATGATAGTGTGAGATGATTATATATTGTACTGAGAGCTCTTGGATTAGAGTTTTGTACGATATTCTTTCATGATCCATGATATATACATAATATATGATAATGGGGTTTTTATCTTTATGATTTCTCGGTAAAAAAATTTGTGTTATGTGTGATTGATCTTTCTTCATGTGTTTGCAATTGGTGATTAAATTTCCGCAAAGATTTAAGTAGAAGGATTCTATATTTAACAGTGGCATATAATTGTTAGATCAGGATAATCCGATAATACATAATTGTATTAAAATTTCTACATGCCCCTATGGCTGAAGGTAGCAGTTTTCAGAGGATAATTCAAAACTCTTTTCCCCCCTTAATGGAAAATATTAAGTGATTCAATTGTCATGTTTTTGGAAATGTGGTAGCTAATTGTAGGAGGAGAATGAAAACATCTATGCAACAACATGATCAACCAAGAGGAGGATCCACTTTCAGGTATAAAAGTTCATTTAATGCATATTGTTTTTCTTGTAACTTGTTTTGGAATAAACCTATTGATTGCATATCTAGCATGAGAGGATGGAGGTATAATATAAGCAGCAAAATATTATATCTTTTGGCTACATATCTTGGTCACATAGAGTATTATGTTTTCTATAATTTTGGACACATGGACAAGGATTGTAAGATTCCTAGATCTTTAAGGCTATTTCTTCAAGAGAAACAGTCAAGGGAGAATGTGCAACCAAGGAACATGTTGTATCATTGTAGACAGTTCCAGGCTGGGGAACTATGCCAAGCCATCTAAGTAAGGGTTTAACTAAATTGGATGATCAATGTATTAAACCTTTAACACTTGTAAAATATAAATATTTTTGAGAAGTTCAAAGGGTTGATTTTCATTCATAACAAAACAAATCTTTAAATTGAGTTTTAAAGTGGAAAATAAGAAAATATGTGATAGTCAAACATCCATATTGAATATTTAATTGATCAAATACAATAGATGCATGAAGAAAAATTCTACACCCAAACAATATACAATATTTAATGATTATAACTTTGTAGCGGGATGTCAGGGAAACAGATACTCAATCTAGCCTTACCTTAACTCCTATGTTACCTCGAACATATACAAAAACAATTTATGGGAAACATAAATGAATAAATGGGAAAAAACTCACATGAACACAATAGTTGTTAAGAATGAATCCACAATCCTTTGATTGTCTTCAGAAATATTTTAGTGTATTACAATAGTGTCACTAGATCATCAATAGGGTTCAACCTTTCTTTATTCGAATTACAAAATACTTATAGAGTGTAATTCAAAAATATCTAGATCTAATAAAATTGATTACAAAATGGAATCTTATCCAAAATTGATTTTCATATTAAAAAAATAAAACATAAAAATAACTTTTCTGAACTAATTTGAGTAATCAACACACAATTTGAGGGTGTTGTTTGATGACTGTTGCTGCAAATTGAATTTTATTCTTTATGGTATTGTTATCCTTCTTTCTGCTCCATCTTTCTATGCAACTGGTTGCTGAATTTATGTGTTTTGTTTTACTTGATGAGTTCAAGGAATTTATCCCATCTTTTATCACCTGTAATAGATTTTTTTTTTACTTTTCTATATGCCTCTTCAATTTCTGTATAATTCTCAAAGGTTGGCCTAGTAATGAACAAATGTTGAACTTCATGTTGGATAAAAATATCACATTCTAGGCCTTCAAGGAATGATTTACCACTGATTATCCCTTTAACTTTAGCAAAATTTGTTCTATCTGCTGCTATCTCATGCAATCTGTGCGGGTAATTTTCTACTGGACTCAATAGGCCACTACAATCTCGTAGAGCTGGAAGTCCTTTCTGGCGTAAAATATTAAACTTTCTATGAATTTTTTTGACATGTGCTTCTAAGTTTTGACATTTATTTTCTAACTATAACATTAAGTTTATTTTTTTCAAAAATATTCTTACTTATAGGATTGTATCAATCCTATCTTCAATTCCAAATTCCTCCAATTATTCTTTTGTTTTAGAATTAAACACTTGATTATTCTTGTTGCTTCCCCTCATTTGTGATCTAAATATTCTTTGATTTTTGTAATGGTTTCCTTTGACTTTTGCACCAGTTCCTCATGTTCAAAAATGATTTCAATATATGTCTAAAGCTCAGTTATGGTTGAATTTATATCAATTCATATTTTTCTTTTTTCTTCAGATAAATTTTGTGCAGTCAATGATTCATTTTCATATTTTTCCAGTTTCTTGGTTAATATGAATTTTTTCTGTACTTCAACAAGATATGTATTATCATATATATATATATATATTTGTTTAATATTTGGTCTTATCCAACTAAACTACTAGATTCTCAATCTACATATATTTTAATGACAAGTCTCCCTTTGATTTTGATAGTTTCTCTGATGGATTTTGACTAGTAGACTCTATTTCTGTTGTTGAAACTGCTGCTATAAATGTTCCTAATCCAGTGCTCATTTGAAGTTCTCTTTCCTTAATTTATTTCTCCATCTCTACCTCCATTTTTTGAATATGCACATTTTTTTCCATAATCATCCGAAGCATGTTTTCCTTTTCCTTATCAATTTGACCTACTGCTTGTGCTTGGTTATGTTTAGTTGTTGGTAATATTAGTTGCTTCCTTAGTTCCCGAATGTCTGAATTTCTACATTTAATTATTTCCTCATATGTCTTTACATCTTTAGGATTCAATCCTAACTTTAAAACCAGATCTTATAGCCCCTTAATTTTGTTATACTTAGCTAGAGAAGATATATTTTCTAGCTTCAAATGAGAGTGAATATTGTTCAGAGATGCTTGTAGCTTAGATGTTGCCATGGCAGGACTTGTCAAGGATGTGTATATCATTTCTCTTGCTTGATTGTGAAGATAAATTTGATATATAGGTGTATTTGTTTAATATAAAATGAAAAAAATGGTTTTTTAATATTCATTACTCAGGCACAGGGAACTTTGGCTCCAAAAATTCTAATTGGAATTGTCCTCTTTCACTATCTAAGGCATAAAGTAGCCTCATTTGAGTTGTGGAAGACTGTTTCCAAAAATTTTCATATGTCAAAGTTTTTAGTGCCTCGTTTTTCTTCTTTATCTCTAAGAATTTTGCAAAAATACTCTGTTGCCTTGAAGAAGAAGGAGAAGAAGGAGAACCCATAGTGATTTCTTCAATTTTCTGTAATGAAAATGTAGATTCTCCTCAAAGTATGAATTTGTAGGTTCTTCAGAAGTTTGAACTTCTGAGGCCTCTTCTTCAACATTTATGGTCTTTATTTTCTTGAACACTTTGAATGTTGCCTTTCTGTAACTTTGATCCTGTTGGGATAAAATTTCTCTCGGTATTTCCAATTATTTTTCTGTCATCCTTGTAGTTTGCAATGTTGTTTGACTGGAAACTAACTCCTCAACTTCCTTCAGTGTTTTCTCTTCCCAATATTCTTTGTTGGCATACTATTCAATCTCAGGTTTTGCAATGTGGACATATGGTGCAAACTTCTTCCCAACTCTCATTGATTATATTACTCCCAATGGATCATGTTACAAACTGAAACTTAATCTAAACTTCATCTGAATTAACAAATAATTGATTTCTTTTTCTGTAGTTCTAGTGTTGACTATGAATGGGCCAACTTGTGCCTTTAGTTTAAATTGAGCTTTTTGTTTCCTGGAAACAAAATGAACATCATCCATGTTCATCATCTGTGTGATATATTCTAGTGCAAAAATCCTCATGGGGAGGAACACTGGTAATTTGTAAGGTGGAATCTCACAACCATAGATTCTAATCTGTGCAAAATTCTAGTATAAATACCAGTCTCTAACTTTAGACTACTTACTCAAATTTATAATTCTTTTGATCCCTGTGGAAACTCTGGGAACCGTATCACTACTTAACAAACATATTTCCATATACAAAAATTGATTGAAAAAGTCACTAAAAGAAAATTATTTAGAAGTTTTCCTCTCTAATGAGGTCCACTGAATCACTCACTATGGTTTTCCTTCAACATCCAATTTCTGTAGAGGAAACTTGAAATTTCGTCCTCATGATATAAAAATAAGTAAATCAAAATCGACTGGTGCTTGAATGACCCATAACACTAAAATTTAGGAATAGATCATGAATTACAGATGACATAAACTGACTGTAATTGAACATAATTGAATATTTTTTACTAGAATAAAACACAGATAAAAACCCCAAAATAATTTCATATACCCACTTATCATTGGGATATCCTAACAGATAAGACAATATGGAAATAACCTACCTAGACATATCAGGGAACATTGGAAAGGAAAAGGTGGGTTTGTTCTTGGAAATTCAAAATTTTATGGTAAAAAAGTCTCAAAGATATGCGTTCTTTATGAAAAAGAGAGTTTCTAATAAATCTCCATAAGGGCATCAGTGGAAAAAGTGTTAAGGGATTCTTGAGGGTTTAACTGTAGGGCCTGAAAAATTAACTTAGAGGTTATGTAGAAATGAGTCTAATTATGTAATATTCCCAATTAGTCCTAAGCTAACGGGAATATTCATTTTTGTTTTATTTTTCTGTTTCATGAATAAATGTGTAAAGGAGGATCATAAAACTCCTAAAACAGTAAATAAATCAATGCAACATGTGAACAAGGCTAAATCTGGGCTATTTAAATGAGCACCCCTAGGTGTGGAAGGGACTGAACCTTTTGACTGGGCCAACCATGACCAAATCAACAACGCTATCTTGGAGGAGTGGCCATCAATGAGGCACAACGCAGTTTTAGTTGGAGGTGGCTCATGTGAAAGGAGCTATTTCATTGAGATGGTTTAGGGTTTTGCAAGCTCTCAAACTTATAAAAGGAAGAGGATGGCAGCATGAGAAGGTTGTTGATGACTATGTTATTTATGAATATATTGTCTGTTTAGACATTTCTCATTCTCCTTGCTATTTAGCAGATAATAGTGTTGTTTAGCACTAGGTGTTCCTGATCGGGAATCCCACCTCTTTCCTTGAGAGGCCTCCTGGAAGAGTCTTTCATTTCTTGTCCACTATCTAGCTGAAGGCCAAGCTTCTTCTTCCAACTATAACACAGATCCTGTTGAGGGTTTGGTTTTCTTTGAAAGCTACAGCAAGTGGAGGCTAGATCTACTAAGATCTAAGCCAATCTAGTGCCTCTTTTCAGTGGGGAAGGCTTCTATCCCATTGGCAAGAGAGTATTGGATCATTGGAGCTACATTTTTAGATCTTGGCATTAGACCAAACATGTTCTAGAGCCTACAATGTAGTCTTGCTTCCAGAACTGTGTTATTTGTGTGGGTACTATTGCAGGGTCTTTTGGCACACTTTTTGGAGGAGTGGTTTTCATGTGTTGGGGATCTCCTTTTCACATTTGACATCCATTGGTTGGGATCATCATATTGCATATTTCAGAATAGATATTTATGTCCATGAATTTCTTAATATTTCTACAGATCTGCAGCATTAGATCTCATATCTACTCCTTGTACTTCATGTTTTGCTGAAAACCCTAAGGGGTGATTGAAGAAGAGCCTATCTAGTGTATAGATCTGATATAGATCTAAATTTTTGTACACATATTTGCTCTAGATCTGAAGTGTAATCTACAATAGTTGTAGCTAATAAAAATAACGCTGTCAAGCTCTTTTTAGTCTTAATACATGGTTGCATCACCTCATTTTGAGGATTTTCTTCTATAAAAGTCTTCTATGTCCTGTTGTACATATCATGGGCTATCTTGTTCATATATTTTGCTGATGTATATGTAAATAAATAGCCTTCAAGTTGGCCTCCTACTCTTAATTAGATGATCTGTGTTATTTCTCTGCATAATTCGTTTATTATTGCTGCATTCCCATTTGGAGATATTACAGTGGTATCAGAGCAATCATCTTGGCATAGCCTGTGCTTTCTAAGAAGCTAATATGTCTTCAGAAGAAGAAGAGCCTCTTACTGACAGAAAGAAGAGGTATCTAAAGAGAAGACATAAGAAATTTGATTACACAAATGATGATAAAGACAAGGGTAAAGCCCCTGAATCTGGAAGTGATGAAGAAGGAAAGGACTTTGCAAAGATCCTTTTGAGAGCCATCAAAGATCTTGCTAGAGAGATCAAAGAGATGAGAATGGAAAAAATAAAAGAATATCCTAAGAGATTTCATCTTGGAGAAAGCTCTGGCATGTCTCACCACTGGAATGATCAACTAGTGTATCAGCCACAAGTTTCCCAACGCTCCACCATGCCTACCTTTTTGGCTGTGGGAAATGAAGGGTTTCAAGAGCAAGAATCCCTTGAAGACTATTTTGAAGAATATGAATCTAAAAATCAGAGATTCAAAGACCATTTGAGTTTTCAGGAGTTTTTTCACCTCAAGGACAAAAGGAGACCAAGGCATCATCATAGAGAGGGTGGATTCACTCAGAATCATGATTGCCATCACTCTATGGGCATATTATTTTTACCCAATTTTGATCGGTCATCCAAGTGTTCTGCCAAAGCATGGGTAGAAAAACTTGACATCTAATTTCAGTTGAAAAAGGTTCCAGAGATGGAAGCTATCAAGATTGTAGCGCTGCACTTTGAAGGTGAAGCACATGACTGGTGGTTCCATGGTTTGTCTACATTGGGTTATGCCAATGTGACTACTTATTCAGAGTTCACTAGAAGGCTGGTGGAAAGATTTGATAGAAGAGATACAGAGGCACCATTCATGAGCCTTGCAAAGTTGAAAAAATCATGTAATACAGAGTCTTATATTTCTGAATTTTTGAGGTTATCTGTTATGGTTCCTGATTTGTCTACAGCAAGAAGGGTGTACATGTTCATCGATGGTCTAGATGAACCTCTTCATGGGTTGGTAAAGTCTACCAAGCCCACTACTTTGCATGATGCTATTGAGAGGGCTAGAGACCTTCAAGATGCCTTGCCAAAAGCAAAGGCAAGTTTTCAGCATAAGCCCTCTTTCCCTTCCAAGGGAAAGGAAGAGAAAGCTGCTCCTTCAAAGGAGAGCTCATACAAGAAGCCTCTTGAAATTGGAGTCCAGAGAGAACTAAGGAAGAAGAATCTATGCTTCACTTGCCAAGAATCATGGGCACCTGGACATAGATGTGCTACTGGAAAAGCACATTACATAGAGGTCTTCTTAGATTTTGAGGAGGAAGAAGATGATGAACCAAGAAGAGGTCATAGCGCTCATATTCCTGAAGGAGATCCAACACCATCAGGATATGTGAATGGGGAATTTTCTCCTATTGGAGGGATTCTTGCATCTTTGAGAGGAGTACCTAATTACTTGACCTTAAGAGTTCAAGGTTCAATCATGAATCAGAGGGTTTCTGTATTGATTGATAGTGGGGCCACCCACAACTTCATTGATGCCCATCTTGTGCAAAGGAGGGCAATACCCACTAATACTTTTGAGGGATTCTCTGTTTTGGTCCCAGGAGATAGAACAATGCAATGCATGCATTATTTCCCATCACTTTCAGTCACCATGGGAACTTACACTTTGGTTGATCACTTCTTTGTGGTTGACATACTGGACACCAATGTGATTTTGGGTGTTCAATGGTTGATTACATTGGGGAAAGTCACCACCGATTGAGAGGCTTTGCAAATGGAATGGGTGGACAAGAAGAGTGGTGAATCTCAAATGATCAAAGGCATGCATACATACCCCTCACATACCACTTCCACAGAGAAATCTGAGATGGAATTGTGCAATGGAAGTAAGGACCTTACAATCCCATCTATCATGTTCATGAGATTTCTGCAGGGGACACTCTTATCTAGTGGAAAAACACCTGGGAGGCCACCTGATTCAAATTTTGTGGGGAATACCTCACAACATGATGCTCCAATCCTAGATCTAGGAGGGATTGGAGCACAAGAAGACAAAGCTACAACGCTGGGAGTCTTGGGTAAGCTCAAGAAGGAGGGAGATATTCTTCCCTTATCATCATCACCAATTCTCATTTATGGTTTTGCATTGTGGGAGGAAAAGAATTGAAGTAATGGCCTTCCAACACACACCTTTGGGATGGGAGATGTCAAGGAGAAGAGCAGCAACATGACAGACATTTCTTTTGATACACCATCAGCGCTGTCATTGTTGAGTAGTTTAGATCTATATTGGAAATCTCAACTGTTGGTGGATTATTCCAAAGATCTTCACACTTGTATGATACTTGATGACCAGCTACATGAAGAGGGCTATTTAATCCAAGGAGGAGTCATCTAACATCATGGTAGGATCTTCCTGTCTAGAGCCTCCAAGCTCAAGAATAAGTTACTATAAAGAGCTTATAAAGAGTTCTGTTTCAGCCATATGTATTCCATGAGGATCTACAACATCATCATGAGGAGCTTTGATTGGGAAGGCTTGAAAGAAGAACTACATCAGAATTTTCAAGAATGCATGAACTATGTGGAGTTGGGGTAGCAACATGACTCTATGAGGGAGTTGTTTCCACCATCTCTTCCTTATTTTGAGAGAGGAGATAGATTCATGCACCACTCCATTTGTATGAGGAGTATTGTTGGTGAAGAATCTGATCATGTAAAGCATGTTTTATTTTCTAATTGTATATATTATTTCACCATGTTTACGCAGGCCATGGCTCCAAGGAGGATTAATACATCATATAAATCTCATGGCCAACATTGGGCCACGAAAATTTCTAAATTTGGCCACTCCCTTGATGAACAAATGGATATTTTCCATCATGATGGGTGCTTTCCAAAGGCACCAAACATATCTCACACTTTCAGCCATAGTGAGATAACATGGGAAGCAAGTAAGTGGTGGGAAAACCGCTTACCATATATTGATCTGATGCAGGCAGGAGATGCATTGCGTTGGTACCATACGTGGGACTATGACCCACCTCCACATGCTCAAATTTCTGTTTGTATGTATGTAGTTTTGCTCCCATACATTGATGATACACTTGTACTTTTTATGGGGATGTATGGAGGGAGGATGGGAGGCATGTATGTACCACATGGGATGGAGACTCTCTATGTATCTTATGCTACATGTTTCAGGGAGAGCATTGGTTCAGCCATGTTTGTTTCATTTTAGTTATTGACTCCTTTTGGGATGGATTATTTACATCTCATAAGATCTTTGGAGGAACAATTCATGGAGGGTTGGATTGGTGAACACTTAGCTTATGGAGGAATCTTAACACATGATGGTATCACCAATGGAGGAGGATATGAGTTGCATCACTCACCTTATCAGTTGCTTGCGGACAAGCAACATTTTGGAGGGGAGGATTGTAATATTCCCAATTAGTCCTAAGCTAATGGGAATATTCATTTTTGTTTTATATTTTTTGTTTCATTAATAAATGTGTAAAGGAGGATCATAAAAATCCTAAAACAGTAAATAAATCAATGCCACATGTGAACCAGGCTAAATATGGGCTATTTAAATGAGCACCCTTAGGTGTGGAAGGGGCTGAAGCTTTTGACTGGGTCAACCATGACCAAATCAACAGCGATGTCTTGGAGGAGTGGCCATCAATGAGGCACAATGCAGTTTTAGTTGGAGGTGGCTCATGTGAAAGGAGCTATTTCATTGAGATGGTTTAGGTTTTTGCAAGCTCTAAAACTTATAAAAGGAAGAGGCTAGCAGCATGAGAAGGTTATTGATGACTATGTTATTTCTGAAGATATTGTTTGTTTAGACATTTCTCATTCTCCTTGCTGTTTAGCACTAGGTGTTCTTGATAGGGAATCCCACCTCTTTCCTTGAGAGGCCCCTTGGAAGAGTCTTTCATTTCTTGTCCACTATCTGGCTAAAGGCCAAGCTTCTTCTTCCAACTACAATGCAGATCATTTTGAGGGTTTGGTTGTCTTTGAAAGTTGCAGCAAGTGGAGGCTAGATCTATTTAGATCTAGGCCAATCTAGTGCCTCTTTTCAGTGGGTAAGGCTTCTATCCCATTGGCAAGAGAGTATTGGATCATTGGAGATACATTTTCAGATCTTGGCATCAGGCCAAACATGTTCTAGAACCTACAACGTAGTCTTGCTTCCATAAATGCGTTATTTGTGTGGGTACTGTTGCAGGGTCTTTTGGCACACTTTTTGGAGGAGTGTTTTTCATGTGTTGGGGATCTACACTTCAGATTTGAGATCCATTGGTTGGGATCATCATATTGCATATTTCAGACCAAATCTGTATGTCCATGAATTTATGAATATTTATGCATATCTGCAGCATTAGATCTCAGATCTACTCCTTGTACTTCATGTTTTTATGAAAACCCCAAGGGGTAATTGAAGAAGAGCCTATATAGTGTACAAATCTAATATAGATCTAAATTTTTGTACACAGAACTGCTCTAGATCTGAAGTGTAATCTACAGTAGTTGCAGCTAATAAAAATAATGATGTCAAGCTCTTTTTAGTCTTAATACATGGTTGCAGCACCTCATTTTGAGGATTTTCTTCTATAAAAGTCTTCTATGTCCTGTTTTACATCTCATGGGCTATCTTGTTCATATATTTTTCTAATGTATATTTAAATAAAGAGCCTCCATGTTGGCCTCCTACTCTTAATTAGATGATCTATGTTATTTCTCTGCATAATTTGTTTATTATTGCTGCATCCCCATTTGGGAATATTATAAATTATTCTGAGCAATAACAACTCTTTGACTGGGAAGGTATTGGGATACACACTAGGTGAAAAATTCTAGAAAATGGTATTTCCGAGGGAAAAAAAACTGAGGAATTAAGAAATCCAAAAAATAAAACTCATCACTGAAATCATCATCTTTTTGGAACACCCAATTGTGAAGCTTGTACAAGTCGAATTCAAAATTGGTTTCAATAATTTTGAAACAAGTGTCAATAAGGGGCAGTTCATCTAAATTGATTACAAGGGTAACAAAGGATTGTATACATATACCTTATATTTTACTTTATGGCTAGGCATTTTGGAAAAATAAAATTACTGAGAAAAAATGGAAAATTAACCAGAAGTAATGGTGATTGGAAGCTGCTATTTGCTGGAATTCACTTGCGATGTCGTTCTAGAAGCTCTGATTGTAGGTATAATGGAAAAATAATATGGTTTGGAGGGGATAACAACTTTTATCAAGGAAATCATAACGAATTTTTAATGGATTAACCGTTAATGGCGCAAAATATTTTATGCATTTGAATGGTGGCAGGAGGATTGAATGATATAATGGCTTCCTGCTAAATTTAGTGGGAGAAATAGTCATGGTTAAACATATCAGAATGTTGGAAAAAAGTTAAAATGATGGAAATAGTGGCAGAGCGTTGGAGGAACAAGATAAGTGGTTTGTGAAGGGGCGGGGGGGGGGGGGGGAGGTTTATAGTTTGTTGTTTCGAGCGAGGGGGGTACCAAAATACATGAATTGTATACATGATCCAGGTGGCTCTAGACACCCTTAGGAGATAAGAGGGTTCAAAATGGTCAAAATTGAAAGTGGTTGAATTGTTCTTGAACTAGGTTCAGATTGAAGTACTCGTCGCCCTGATTCCAACGGTGTGAATGGATCTCCAATCTGAGCTCGTATGGAGAAGTTATAGTGAGTCAAAGTTTTGGTCATATTTATGCAGTGGGTTAGGTTTAAGTGTCCCACAAATTCACCATCAACTGGCATGGAACCCAACTCCTGAAAATGGGTGAAATTGTGGCCTCTTTAATTTTCCCAATAACCCTTATGTTGGGAAAAGCTAAAATTGATCATTATTGTTATAAAAAACAAAAAAATTAAAAAATAGAGCAGTGGGCCATGACCCCTACCACCTCTGTCGGACCTGTTAACAAAGAAAATAAGCTGGGTCGACGAGTCACCACCGCTGCCGAACCCCCACACCAAACAACGGTGACAATGAAAATAAAGGTCGGGAGGTGGGCCACCCTCGGCAGACTCGCCTACCCACTAAACTACCGCCACCACTCATATACAATGACGCCATTAAAAATGGGTGGACAAGAATTGAACCTGCTCTGCCATGTAGGTCAGCCCAACAAATAACTACATTCAACCCAAATTAAAACCAAATCAAATGTTTTAAAAAACACCCCAAAATCCATATAAAATGAAATTCAACCGTACCTAAGTTGGGGAGAGGCAGGATTTGATCCCCCGACCTCTTCGCCTCCATTACTCTACTGAACCACCACACCATGGGTGGTGGATTTGTAAATTCTGCCACCTCGCCATGTTATAAACAGTCGTTTTCACAGATGTGCCTAGGCAGAGGAGAGCGCGGTATTCGAGACATATTTTTTTATGCAGGTGGAACCACGAGCCATGGAGGTAGCGGAACCATGCCTCAGGGAATCTTGAGGGCATAAAAATATTCCTTGAGGCCCCAAAGTTGCAGTAGTCAGAATTCGAAAAAATTTATGTCGATTTTTCACCTCTTAGCAATAGAAATCCAATGGAGATGACTACTTTAGTAGCAGAGCTTCCTAGTTTTTGGCCATTTTCCAGATTGGAATGACAGCGTCTGATTCTCAAGTGCAGATAGTCGATCCTATGCCCCTCGATGCCATGAGTTCTACGGTACTTCCAGATTCAGTAGCTGAGCATCCACTTCTTCATCCAAATTTAGGGGTTGAGGTATATGTAGTTTGATCATGTGCCTCTTTTTTCTGTGAGATGTATTATGATTTCTAGATCCTTGCTTGATGCATGTTGTAGGATCTTGCTTTTGCTTCATGTGAGATTATGTCATGCTGATAGGAAGTCCATTGTGAGTGAGAGTTCCTGTAACAGAACGTCTCGTGGAGAGACAAGCCACTCATGTTGAGGGAACATCCTTGTATGAACATCATCTAGGTACATCTTCCTATTTCCAGCACTGTATGAAGCGGCCTACCCCATTTTGACACCGGGCTAGGAGACGTAGCCCACACTGGGTGAACTCTGTTATCAATGTCTCGTGTTTTTATGTTGCTGATGGTTTTCTTGTTTCCTCTTCTTTAAAACATGCATAAGTGTTCTTTTATGCTCTTTTAAAATGAAATTCTAACAACATCAAATAGGTAAAAGATCATGGGTAAATCTGGTAGCTGACGAACCCAGATCAAGTGGTATCAGAGTGATCTTCTTGCTGTTGCGAATTGCGAGCGTGAACAACAATTGAATGTGAAACAATGGAGGATGACAAATACATGTACCAAGCCATGCTCAGGATGTCCAAAATGGTGGACATGATGTATGAAGCTTATGAAAGACACAAGAAAGAAGAAGCAGAAAGTGATGCTTCATCCACATATTCCAGTGAATATTCATCGCCCTCACTGTCTTCTCATCATTCGAATGAGGAGATAAACCATAGCCTTCAATCAGATAACACTGAATTGAAATTAATTATACGAGAAGAGAAAGAGGATAATAAGAGAGTGCAACTCCAGTTGCAATCCGTAGAGGCAGCCTTGGAAGAACTGAAGCGCAACGACCAGATTTTTCAAGAAAAGAATGCCAAATTAAGGAGGATTCTAAGAGAAGATAAAGAGGATAAACAGAGACCATAGCTTCAGCTACGAGCCGCAGAAGAGGCCTTGGAGGATTTGAAGCACACCAAAGGCTTGAAGAAGCCATCATCACCTATTTTGTCAGAATTAAGCACAGCGGAAAACAAAATAAATCACAAACAACAATAAATGAAGACAATATTTAACATGGTTCACCCAACCAATCTAGGCTACATCCACCAAACATAGGTATCGACTTTCTTATTATTCAATAGGAGATTACAACAGCGAATTTCTCACATCTGTACTTCCTCTTCCTCTCATCCCTCATATCTCATATGTTCTGCCTCTACAGGCTTACAATTTATAGATGTAGTGAAGAAACTGAATAATAAATTCACTTGAATCCTATCACAGCAAAACAGGATTAATTATCTCCTCTTCAAGATTTGATGCCATCAAATTAGCAACAAACAACTATTGTTGGAATTATCTATGAGATTTTTAGCCAAAAATAAAATAAAAAATCTCAACAATCTCCACCTTGACAACAATTAACCTGATACCTTGTTTCTTTATTATATTCATTTTTTTTGCAAGCTAAGAGAAGCCAGACACCATCGTAGCTTCTCTAATAAAATTGGTTTCATGAACATGTCTGCACAGTTTTCCTTGTATGCACTTTTTCAAGAGAGACACCCCGTTCAGTGATAACCTGTCTTACAAAATGGTACTTTATAGGTATATGCTTTTATTTACTATGATAGGCAGGATTTTTAGCCAAATGAATTGCACTTTGAATATCACTAAATAACTTTATGTTTTCCTGCAACCTACCAAACTCACCAAACAAACCTTTCAACCAAACCGCTTCTTTGCAAGCATGTGAAGCAGCGATGTACTCTGCTTTTGTAGTGGATAAAGCAACAATGTTTTGTAGCTTTGACATCTAGCTAACAGCTCCACTTGCAAGAGTAAAGACATATCCTGAAGTTGACCTTCTCTTATCCAAATCACCTGCAAAATCGGAATCAACATATCCGCAAAAAAATTCACTACTTCTATTATAAGTGATACAATAATCACTTGTGCTTCTCAAATATTGAAGCATCCATTTCATTGCTGCCCAGTGTTATTTCCCTGGATTTTCCATATACCTACTGACAACCCCAACTGCATGTGAAATATCTGGTCGTGTACAGACCATCACATACATCAAACTTCCTACTGCATTGGCATATGGTATTTGAGACATATATTCCTTTTCTTCATTTGTATTAGGACATAAAATTGAAGAAAGCTTAAAATGGGAAGCTAAAGGGACTGAAACTGGCTTCACCTTGTTCAAACCAAACCTTAAGAGAATTTTCTCAATATACTTCTGCTGTGATAACCACAGCTTACCATTGCTCCTGTCTCTGAAAATCTCCATGCCCAAAATATGTCTCGCTACTCCTAGATCTTTCATATCAAACATCCTAGCCATCTGAGCCTTTAACATGTTGATCTCACTTATGCTTTTGCTTCCTAAAAGCATATCATCAACATATAATACTAAGATAATGAATATGCCATTACTTAATTTCTTAAATTAAACACAATGATCATATTCACTTCTTATATAATTTTGGCTCATCATGAAAGAATCAAATTTCTTGTACCATTGTCTCGGCGACTGCTTCAGACCATACAATGATTTCTTGAGCCTGCAGACAAATTTCTTATTGTGATTTTGAACAAACCCTTCAGGTTGTTCCATATAAATCTCTTCATCTAAATCTCCATGTAAGAATGCAGTCTTAACATCTAGTTGTTGTAATTCTAAATCAAGTAAAGAAACTAATGCTAAGACAATTCGAATTGAAACAATTTTAACAACTGGTGAAAATATCTCATGAAAGTCAATTCCTGCTTTCTGAGAAAAACCTTTCACAACCAGCCTCGCTTTGTACCTGTATTCTTTATCATCAACACCCCTTTTCAATTTGTAAACCCATTTACATCCTACAATTTTTCTGTCTTTAGTAAGTTCTACCAGGTCCCATGTGGCATTCTTGTCTAATGCCTTCATTTCATCCTTCATAGTTTCTTTCCACTTATCACTCTTAGAACCTTCTACAGCTTCCTGATAGCATAAAGGTTCATCATCATTAGCGGTTAAAGCAACTGAAGTAACATAATCATCATACCCTTTAGGAGGATGTCTGATTCTCGTGGACCTTCTCAAAGATGTTTCTGGTTCTTCCACAATTTGCTGATTATTCTCTATAGGAAATTATTCATGATCTTCATCTGAAACTTGTTCATCTTTTCTATCTTCAGAATTTGAACTGGTTTCCAACTGAATACGTTGAAACTTAGGTACATTTTCCTATTTCAATTTATTATCTATATCTGGATTATCAAGTGAAAATTCATTGAATTTAACATCTCTGTTAATGATGATCTTGTGAGTAGTAGGATCCCACAACCTGTATCCCTTAGTCCCATCACCATATCCAACAAAGATTTATCTTTTTTATTTAGGATCTAATTTATAACGCTGATGTTTCAAAATTAGAGCATATGCATCACAACCAAAAATTTTCAGTTTAGAATAATCACAAGGATGACCCTTCCATACTTCTTGAGGAATTTTTCATCCTATTGCAGTTGATGGTGATCGATTTATCAAATAGCAAGCCGTAGATACTGCTTCTTTCCATAATTCCTTCTGTAAATTGGAGTTACCTAGCATACATTTTTCTCTTTCTAAGAGAGTCTTGTTCATGCATTGAGCAACTCCATTTTGCTGAGGAGTATATACAGTAGTTACATGTCTTTCGATCCCAACTTGCAATAATTATCAAATTCCTTTGAAGTAAACTCACCACCATTGTCAGTTCTTAAACATTTAATGGTTCTTCCAGTGATATTTTCTACTAATGCTCTAAACTGCTTGAAAACTGTGAATACATCAGACTTTCTTTTTAACATGTAGACCCATACTTTCCTAGAGAAATCATCTATAAAAGAGACAAAATATGATGATACTCCATATAAGGTTGTAGGAGATGGACCCCAAACATCAGAATGGATATAATCAAGGATTCCTTTACTAGTATATTTTCCAGTTTTAAATTTCTGCTTGCTTTGTTTTCCATATATACAATGTTTGCAGAAATCTAACTTAAAAGACTTTAAACTAGGAAATAACATACGATCAAATAAAATTTTTAATCCTCTTTCACTCATATGGCCCAATCGTTGATGCCATAGTCGAATAGAATCACTGTCGTTTTCAGATACAGTAGAAGCATGATCTGACTCTGTTCTTCCTTCTAACTGAAAAAGATTTCCAACCTTCTTTTCTTTCATTACTAATAGGATTCATTTATAAATTTTCATTACTCCACCTTGAATAAAAGTTTTATATCCATTTGTGTCTAACACTCCTAGAGAAATAAGATTTTTTCTTAGTTCAGGCACATGTCTTACATCAGTTAAGATTTTATTTGTCCCATCAAACATTTTAATCTAGATGCTTCCAATTCCCACAACATTACATGAGACATCATTGCCCATGTAAACTACTCCATCATTAATTGACTTATAAGATTTAAACCACTGTTTATGGATGCACATGTGATTGGACGCACCAGAATATAATAGCCAATGTTGATCATGATTTGAAAAATTAACTGATAAAACTTCATCACTTATACCTGAACCAGATGCCGAACCTGAACCTGTATCTTTCGTGTTTGCTTCTTTATTTTCTGTTGAAGAGTCTCCTTTGGATGTTTGCTGTCTCTTCCAACAGTCCTTCTTCAATTGTCCCGATTTGCCGCAAAACCAACATTTTAGCTTACTCTTCTTCCCTTTTGATTTTGACCGAGAGTTATTTTTCTGACTGAAGTGTTTTTCTTTAGATCGACCTCTAACCATCATTGCTTCTGATGTAGAGGTTTCTAAATTTGACCTTTTTCTAGTTTTTTCAGACAACATAGCTCCAACAACATCATCAAATTCAAGGGTTTCTGATGAACTAAGACTTATAGAAGTAACAAAATGATCCCATGACTTAGGCAAAGAGCATAATAAAGTTACAACTTTATCTTCTGAATCAAATTTTACTTCTATACTATCTAACTACACCAAGAGAGTATTAAAGGTATTCAAATGATAAGTTATTGTCATACCTTCCTTCATGCGCAAGCTTTACAACTATCTTTTCAGAAGAATCTTGTTGGTTAAGGATTTAGCCATGTACAGTTTTTCTAGCTTTGTACATAGTCCAGCGGCTGTTGTCTCTGATACGATGTTAAATAAAAAATCATCTGCCAAACACAATCGTATGCCACTCAGTGCTCTGTCATCGATGTCACTCCATTCGTCATCTGTCATGGCGAAAGATTGTTTTGATTTTCCCAAAAGTGCCTTCGCCACACCTTGTTGTACGAGTAAATCGTGCATCTTGACTTTCCATATTTCGAAGTTATTCCTCCCATTAAACTTCTCGATCTCAAACCGAGCACTTCGTGTTTTTGCCATGTTTAACTTCTTCTCTATGGATCCTTAATTGCCTTTTTAATCAAATTAAGAATTTGATAAAATTCCCTTTTCAAACATGTAATTATTAATAATTGGATATCTTTTCCAGGCTTCTTAAACAACAATGATTTCACCAAATCATTTGCAAATACCACCAAATTGCTCAACAAATTCCAAACAACAAACAAACTACTCTTCCTAGCAATCTAAATTCTGCATGAAAATTAGAATGCAGGAATTTTGGTTTAATTTTCTATTTACCTCAGTTTACACTTCACTTAAACTTCATGCACTATGGATCCTCCAGCTCACGCGAAATTCATCCTCCAATTCACGCACCGTTCAACCTCCAGCTCACGCGAAATTTCCTTCAGCTTACGGCGCTCTTCCCACTTCTTAATTGGATGCTAACCACTTTTAATATAATCGAAATTGTGATAAAAATATGAGCGAATGATCATTGATGCTCATATATTGCAATAGGAAAATTCACCGCATACGAATTCTCTATTCAAACTTTTCAACGCAGAGATTATATAAAACTGAATACATCAGCCCGTCACTCTGCGAATACATCAGTCTGCCACACTGCCTTCGTTTTGATGATAACAACTACCTCAATATCCCAGAGTTGTAGCTGCACCTGTTAATTTCTTGAGACCGATAAATAACACAAACCAAACGAACAGGAGATTTCCTCAAGTAAACTGAAAAACGATAAGAATTTTAACTTCTAAGTACAGACACATAATCGAATTTACCTTCCACACTTGATGAAGTACATCGTTAGGAATGTTCAGCACCGTATCCTCACAACCATCGACTTAACGATGTCCGCTCTATGACTTACCCATCCCACGCATACACAGAGTTTGCAACGCCGGAAGCCACCAAGCTTATATTCAGAAAATAGGCAGCGTATACAACTTTCTTCGATACCAATTGTCAGAATTAAGCACAGCGGAAAACAAAATATATCACACACAGAAATAAATGAAGACAATATTTAACGTGGTTCACCCAACCAATCTGGGCTACATCCACCAAACAGTGGTATCGGCTTTCTTATTATTCAACAGGAGATTACAACAACAGATTTCTCACATCTGCACTTGCTCTTCCTCTCATCCCTCATATCTCATATGTTTTGCCTCTACAAGCTTACAATTTATAGATGTAGTGAAGAAACTGAATAATAAATTCAATTGAATCCTATCACAAAAAAATATGATTAATTATCTCCTCTTCAAGATTTGATGCCATCAAATTAGCAACAAACAACTATTGTTGGCATTATCTATGAGATTTTTAGCCAAAAATAAAATACAAAATCTCAACATATTTATGAATCGACATCTGAGGTAAACAATGCTGATTTTTCTTCAGTTTCATCTTCACATGATATCATTTCTATGGGAAATGTGGAGATACCCATTACAAGAACTGGCATGAGACTCCTCACCAAGGTGGGGTACAAAGGAGGAGGACTTGGCGTTAATGGCCAAGGCATGATTCAACCATTGGAGGTCGTGCAAATACCTCGATTAACAGGGTTGGGATACACTGAAGGACAATGCTCGAAGGTGTCAGAAGCTTCCAATGCATGGTTGAAACCATTGGGGAAAGAGATTGATGGGAACACTTCACCATCATCCTATGACAACGCACATTGCAGAGAAAGAGTTGAGGAAAAATCTTGTCGCCATGATTTCACCAGATACCAACAAGAAAGGTATAACAAGTATCGGTATTCTAATGTTCATTTTGATTACAAACATGTTGCTAACAATGAACATAGATCATGGCATCGAAAATAATGTAGTTTTTGTGGATTAAATAACCATGTATTTGCTGAGTGTTGGAAGAGAATGGAAACACGAAAGAGGATGACTCGTGAAAGTTTCTCCACTGCAGGAAAAGAAGAAGGTAAAGTAGGTCTGGAGGAAGAAGACTCATTGTAGTCACTGTGACAGAATTGGCCATCAAATAGCCACGTGTTGGAGGCTCCATCCAGAGCAGCGCCTTAAGGACAAAGCATCAGTTCAGGAACTAGTTGAAACAATTGTTCGACAAGAAAATGTGCCACAGAGAGATGACCCATTCACTTTGATAAGTGAGTGATGGTTTTTCTAGGTGTGTAGTGTGTCATGGGCTTATTTTGTAAATCATGTGTTGCATGTTAAAATGTAAATGTGATGATTTTTTTTCCATCACTTGTGAAGCAAAAATGATATTTTGGCCTTGTATTGATAGTTGGGTATTGATTCCATTTTAAAGTAAAATTGACCAATGAGTATGTGTTATAAACTCATGGCAAGTGTGGGGAATGCTTGGGTCATAAATTGGTCACTTAGTTAAGCATGTAATTTGCGAAATATTTTACTACAGGTTTGCAGAGGATGCAGGTGTCGGCTTATCGCTTATGGTTCCGAAGGACAAAGGTGAAGGAGAATGAAGGGTGACCTTTCATGTAGTATTCCTAATTAGATTTTAGCTAGTTGGAATATTAAAATTTTCTTTTGTTCATAACTTAGATGAATTAGTGGGTAGAGATACCCTTAAATATCTTTAGTAGGAATAAAACCACTTCTAGTGTGAAAGTGGATCAGTGTAGCTAGTTGAAATAAAAAAACCCTTGGTGTGAATGGGGTCAATGCATGCGGAAGGGGTCAAGGTTGACCAAATCAACAACGCTGTCATGGAGAGAGTGGAGATAGTGGAGGACATCGCAGTTAGGGTGGAGGAGTGTATGCATGGGAGTAGCATCTTTAATGAGTGAGACCAAAAGTGAGGAATCTCACAAACATATAAGGAAGGGCCCATGGCAACCATAGAAGGCATTCTGATTATTGTTTATGTCTTGGTATTTTATGAATTTTTGTACGCTTCAGTACCCTCATCCTCGGGGGCCTTTGAGTGCCCACACATGAGAGGTTCATTTGAGCTGCATTCCACCCTTTGGCATCAAGAAAAGCTTTAGCCATCTACCACAGCATAGTCTCCTTCAGAAACTGCATTATTTTGCAGGGCAATTATAGTGGAGGGTTGAAAAACCCAGTTTGTGAGCTAGTTTCCCAGTGGAGGGAGCAACCCTTCATCTAGAAAGCTAGAAGGGAGGAGTATTAGCTATTTTCTTATCATATCAGCCATCTCCCTACAGTTTTTGAGTTGTAGAGTGTAGTTCAGCCCTAGAGCTGCATTTTCCACATAGTGTATTTCCAGAAACCCCTTCTTGGTTGTCTTGGAATTGTGCTAGAGAGCCTAGATCTCTGATCCCGATATTTTCTAAGCACTTCATCATCATCTCTTTGTATTTCTATTCTCCAGCTGCAGTTATTCTCACTTGGATTGCACAGTCATGGCATTTTGACATTTTTTGTATTAGCAGTATTCCACATTTTGGTGTTTTGGATCATGGGAGGCTTTTTTGCCTAGCTTGAGTGAATTTTTCCTGAAGACATTGCACTTATTTCTGCTATTATACATAATGGAATGGTTCTATGATTTTCTCATGTTTATATGTATTGATATTTATTGAAATTTCCAGTTTTATGTTCAATATTATTGTTTTTTCCCGTTTTGGAATATTACATTTCAGGACACTTGTGGCGTAGACAAGGTACAAAGCAGCTTCAGATTATGTTCATGCTTTTTGTGGACCAAAATCTCATCATTGGGGAGGATTGATATAGGTGGCTCCAGACACCCTCAGGAGATTAAGAGGTCTCATAAATGGTCAAAATTGAAAGTGGTCAGATTTTTCTCAAACTAGGTTCAGACTATAGTACTTGTCGCCCTGATTCTAACAGTGTGAACGGATCTCCAATATGAGCCCGTATGGAGAAGTTAGAGCGAGTCAAATTTTTTTTCAAAGATGGGCAGTGGGCTAGGTTTAAGTGTCCCACAAATTCACCATCAACCGACAGGGAACCTAGCTCCTGAAAACGAGCGAAATTGTGGTCTCTTTAATTTTCCTAATAACCCTTATGTTGGGAAAAATTTAAATCGACCATTATTGTTATAAAAAGAAAAAAAAGATTAAAAATAGGGTGGTAGGCCATGACCCCTGCCACCCTCGTTAGACCTGTTAACAAAGAAACTAAGTTGGGTCGGTGGGTCACCACCCCCGCCGAACCCCCACACCAAACAATGGTGACAATGCAAATAAAGGTCGGGAGGTGCGCCACCCCCGGAGGACCCGCCTACCCAATAAATTACTACCACCACTAATATATAATGACGCCATTAAAAATAGGCCGATGAGAATCGAACCTGCCAGGCCATGTAGATTGGCCCGATCCACGAGCAACCCAACAAATAAATACATTCAACCCAAATTAAAACCAAATAAAATGTTTTAAAAAAAGCGCCCAAATCCATATAAAACGAAATGCAACCGCACCTAAATTGAGGAGAGGCGAGATTTTATCCCTTGACCTATCTGCCTCCATTACTTCGTCGAACCACCACACCACGGGTGGCGGCTTTGTAAAGTCCATCACCCCACCACGTTATAAACACTCATTTTCCAAAATGCGCCCAGGCAGAGGAGAGCGAGGAATTCAAGACACATATTTTTTTATGCAGGTGGAACCACGAGCCATGGCAGCAGTGGAACCATGCTCGAGGGAATCTTGAGGGCATCTAAAGATTCCTTGAGGCCCCAAAGTTGCAAGAGTCAAAATTCGACAAACTTTGTGTCGATTTTACACCTCTCGGCGATAGGAAACTGATGGCGATGTCCGTTTCAGCAACAAAGCTTCCCATTTTTCGTCCATTTTACAAATTGGAGTGATGGTGTCTGATTCTCGTGTGGACATTTGATTCGATGCCCCTCGATGCCATGCGTTCGACAGTATAGCTAGACTCAACAGCTGTGCATCTGCTTCTTTAGCCAAATTTAGGGGTTGAGGTATATGCAGTTTGATCATGTGCCTCATTTTGCTGTGAGATGTATTATGATTTCTAGATCCTTGCTTGATGCATGTTGCGGGATCTTGTTTTTGCTTCATGTGAGATTATGTCATGATGATAGGAGGTCCATTGTGAGTGAGAGTTCCTGTAGCAGAAAGTCTCGTGGAGAGAAAAGCCACTCATGTTGAGGGAACATCCTTGTATGAACATCATCCATGTACATCTTCCCATTTCTAGCACTATATGAAGTGGCCTACCCCATTTTGACACCAGGCCTGAAGACGTAGCCCACACTGGGTGAACTCCATTATTAATGTCTTGTGTTTTTATGTTGCTGATGGTTGTCTTATTTCCTCTTCTTTACAACATTCATATGTGTATGCTCTTTTAAAATTCAATTCTAACAACATCACAAAAGTAAAATATCATGGGTAAATCCGGTAGCTGACGAACCTGGATCAATACATGTAGCAAAAACGGAGTCAAGTGAAAGCACTTTGTCGACCCCCCGCTCTTCATTAACGTTCGAGAATTCGTGGGAGCTCGTAATGAAACGAAGGCCGTTGATCTTGACGCGCTCAATTATAACCATTAAAATATGCAATAAAATTAATTTTGGGCGAGTGATTATCAAATCAACTTTATTACAATTTTTTTTTATTTAAATTGTTAAATAAGATAAAAAGAGTGGCATTTAAATGTGCTCGCTTATTCGAGGGGATATATATATATATATATATATATATATATATATATATATATATATATATATATATATATATATATATATATATATATATATATATATATCTCCTTTTATTTTTAATTTCTCTCTTTTGATTTTTGATTTTATTTTTCTATTCTTTTTCTTATTCTTATTTTTCTATTTTCTTCTTTTCTATTTTTTATTTTGTTTTGAAAATAAAAGGAAATTTACAAATTATTCAAAGGATAAAAATAAGTTACAACATTGGCTCCATCTGGGGACTGCTCCCCCCTAGGGGATGCAGAGAACTTGCAAATTCATGTGCCTTCTCCTCGGGCTATGGAGTCTTTGCTATAAAAATCACACTTGCTTTGGAATTTTAAAGAAAATATGGAAATATACAATGATGATGATAAAAAAAACACTCAATACTAAATATAATGCTTGAGATATTTCCCATTGATTGAAAATGAGAAATACTATTCTTCCAGATTATGTAAGATGAATGTATTATTGCCTTTAACTTCTACAATGCTTAAAGGTCTTAACCATAGGTTATCAAACTTCCCATGTTTATCTCTTTCTTCTCTTATTGCATACCATCTCAAAACTAAATCTCCTTGTCTTAAATCTCTTTCTCTATCTTTTATATCAAACACACTATTCATATTGTATTGATATTGTCAAAGTTTATGCTGAAATTCATCTCTATCCTGATTTAGCTCAATGATTTTATTTATCCTTCTTGAAAAATCATCTGCTTCTTCATATGACTCATGCAAAAAATTCATGAATAGAAACACTATTTGTGTAGGGAAGATAGCTTCAATTCCATAAACAAGTTGAAAAGGAGATTTACTAGTAGATCTTTTAGGTGAAACCCCGTTTTCTCATACTGCATATTTGAGATGACTGACCTAGTTCCTTTCATGATTTGCTAACACTTTCTTGATAACTTTAATTAGAATTTTATTTGATGATTTCTCCAACCCATTAGCTTGTGGATAATAAGGTGTAGACTTGTGTAAAACAATATGATATTTTTGAAAAAATTCTATCATATTTATACTATTGAAAGCTTGATCATTATTTGTAACTATTTGTCTCAGACAATCAAATCTAGACAAATTTTTTTCTTCAATGAATTTTATCACCACTATGTCAATTGCATTCTTAACAAGAATTTCTTCTACCCACTTTTTGAATTAATCAGTGGTTGTTAATATCGATCTGTTTTTATTATTGGAAGCAGGAATTATTTCACCAATGAAATCCAATCCCCGCTATAAGAAAGGAGCTTGCACTGAAATTGGAACAAAGGGGAGTGTTGATAACCTCTGATTTCCTACAAATATATGACAAGGGATGCAAATCCTCACCTTTGCTCCAACTTGTGCAATTTTTTTTTCCAATAGAAACCTCCTCAATTACTCCATCTGTTTCACTTTCAGTCAAACATAGTAAGAGGACATTTAAGGGATCCTTCCAATGCAAATTTTAATTTCTTATGCAATACTTTATTGCATTGAGACTGAGAGATATACAATAATTCTTTGTGAACTCAAGAGGATACTGAAAACCACGTAGAAAATTCACAACATCTTTGTACCAATCTAATATTAAAAACTTTTCATCAATGTCCAAAGGAAGAGTATTTGGAACTGCACTGGAAGAAGGTTCTTGTGGATTATTCTCACCTGAAATATGAGAAGGTTATTTTGGATTATTCTCTCCTAAAATCTGAGATGGTTCTTGTGGATTCTTCTCACCTGAAATCTGAGAATTTTCTTGTGGATTCTTCAAACCTGAAATATGAGAAGGTTCTTGTGGATTATTCTCACCTGAAATATGCATTATTGTATTAATAACAAGTATTTTGCAGTTTGATTATGCCAATAGCTTAGTTGAATCTCTCCCTTTCACCAACTTTGTAGGTCTGATATCTAAATCAAACTCAATTATCTTAACAATCCATCTCCCCCACTTTCCATCTGTATCAGGCTGAGCCGACATTGTCTTTACTGCATTGTTAGGCACATAAGCAATTATAGGAGAATGTAAAACCTAAATCCTAAATGCTTTCAAAGCTTGTACCAAGGAATAAGGTTATTGTTCTATGATGTCATATTTTAATTCAACATATCTCATAAAATTACTAAAGAAATCAATTGGATGTTCATGTTGATCTTCATTTCTCTGCAATAAAAATGTTGCTATAGTAGTTTCTGAGGAAAACGAGAAAATACTAAATTTTTTTGAATAATCAAGCCTAGCAAGCACTGGAGCTTCAGAAATTTCCTTCTTGATCTGTGAGACATAATATCTAGCTTGTATGGCCCATTTAAATTCATTATATTTATTGAGCATATCAGTGATATCTTTAACAATTTTAACATAATTAGGTATGAAACTTCGTAAAAAAATTATCTTTCCAAAGAATGAATGAATTTTTTTCTTGCTTCTAGGAAAAATGATTAACTTTTTTTTTGAAACTCTTTTAGGCTCAACTATAACTCCTTCTTTTGAAATGATATGTCGTAATTATATGCCTTCCCTCATTGGAAAGAGTGAGTTCTTAGGATTAAGAGAAATCCCAAATTTTTTACATCTCCCAAAACATTTCCTGAAGTGTTTGATATGTTTAGCATATGTTATCCTTCACAGTGTCCCAAGGATGAGAAAGGAGACCGAAGGAGGTAACCTCATACCACTTTCGACTTGTTAGCTAACCCTACCAAATCAGATATGAATCTCACTGTAATCTCATAGCCAATGAAGTGACAAGAATGAGAAATTGATATTAGGCTAGTTATGAAGCTCACTGAGGGTTTTATTTTTAGGGTTTGTTGGATCAGGCTCAAAGGTCTAGGGAACTAGGTCAAGGTTTCAAATGATTCAGTTGCAGGGATACAATGGGGAAAGGTAGGTATGTTTCAGTAATAAATTTGAGTTGTCATTGTGGTATAGGGTTTAAATAGAGAAGGTTCAAAATGAGCATGAGATCATGAGTTCATTTATCAGAAGAAATAATACATAAACATGAAAATATCATAAAAACAGAGCATAGAAACTATGAAGCCTGTTTAAAAACTCATGAGATAATCACTGAAAGCATGCTAATGGATTAATTTGAACTAAATATTCAATATAATTATGAAACTGAGGAAAAAAACTGCTACTAAAGGTATACAACAAGAATCCTAAGATAATAGTTGCAATTGTCTTTATATTTCTGCGAAAATATGATGTACACTAGCTCCAAGCCTTTGATTAATTGATGTCCAACCTTGAATATGACTTCAAACAAGCTACCTATAAACCAAAAAATACATTCCTCCCTCTCTGGGGTCAAATCCATCATGATAGCAATTGATTACACCAATCTCTCTAACCAAACCTAAAACTAAGGAGGTTAAGAACTAACCCCCCATTTAGCATTTGACTAAATTTTACAAGTAGTAATGACCATAAATTTACATGAATTTGACCTTTACGAACACTAATACATTCAATTACATCATATACACACATAAAAGGACAAATTAAATCAAGAGAAAATGATTTTGACTGAGAAAACTTGAAATGTTGACCTTCTAACAAAAGTGCAACATGCTCTTTTGAGGGGTTTTCATTGATCTTTTTGCTGACATGAAGGCTGCTAAAGATAGCCTAGGATGTCTACTAAGGCCTCTGAACCTTTAAACCTGCAAAAATCCACCTCCATGTCATCTAAAAACTCATTCTCCCACAAATACTCCAGAAGCGTAGCGAGGGGGCTAAAAAGGAGGAAAAAACATGAATTTTGACTTGTTTTTTTACTTTTTATTAGAAATGGTGAGCTGAGATGGAAATACAGTATATAACTGAGATGTAATCATCAATGGTTTTCCACACATGTAATTTTTTCCTCATTTGAAGGCTCTGACAAGAAGCGCAACATGATCTCGCTGCACTTCTGTGCACCATTAATTTCCAAAATTGCCAAAAATTCAAAATTCACCAAATTTTTCACAAAATTGCTAAAAAATTTTCCCTCTTCAATCTTCAGTAATGGATTATGAAATCAATGATGCATCAACAAGTAAATCAAGGTTGTCTCTCTTCTTTATCTTGATTAGGGTTTTCTTTAGCTTCTTTTTCAAATTACTAACCCTAATTCTGCAAATCTCGTTCCTAGTGTAGTAGTGCCTTGCCATGTGTCTCTGAAGCTTGGTTTTTATGTTGGCCATCTTCAAGAGAATCTCTAGGTGTTCATTAACCCTTCCAAGCCAAAAATATTTTTCTTGTTCAATCTTATTTGCAATGATGTCATCAAAGTCTTGTTGACCTAAGGGAGAAGATGGATCACTTCCCTATCTTTGGTATCTTGCTAGGCCTCTTCTATTTGGCCTCCTTGGCTTCATCTAAAGATCCTTATCCTCAAGATGATCAACATCTATCACTGCCTTATCCTTTTCATCCTCTTCCACCAAATATGCCTTAGGTTTACTAAGAAAAAGTTGATTTACCTTAAGCTGCCTGTTCTCCTGCTCTAAAAATGTTATCATGAAATTTTATCTTGAAATATTGGCCTTGAGCTCTCTTATTTCTGCTTATTTCTCTTGGACTATTTTCTTAGATGACTTGTTTTCCTCATGCTCAGGTAGGCCATCCATGACACCATCAAAAGCTACCAGTTCTTCCTCATGCAAGGGTGCATCATGTTGGTGTCCTGATGTTCCTTCTTAACAATACTAGGCTTAAATGTTTCCACACTATCAGGAGCAAACACTAGTCTTTTCCCTCTGCTATATATTTTTGTCACTGATGGTTTGCTTGAATATCCAACCTCTTGTGGCCTTGGTGGTGCCAATGGAGTACTTTGACTGCTATGTTGACTTGTAGTAGGCAAAAGAGAAGTTGATTGCATGAATGCCTACCAACGTAGGTTGTGTTATCACTCTAATAATTCTAAAGTTGTGAGATTTTGATTTAAATTCCAAGAACATTAGAGGTAACCACAGACCAAATTTTAAACTCTAGGATCTAGCCTTCCTAGGGTTCAGAGAGGGCTCTCTCTATAATATTTAACTTTGATTTAATTATATGATATTAGGCTAGTTATGATGTGAAAATTGGTTTTGATTTGGTTTGGTGAGAAAAAATCACTTAATAAGATGGATAATGATAGATTTTTTTGTCCATTGGGCCAAGGATTCAAATTTCAAGTAGACAGGACTAGGATCAAGGTAAAAAAATCAAATATTTTTAGGGCAAGATAGACAAGTCATTGAAGATCGTGGAAGGCTATTTGGTGAAGTGGTTTTATCGGGATAAAGAGCAACTAAGAATTCTTTGATCTGGATTAGGAAGGAGTAGATAGAGGTCATTCGAAAGAGGGAGAAATTAAGGGTTCCCTACTCTAGAAATCAACAGAAAACATAGAAATGATAAATAGTTAAAAACAGGGTGATTTTAACAAATCCTGTAATAATATTCTTGATCTATGATTCAAATTTAGAATACATGTATGGATTCATGAAAACATAAGAAGATAAACAATGACAGTAGAAAGTAATTCACTTCAATGGCTCATCACATGAATCGTGAAATATGATGCTAGATGATTTGATCCAGTCTGCTACTTGAACTTGCTACAAAAAGCCTTCAGGTACAAAAATATTGACTATAGAAATCTTCAACAATTTATTCCACAATAATACTTCAAAAGATGAAGTATATATACAAAAATGTTTACAAAATGTCCTAGAATACTCATAGGAATTTTCTAAGGAAAATAAAATATATTTTACAACAAAATATTGAAAACTGCTTAACAACTTAGCAAGCTGTCCTATTTATCAAATAAAATAGAAGTGATGTTTTGGATTGGGTGCAGCTGGCTGCCTTGTTGTCTCCAATGCTGGCAAGAGATATTTCAAATCTGTTATGAAATATTATCTTCTTTATATGATACTCTTTAATCAGTTATACTCTTTAACCATTGTTTAACTGCCTTTACTACTGTAAAATTATGTTTTGACTGTGTAAAATCAACAAACTATTTTTATCCTCTTCTCTACAATTTGACTTTTACAGTAAGTCAGTGAGTGATTCCCAAGATTCTTCATTAGGAATTTTGATCTTTTTCAACTTCCTAAAATTCTCATCTGCCTCAGCGTACCTAGCAAATGTTGGTTTTATAGCAAATAGGTGTTTTATCTCATGCTGTAGATAAAACAAATCTTCAAAACTTGTATGTAAAACCTTTCCTATAGGAATTCCTTCTCCTTCTGTTTTATTCACTTGCTCTTTTTCATAATCTCTTATCTTCTTGTTGTATTCTTCTTGTGGCATAAGTTTATCATTAAGAACAAGGATGTTTGGAAAACCTCTTTTCCTCAAGATTTCAAATTTAACCATAAATTTGGTTATGGCTATGTGCATGTTTCCACACTTTTCTTATAATTGCTTCATCAAATTTCTCTTTCAAATTGCTTTTCTTATTTCAAGGACTGTCTCTGTTCTATCCGTAATTTAAGCTCCTCCAATTCTTGTTTGTTCTTACTGTTGAGAAACTTGATTAGTTCTAGGGCCTATTCAGGTTTGGCACCTAGTTTCTCCTTTGTTTTCTGAATCTCTTCTTGTGCTACCTTTAGCAAATCCTTTTGCTCATAAATTACCTGTATTGAAGGCCAAACATCATTGATGGATTCAATGATTTTGTTCCATAGCTGATTCTTCACATAGGACATTGGCTCTTTCAAGGTTAAATCCTTTTGAAGGTTCTTCAATTCAAAATTTAGCCTATTATCCCTTTGTTCCTGAGTTTGACATTAATTTGGGCTAGCTTCTTAGTGTCTTCAAGATTTTCAATCACTTTCTTCAATATATTGATTTCATTGGTTTGAAGTGTCATTTCCTCCATGGCCTTAATAAGTTTACTAGCTTCATCAGATTGTTGAGCTGTTGTAGTAGAGGATTTTGTAGCTAAAGTAGTGGATGAGGTCACTGGCACTGCAGTGGCCAGTGCTAATTTTGGTGCCAAATCTTCTGCTAGAGTTGAAGGCACAGCTGTAGTTACCATGGGAATTACTGTAGGAACTTCTTGAGCTTTTGTGGTTTCTCTTTCATGGACAAGCTTATCCATTTGGATTTCCATCTCTTTAATATTTCCTGTTAATTGTAAAATCAAGTTCATCATATCATATTTTTGGCTTGCCTCTTGCACAATTTCCTTGGCTTGTGGATGTTCTGTTGGTGGAAGCTTGAACTGTTTTCTTAGTGCTGCAATATCATCATTATTTTTCTTCACTAATTCTTCTGCAACTTTCACATCGGCAGGATCATATCCTACTTGAATAACAAATTCTTCTAAAGACTTAATCCTAAGATCTTTAGCATACAAGGAAGCCTTTTCAACCTTTATTTTATCTCTCATATTTATTATTGTGTTCTGGAGCTTTTGGGCACTCATTTCCTTTGTAGTTATGGTCAAATAAAGCATCTCAGAAGTTTGTCTATGAAACTCAATTTGATCTAATGCATGGATACTTTCTATGGGCACTTCAAGGTCAACTTTTTTGTAATCTGCCTCTGTTTTGGGTGTCTTGACTGTTGGTTGAAACAATGACATAATCAAATTCTTGTTTGAGTATTCAAAAGCAGAAAGAAGTCTATTCTGGATACCTAGTGTTTGCTATAAATATTGAGAATAAATCTCACTCTTGGTTTATTCATTCTTTGGCTTTATCTTCTTATATTTCTCCCTGATATCAATATATTTATCCTCTGTTGGCTGTGAGGAGGATGCCTCCATAATTTTCTATTTCTCAATTTCCTGTGTGTTTGAAGTAGCAGGATGCTCTTCATTTATAATCTCTGTAGCTAGTTCATTGTTTGTCTCTGGAACATCTGTATCTTCCACTTCTATGGTCTCTTTTTCTTTATCAATTGGATTGAGCTTAGGCTTTTTGTTATATGTGAGTTTCAACCTAGTCTATGTTGTTGTTTCAGCAGTGTAGGTACCTTCTTCCCCGATTCTCTTAGTAGCTTTATCTCCTTGATTTACAGTTTGCATGGTGTGACTAGTATCACCCTGTTAGACTGCTTCTATCAAGGTATTTTCTAGCCACTGTTTGATTTACAAATGGTTCAATCTCAGGCCTTTTATCATGAAGGTAAGGGGTTAGTTTTCATTTCACCCTCATTTTGCTGAGTATTCCTTAAGGATCATAATTCCATAAAAATCTTTCTTCAAATTTGTATTCCAACAACTGTTTTGTTGCTTCTATTCCTGCATCTCTGTGATTGCAAATAAAAGGCCCCACCTGGTTTTTCAACTTAAATTGGGTCTTCTTTTTGGGAGCTAGGAAATTGATAGAATCATAATTTAGGATTTTCCTGATGTACTCCAAGGAAAAAACTCAAATTGGCACATACTTAGGTAGTTTATAAGGTAAAATATTTGACCCAAAAACTCTAATTTTTGTATGTTTCTGATATAAGTACCAATCTCTAGTTCTAGTTTTCTTGGATAGCTATAGAAATTTCTTTATCTCATCGTTGATTCTTGGCTATACTTTGTTTATCAACATATTTATCAATGGATGAACAAAAGAGTCAGTAAAATTTGCATAAATGAACTCTGTGGACTCTTTTCTAATCAAAGAAGTCCAAAAGATGACTGAGAGTGGGTTCCCTTCTACATCAAGCTTCTGAAGTGTTATTGGGAACTTGTCTGCTTGGAAGTATAAGAACATATGGAAAAGAAAGGAAGTATACCTAAATACTCCTTCAGTTGGCAATTTTACAAGCTGATCATGGATATTATCAGCTATGTATTTAGCATAATTATAAATGACAGACGGAGGTTGTCCTGGTACAAAGGTAGATAGAAAACCTAGGATTTACTCATTTGTAAAATACCCTAGGATAAAGGAAAACATGGATATGACATGCCTAGACCCTTCAGGAAATTTTGAAGTAGAATAAGGAGGGTTGATCTGTGGAATTTCAGCATGTAAAGGCATGAACAATTGGAAAATTTGAAACCTTTTAGGAAATTCCAGACCAATGTAAAGCTTTGTGAGTGCTTCTATGAATAAGGGAATTGCATTGGGATCTGGTTTTAGCTGAAGCATCAGGTTTATAGACTCAACAGTAATTGTGAACAATATTTTTTTATTTTGATTTACCATTGTTCTTTGTTCAGGAGAAGAATAGGTCTGACACATCCTAATAACTTATGGACACTGATGAGTGATTGGAACTACATACTTGGGTATATTTGACTCCCAAATTTGTACTTCATCTCCTTGATCTAATGATTTTTCAAGACTCCAGTAGTGGAGGTCTAAAAGATTAAATTCTATCACTGGATCAGTTATTTTGTAGTCCACATCTGCTAAGGGTGTATGTTCAATATATACAACAGGAGGTTGTAGAGGATTTACAACAATTGTGGTTTTGGAAGTCATTGCTGGGTTTGATTTGGACATTTTTAGACCTTTTGGGTGCTTGAAACTTTGTATTTTGGCTTTTTAAACTCTTCAGTAAGATTGAATTGTTTACAAAAGGTTTTTGACTTTTACAGAGGTTCTTTAAACACAAATAGGCACAAACTGGCTTTCTCTTGGGTTCAACTCTTCAAATTTGGCTTTAAAATTGATCTTTAGACTCTTACAGGTACAAGAAATAGTACACAAAAATTTCTCTGTTTTTTTTGGATAAACTGAACTGAAAATGGTCAAATTGGGCACAGAAAGATTGGGATCATTTGCAAAGGGTTTTTGGATAGATTAGGAATTTTTTCAAGGTCTACAAAGGCTAAATATATTCAATTTTGATTTAAAAAACCGTATGCAGTATCCAAACTGGGGTTTATCAGAGTTTTTACAGAGAATTCGTTCTTTGTAAGCAAGTATAAGGGTCTTTCTATAGGTAAATAGATTTCAGAAGTTTCAATTTTCTTAGAAAACTCTTTTGAATTGATAGGCAGGTTGTTTTTCTACGAAGAATACCTATTTATGCAGGTATTTGATCTTTAAATGGGTTTCAACAACGTTGGACAGGTTTCTGATGGCTATGGAAGTATTTGGAAATGAACTGGGTGCTTCCAGTGATCCTTGACAACAACTTTAATGGATTTTCTGGTTCCTTGGGTGAAAAAATGATGTACAGGGCTTTGTTTCTTCAGTCGAAGATAGATAAAACGCAAATAGAATGCAAAAATCTGTGCATATAGGAAGTTTTAAAAGGTTTTAGGTTTAAAGAAGATCAAACATTGAATGTTGTCATATCAGAGCAGAGGGCGGTTTTGGAGCTTTGAAGGAAAAAACCGGAAGTGGTTTATCGCACGGGCTTTGGGCGGTAAGCAATTTCTTTGGATCAAATGCGATCCAATCATATATTGTCGCATGGAGGGGAGAGAGTATAGCCAAACCACCCATTTTGCAAATATAAAATTGATTGTTGATCGCACAAGTTGAAATGCGATATGTTGTTTGGATTGTCGGATCTGGAGAGATAGGTGCGAATGGTGGAGATTAGAAGGAAGAGTTGCTCGGTGGATGGGGGCGTGGGGCCCGATATATCTTATGTGTCGGGGTTTATTAATGTTTAAAACATAATTTTTTAAACATAAACAAATATTTTATTATGATAGGTGGGGCGTATTTATATGCATATTAAATGACATATTTACATATGTTTTATAAGAATTGGGGCGGGATATTATAATGTTTTTAACCTATGGGGAAAGGGCAGGGAAATATAACATGTGGGGTAATTAGAACCATAGGTTAACGTTAATAAGTGGGTGTTTTGGGATATTTTAAATAAATAAATTAATAAATATATATGGGAAGGGGTAGTTTAAAATGATCTAATACTTTATATTAATAATTAATATGAAATGAATGTAATGGAATGCGAATACATAAAAATAAACTAAGTAAAGTGTAACATAGGCATTTGAGCACAAATGATTATACCATTAAACATTTACACTTAAACTTAGGATAAATTGTATTTTATGGGTTTTTGAGTGTTTTTGGATGAAAATGAAATTAATTAAGAGGGGATTTTTAATTTTTCTAAGAAAAAGGTGTTTTATTTAGGAAAATGGATTATATTTTTGGAAAAGGGTGAATATGCTGAGGAAATGGGTCTTTATGAAGGGAATCCAATATTTTTAACCAATCAGTTACTAAGCCTTGGGTTCGGTCCCAACAGAAGTCATAGAAATTCTCTGAGCCTCTTTAATTGAAGGTTTTGAATACTGGATCATTGTGGGGGAGGGGAAATTAGTAATTTTCCAGATGATGCTTTATTACATGCCTTGCACAACTGCCTTCTACCTACCCATCATTATTCTAACATTTTTTACTTTATTTGCATGGGTGCATTTAAGCTTGCAACCCTAAATTATTTTTTCTTTTAAAGCATAAACTATCGAATTCTAACCTTATTTCATCTGAGGGCTCAGATTAAACTGTTGAGCTCCTCATTTATTATCTAACTATCTATTGATTTGTTAAGTTTAAATTATTTTACATATATTTATTCTCTATCTAAAACATGAAATTCAAAGCACGAAAAGTTAAGATTAAACTATTTAACTGATCATGGATTATGGAAATTTGGACAATTTGCACATAATCATTATTTTTGCAGTAAAAGTAAATAGTAGTGGCATTTTGACTTGCTTACTTTCATGTCTTATTCTTATCTCTTTTTTCTTTTGGGGTCCATTTTTTATTCTTTTTGATCTTTTATTTTCTAAGTCCTTTGATCTTTATTTTAGGACTTTTACCCTCTTTTCATTTTTTTATTATTTTCAAATATGGAAAAACAACTTGCAGAAAGCAAGGTATGTACATATTTACAAGACTATCAAAGTCAATTAAAAAATTATGAACCCTATTATTATAGGACCCTAATAGGTTGATTTGTGAAAGCTGATGTAAAACAATGAATTTGACCAAGCCATGGTGAAATAGGCTTGGTTGGTGATATTTCCCTTTTCTTTGTACCTCCTCTGTCATCTTGAAAGGGCTTCTAAATAACTAGTGAGGTAGGTTGAGGGGTTTTATTGCTATGAAATGCATCAGTAGCCTTATGTGATACTAATATAGTCTTGAAAACCTCCCTTCACAAGTAAAGTACCTCATGATCATCTTCATTAATGGAGCATACCTGTCAAGAAATTGTCTGAAGTGGAAAATGTGTGTAGGAGAATCGTTTTAGTGTGGCTTTAGGAAAAATTTGTAATTCTCAATGTCCAAATCCATCCCTTTAAACCAGATTTCGCCATGGTTATGGATACCTAGGGCTGAGGCTATGGAATATGATGAGATGGTGAAGTCAAACCCTGCTATGTTGGCCTTATCCCTCCTAAAATTGGTGGCAAAGAGGCTTGTCAATTTGGCATGGCAACCTGCCTCTTGAATCCTTTCACAAAAACTTATTGCAACCCACACCTTCAAAGGATTTCTTGATGAAATATGAGGCCATGATTTATTGGATCCGAGTTGGCTCAAATATGGAAAATTTCCCTCCCTTGTTATACTTTTTCTTCTCACTGTCCATGGTTTTAGTGTGCGTGATAAAACCTTAGCTAGGTAGGAATAAAGGGGAAGGTACGATGGGAAAACAGGGGAAAAAAGGACTGCTATATTAAAGAAAGGGAATGGAGTGGTTGGAGACTGAGATAATTTTTGGGAAAATTTTGGGAGATGGGGATGAGTGTTAGGGAGTGTAGGGAGGTGGAATTTCCTAAAAATAATGAGGAAAATCTATGAAAATTTGCAAAACACAGTCCTAGCCTAGGAATCTACCAAAAGTGCAATGTAGGCTAGACTTTGTAGGGAAAATAAGGGATATGAAGGGAATGGGTATGGGAAATGTTTAGGGGAGGTATGTGAGGTATGGGTGAGGGTAAAAAAGTATAAAATCTAGGTTTTTTAACATTGCAATCAAGAAAAAACTCATAGAAGCCAAAAACGTAATGAAACCCTAAGAGAGGGATTTTCACTAAGTTTTCTAAAAAGAATGATGAATAGGAAATATAACAAAGGTCTAATTACTTGCCAAATATATGTTGTAACCTGTGAAATGATGAAAATAACCCCTTTGATTCTTTCTAGGCCTCATATTTAAAAAACACAACATAAGAGCCAGAAGCGCGACGTAGGAAGCATAAGTGTAGCGTAGGAGGAAAAAGCGCAACATGGGAGGTAAGAAATTTGTTTTGAGGATGAATTTCGATGCCATGGTGGCTAGGATGAGGCTCGATGGTATAGAGGTCCTCAATTAAAGTGAAATGAGCAATTATAATGCTTGAATGGTCTTCTTTTAGGTTGGAAGTTGACTTTTTGCTTTGGGTCATGAAGTGACATCACTTGTCTTTTTGAAAAATGGAGTGATATGATAGTGTACAACAACTTATCACTTTATAATATGCAAATTACATCTTCATAAGGTGTAAAATGTACCTTATAAATCATTTAGAACACTTTTTCCAAATTACAAACTCTCATGATGGTGACCTAGATGATGACATGACTCTTTATGAAAATTTTGATGACTTGACCTAATGATGACATGAAATGCATTTATAAAACTTATTATTTGGACCTTTGAAACTTCTAGTATGCATCATCATGATCTGATGACCAAAATGATAAACAAGACATTTTATTATGACATATCACCAGGAGTGTTAGCATGACCAGGATGCATTTTTTGACATTGAATATGGTGGGAGCAGTAATATACCTAAACACACCAACAAATGATCAAATTTTATTTGAAAATTTATTTGAAACTATAAAAGCTGACCTAGGACCCTATCAACTGACATTGTAAGAGTACATTTGATAATTGGTGACTCAAAAACACTAAGATTGGCTCCAGATGGGGATGGAAGCTCCTTTAGGAGGTGTCAAAAACACCATAGACGAGGTAGCCTCATCCATTCGGCTATGGAGTCATAAAAACAAAACTCGACATTGAAATAATTGACTGACAAACTCAAAATGAATTGATTGAAAACACTGACTTAAATTTTCAAAACAACAATTGATCAAAGAAGCCTTATGGTCAGCTTCTCCTTGGGCTTCAAGCTTCCATGAAAACTCCTTGACACTTTTGGCAGCAAAATGAATTGTTATGTACAATGAAAATGAGAAATTTCTGAAAAAATCAAGTGAGGTAATGCTTGAGGATTCTACCATTGACTGGTCCTCCTAGAAAATATTTCCCATCAAGTTCTTCTATCAAAAAGGAATTATTACCTCTGAAATCCAAAATTTTGTATGGTCCTTTCCACAAGTTTTAAAACTTTCCATGCTTTCCTTTCTCCTCGTTCCGAGCATCCCATCGGAAAACTACATCTCCCACACTAGAATCATCTACTTTATTTTTTATGTCACATATATTCTTGATATTTTTCCTCTCGAGATTGTTGCAAATGAATCATCTGATTGATTATATGTTGAATATCATTGGGCTCACTGTCAACTTCCTGCAAAATTTTCATGACCAGCACAACAAGAGCAGTAAGAAAAATAGTGTCTAGTCCATATACCAACTGAATAGGAGACATACCTATGGATTTCTTAGTGCTCACTCTATCCACCCATAGGGCATTGATAAAATTCTTGTGCCAATTCTTTTTATTTTCTTTCAACAACTTCTTGATTATGTTTACCAATGATTTATTGGATGATTCAACTAGCCATTACCTTGCAAGTAATATGTTGTTGAATGCTTGAGCCTTATGTGGTACTTGTCACAGAAATCAATCATCTTGTTGGATTTAAACGCACATTAGGGGAATTTTGAGGTTTAAAATGGGCCTCCTAAGGAAATTATAAAATAATAGTGGAAATAACAAAATAATATTTGATTCATCATCAAATTTTAGAAGGAAAAAAAGAAAAAACTACTTTTTCAACTCATATTTTCAACTTATCTCCCAAAATTTTTACTCAAATTTTGAGCAGGAGTACTCGTTGGATGAAAAATTTAATTCATCATCCAAGGAGTACCCATGTTGCATACTTTTGATGGAGCCCGCTACATGAAAAATGAGAAATACATGAAAAAATGTGATTGCAATCACGTTTTTTGTGTATTTCTCATTTTTCATGTAGCAGAGTCCATCAAAAGTACGCAACATGGGTAATCCTTGGATGAGGAATTAAATTTTTCATCCAACGAGTACTCTCACTCGAAATTTGAGTAAAAACTTTGGGAAAAAAGAAAAAACTACTTTTTCAACTCGTATTTTCAACTTATCTCCCAAAGTTTTTACTCAAATTTCAAGCGGGAGTACTCATTGGATGCAAAATTTAATTCCTCATCCAAGGATTACCAATGTTGCATACTTTCAATGGACTCTACTACACGAAAAATGAGAAATACACTAAAAACGTGATTGCAATCACGTTTTTTCATGTATTTCTCACTTTTCGTGTAGCAGGGTCCATCGAAATTATGCAACATGGGTACACCTTGGATGAGGAATTAAATTTTGCATCCAATGAGTACTCCTGCTCAAAATTTGAGTAAAAACTTTGGGAGATAAATTCAAAATACTAGTTGAAAAAGTAGTTTTTATTATTTTATTATTTTTTAATCTTTTTACCCTTTTACTTAAAAAATGCTGAATCATCCCCTATGGTTGACATCATCATCTTGAATCCTATTGGTTCTTATAAATTTTATTTTGGTTGTACATTTTTCTCAGGAGGCCCATTTTAGACCTCAAAATTCCCCTAATGACTGCATTATCACTGATTATTTTATGTGGACAACCAAATCGGGACATAATATTAGACTCAATAAACTGAATAATTACTGCATCCGTAGCTTGTCTGATGGGGATAGCCTCGATCCATTTCGTTAAATAATCGGTGGCTGTCAGGATCCACTTGTGCTAAGCTGAAGATGAAGGGTGAATCTCACTGATAAAATCAAGACCCCACTGTTGAAAGGGTGCTTGAACTGAAATGGGCTGCAAGGGAAACAATAAAAACTTCCTCTTTCCCTGAAAAATATGACACTCATGGCAACTCATGACATATTTGTAAACATCAGAAAACAAACTTGGCCAATAAAATCCAGCCCTCAATATCTTGTTTACTGTGGTATTCCAAAAGAGATGGCTGCCAGAATCACCCTTATGAAAATCATTTATTACTTTTTTTCCTCACTTTCCAATAAAAAATTCAGTAAAACTCCTCTCGAATCTTTCCAAAATAATTCATTATCAAGAATACAATATTTCAAAGCTTTCAACTTCAATGATCTACTCTTACTCTTCGACACATCCGGTGGAGGATTCAAATGCCGAAGCACATATAGAATCTCTGAATACCAAGGAGATGAGATAAAAATATGTGATACCTGAGGTGATGAATCACCTACTTCTTCCTCAGAAAGTGCAACAATGAGATTGATGTCCAAAACATGAAAATTGGATTCTACCATAAGCTTCGCCAAACCTTGTCCTTTGATGAGCTTCATTGGTATAATTTCGATGTCATACTAGAGCACTGTAGCTATCCATTTTCCACACCTACCTTTAGGATCAGTCTGCATCAAAAAATCCTTGACTGCAGCATTTGGAACATAAGTAACAATATGCGAATGAAGAACGTACACCCGGAAATCCTTCAAATCCTTCATAAGTGCCAAGGCTTGTTTCTCAATGATATTATACCTAAATGCCACATCCCTTATGGTTCTACTCAAAAATGAAATTTTTTGTTGTGTTTTTTGGTCTTTCTTCTGCATTATGACAACAACCAATGTGTGCTCAAAATAAAATGAAAAAATAATAAAATCCATAGTGTAATCAGGGCTAATGATGACAGGAGCATGAGGTAATGAAAACTTGACTTGATTGAAATATCTTCTTGCATCCTCGGACCATTTCACCTCGCTGTCCTTTTTCAACATGTTAGTCATCTCCCACAAATGTTCAACGAGGTTAGGAATGAACCTTCTCAAAAATTTGATCTTACCGTTAAAAGACCGAATTTCCTTCTTATTTATCAGGAAATCCAATTGATAGATCGCTTCAATTCTTGAGGGATCTATGCGGATTCCATCCTTTGATATGATATTCCCAAGTAATTTTCCCTCTTCCATGGCAAACAAAATCTTTTTCAGGTTCAGCGAAATGCCAAATTTCTTGCACCTCTGGAAAAAAATCCTCAAATGATGCAAGTGATATTCATCTATTTGAGAGAAAACTATTATATCATCAAGGTAAATAACGAAAAATACATCTTTCTCATTAGAAAAAATGATATCCATCGCTCGTTGAAATGTTTTCCACGCATTTTTCAGCCAAAAAGGCATCTTGGAATACATGAAAGTACCCCAAATTGTTGTAAAAGTTGTCTTCTCACGGTCATCTGGATGCATTAAGATTTGATTATACCCTGAGTACCCATAAAGCAATGACATTCTAGAAGAACCAACTACTCTCTGCAAGATATGATCCATCTTTGGAAGAGGATAGTTGTCCTTCAAGGACACTTTGTTTAGATTACATAAATCAATTTACAAATGAATTTCACTTGTCTCTTTTATAACTGGGACAAGATTCGACATTCAATTATAAAAGTGAAGAGGAACAATTATACCAACATTATACAATTTGTTTATCTCTTTCTCAATAGATGGTAGCAACTTCAGATTGATCCTTTTGAGCTTTTGACGAAAAGGTTTCTGATTGGGCTTAATAGGAATAGTGTAATGAATTATACTTTTGTCATAAAATTTAAAATATGAATAATCCCATGAAAATACATTATAAAACTCAGCCATAAGTGCTGCATATTAACCTTTCATTCCGTAGTTAAGGACTTAGACAACGTCACCATCTTTGGCTTCTCGGTCGTGCCAATATTTATGTCTTCAACTCCTACTTTAGTGGGGACCATTGTTGGCTTCCATGTGACATCATCTTGATCAAAGAGCTCTTACAAGGATACAACACCTCATGGAATGGAATTCTCTTTCAGCTGTAATACCTCCATTTCTGTTGCATGAATTTCTTGATTATCTCCATAAAATATATCATCAATTTGAGAAGTGGAAAATTCCTCCTCCATTTGCAAAAGATTATTGATTTTCTTGTCATCGTGAAACACTTGCCAATACTGAAGGTTATCCGAAACAACCGGGTGATGTTTGACATTTATTTTAAACTTCTTATTTGAATGTATCAGAATTTTAAACATGCTTGCTGCAGTGGAAAGAGAATGAGCTATGAAATTTCGATTTCTTGGAATCACAGATAAAGTATACTCAGAAAAAGTCTTAAGAATTTCTAACACAACATTGCGATATGCTCACATCCTTGAATTTTTGGCTTGGTATTCCCCTTTCACTTGTTTGATTATTAATTCAGAGTCGCCATAAACTGAAATATTTTTAGCCCCTAGCTTCCTAAGAATCTTAAGCCTGGTTATCAAATCTTCATATTTTGCTTCATTATTAGAACAATCAAAAGCAAGTTTGTATGAACTTAACCAGACATTATGAGGAATATTTTGGGTCTGATTCATAGGACCATGAATCCAAATTTCAATTCCAGCTCCATCCTTACCTAAGGCACCATCAAAATCCATGGTCCATAGACCATTTTATTCATCCGGAATATCAAATTTGGGTGGTTGATATTTATTATCTATTTGGAGATGATCTGTTGTCTCAACATGCTATGCTTATTTCACTGATTCCACTGTCTTTTCAACTGAGGTACTTTTCTATAAGCTATTTAATTTATGTTCCCTTTTTTCTGCATTCGATACTTCTTGAAAAATACCTGAAATTTCTGCAATTTTGCATTTTCTTCTGTCTGAATTTATAATTCAATTGGACTATCATCATTAAACAAAATACAAGATTATAATTCTGCATGGACAACATGTATAGGGTGATTATTTGGCTTCTCCTTGCTGCTAATCATATATTTCATCTTGGTTTCCCGATACAATTTTCTGAGCTGACCGCACACCGGTATAGTAGCATAGGAGAAATCAAGTTGCAAAGTGACTTTTAGCTTCGTTCCCCATGATCACGAGAGTAACATCCCATACCTTGGAGGAATATAAGATACAATCACATCCATCAGAAAATTCTTTGCTGGAATTTGATCAAGAGATACTACCAAACCTTTCATGAGACCGAGACACCTAACCCTTCCCGAGCCAAAGGAGTAAAGGTCATGATATGGGCAAGTAATATCCAATCCTAACTTGTCCATTATGGCTTTTGGCATGAGATTGTGAGATACCCCAAATTCTACCATCTCATTGCGAAGGATGAAGTCATGGATTCTAAGACTAAGGTAGAAATGTGGGACTTCACTGTCTAGTAAGTTTCCATCTACAACTGGGCCAAAAAAAATCTCAGGGTGGCCATCGCTAACATTTACCATATAATATGTTTGGTCGACATTGAGCATTTTCGCTACATGAAACTTATAATGATCATTCTTAACCAATTCAGTCAAAGGAATGGAAACTTTCAATTTGGAAATATCGTTCTCTAGACTAAACAAATTAGGATATTTTTCTACCTCTTTGGATGTGATATCCTTCCTTTCAGGATGTTCTTAGGCGGGAATCTCCTTTCTCTGTCCTGTAGTTTGTGTTTCCTTATCTTTCTTTTAATTTCTGGTGGATGCCTCATTGTTCTTTCTCTGATTAGTAGCAACAAGTTCCTTTATTATGTGCTGATTTGTCTACTAATTTGTAGAGTTCGGTTCTTTGGGCTGAGTATCATTTTGAAAAATTGACCTCTTCTGATTTGAAGTGATAGGCACGTTTATGTTCCTCAAAATATATTGCCTTTTCATTGAGATAAGAGCATTTTGGTAACCTCTTTGATAATTTTCTGTCTCTGCTGCTAACATATTGTCATTTGAAAGAACAAATTGTTGTTCATCAGGTTGATCAACATGAGGTGCTTGAGAATATTATTCATCTTCGGTTAAGAAACTAGGCTTTTGATCTTTTTCAAAAACATGATTTTCTTCTAAAATCAATTCTTCTCCAACCTATGCATAATTATGCTAGAGTGGAGTATGAATATGCTACTGTGCCTATTGGTCTTGACCTCTTTGCTCTCTTTGTTTGATTCTAAATTGAGGCTGCTGCTATTGTTGACCTCTGAAATTTGGATTCCTGATTGCCTATATAATACTGTAATCCTATACATGATCTTCTCCATGGTTTTGATTAAAGTATCTAGCTCACCATATGATGAAGTAGATGGCAGATGGCTCCTCTTTGATTGTGACCCTTTTTCTCTGTTTTTACCTTTGATTTCTTAATTAGCAATTTTGCTTCAATAGTCATGAAATTACTTTGCATTTCTTCAAGAGTTGCAGGACTCCTCTCCCTCAAATTATAAGCCATGTTGGGATTAAAGACATCAGGATAATAAAGGAATGCCAAGTGAGGAGGAGGTTTGATGTCATTTGGAATGGAGTTGTACACCTTTTTGAATCTGACAATGAAGTCTTGTACAAATTCATTTGGAGTCCTTTTTAAAGCATTATATTTAGTTAGAATTTGAAGAGGATTCTTCTTTTCTACCCAATTGGCTAAGAAAATATCGATCAACTATTTTGGGTTAGCTACTGAATGTGTTGTTCGAGTACGAAACCACTTCTTAACATCTCCTAAAAAAATTTGGGCTATAACATGCATCTTGGCACCATCATTATCGATCTCTTCTAGAACAATAAAATATGTTACTTTCACTACATGCTACTGAGATGTGACCTCTTTTGTCTCATCAAACAGAGGGAGTCTCTGACCATAACCTTGATACAAATTAGTAAGTGCAGGAGGCAACACTAAAGGGGAAAACCTTTCCATGACTCTTGTGGAAAGTTGTGTGGGGATAACAATAAGGAGTGTTGATGAAGGAGATGATTTTGGAGGAAGTAGTGGATGAGTAGTGGATGATGATGGAGCAGTGGATCATGATGTAGGTGTAGGCGTAGATATAGCAGCAGACAAAATTTCTTTCCGATATTGAATATAAGCTTTTTCAGAGGTAAACTGTAGGTGATTGACCATTTCTGAAGATTATGAAACTGAGACCAAAATTTCCTATAAAATTCAGTAGATGAAGACTCTAATGATGGAAAACTTAATTCAAATTTAACAGGATCAAAGACTATTTCAAAAAGAGAAGATTCTCATTTAGACTTAAACAAAGAAAGCTAAAAATTGATATCAAAGGGTAAGTCTTCAAGTGTAGTTAAATCAGCAGACATGGATATAGATCTTACAAATGAAGATGTGCTTGTTTCAACTTGCTCAGGCTGAGATATTTTCTTACTTAATATCCTTTCACGGTTTTCAACTGGTGATGGAGGATTCAGATTAGGATTGGATCTCGTGAACATTTTAGGAGCCAATTCTGAATCTGCACTTTGGCTCTGAAAAAATGAATCAACCTTGCTTGAAAGCTAGGACCTGTCACCTATAGGCCTATATCTCAACGACATTGTAAGAAAAATCCGAGGGAATATTTGTCTCGCGTTCCCCGACAATGACGCGAAAAATGTTATCCTCCACAATGTCTCAAGGCTTAGAAAGGAGACCGAAGGAGGTAACCTCAGACCACTTTCGACTTGGTAGCTAGACCAACCAAATCAGAGAGGGATCTCTCTATAATATCACAACTAACGAAGTGAGTGGAAAGAGAAATTGATATTAGGCTAGTTATGAAGCTCATTGAGGGATTGATTTTTAGGGTTTGATGGATCAGGCTCAAATATCTAGGGAACTAGGTCAATGTTTCAAATGATTCAGTTACAGGGATACAATGTGGAAGAGCCGGTCAAATAGTGACGTTTCAATACAAGGTATTGGGTATTAAAATCAATATAATAAGCCGCATATCTGAACCCAGATCGGTGAAAAATTGTCGAGAAAACAATTCAATTTTTGACCTAGATTAAAAAAAAGAACTCGATTTGCAGCGCTGAAGATTGAAACGTGCTTGAATAAGTGAACGGTTTTGTTTAAAAACATTCCATGCGGTGAACGATTTTTTTAATAGAAACATTCTGACATTTAAAAAAAAAAACGGACGGGTATAATGTTGAACTATTTTTTATATATAACTATAATATATATACTATATAATTATAATTAATATATATATATATATATATATATATATATATATATATATATATATATCTACTTTATATATAAAATTTATACAAATAAAATAATAATAATTATTATTTATATAAATAAATAATTATTATTATTATTAAAAAAAAAGGGGAAAAACTGGCAGAAAAATATTCCCCACCTCATACATGTTTGATGTCTTCGTCAATGTCAATGGCCGAATTCCGGAAGAAATTGGTGGATCTCGAGAAACAAATCAATAATAATTCTGAAGAATTCGAAAAAAGATTAGTCGATCTTGAAGGTACAGTTGCAGGACATTCCAACGACATCAAAAAGGTTCATGATACGACAAATAAAATAGAAAAACAAATGTGGCTAAATCATCACGAGGCCACAGAAAAGCAGAGCGAAGCAATGAACAATATGACAGAACTCTTCAATAAGCTAAATGATAAGATAGATAGGTTAATTCAGACACAATCCCCAATATCTCCTAACATGGAACAAAATCAACAAAACAATTCCGCAGATTCAGGGAACTTAGAAGAGAATCAGGAAAAAACCGATTCCCCACATCATCAAGAAGATAATAATGCAGATTTTCAAAATAAGCAGCTCTGGAATACATTTGCTAATCAATACCCCCTTCTTTTTCCACCTTTAGCATATCAGCGAAAAGCCAAAATCGAGCTACCCAAATTTGATGGTAATGAAAAAAATAGCGTTGCGTGGCTTAATAAAGCGGAAGAATATTTTGAGATTTATGACATTACTAGTGATGACGAAAAAATTAAGCATGCTTCCATGAAAATGGAAGGAGAAGCATATAATTGGTATATGTGGTGAAAAAAGACGACGCTTGCTATCAGTTGGAGGAAATTTAAGGATGCATTCTTCAAAAGGTTTCAAGGCATAAAAGAAGAAAAGTTTTTTTCAACATTTATCAAATTACGCCAAAAAGGAGATGTGGATGAGTACACTCGAGAATGGGAGACCTTGGCAACACGAGTACCAGGATTGTCGGAATCTCGTCTAATCCAGTCTTACATCTCATGACTTAAAATCCATATACAAGAAGAGCTCGAACTACATGAAATTGCATCTGTAGAAGTAGCAAGGCAAAAAGAAAAAGCTACTGATAAGAAATTTGAAAGGTTATCAAAACCAGAAAAAGTATATTCGAGACGACGGTTTCCTCAATCTACAAAAGAAGATAACATGAAATATGTTCCACCACACCTTCGCGAAGGAGACAAATCTAACTTGGAAATACAAATAATGAGGGAAGGCAAATGCAAACGTTGTGGCGAAAAATGGGACCCTAAGCACAGATGTGCTAATGGGAAAGAAAAAAATCTGTATAATTGTGAAGCAACTAATGATTCTAACAATGATGATTCAGACATAGAAGGGATAGAAGATACCCTAGAATTCTCCCCAGAAGTAGATGATGACAGCACTCCGCAAGTGTCATTATCAGCCATGACAGGTATATCACAACCTCAGACACTAAAATTAAGGGGACATATTAAGAAAAACAATGTAATGGTTCTCATAGACACAGGCAACACGCACAATTTTCTAGATTCAACCATGGCAAAAAGACTCAACCTCTTTACTTTTCCCATGCCTAATATGAAGGTAATGGTGGCTGATGGTAAGAAGATTGAACAGGTAGGAAAATACCATAAAGTCAAATTGCAGATTAAAGACTTTAGTTTAGAATCTCCATTCTATGTCGTACCACTCGGAGGAGTAGATGTGGTCTTAGGAATTCAGTGGTTACAAACCTTGGGTACTTATTCGGCCAACCATCAGAAGCAGTTTATAAGATTTAAGTGGGAAGGGCAGAAGCACAAGTTATATGGATTCCAAGCCCCAGAAAATCAAATCGTATCATCACCCCAGATGATGAAAATGATCCGAAAGGGAGCGCCAGCCTATATAGTAGAATGTCATCATTTAGAGATGTTATCTACAAAAGTCAACCACGAAGAATCACAGGAGGTACAAGCACTAGTTCAGAAACATGAAAAGGTATTTCAAGACCTACCAATGAAAATGCCTCCTCATAGGGAAATTGAACATACAATAGAAGTCAAGGCAGGATCAGACCCTGTTAACATCAAGCCTTATCGCTACCCATATCACCATAAAACTGAAATTGAGAAGATAATCCAAGACCTTTTAAAATGTGGGGTCATTTCAAAAAGCAAGAGTTCGTATGCTGCCCCAGTTATATTGGTAAGAAAAAAAGACGGATTGTTTCGGCTATGCATTGACTATAGAGGATTAAATAAGATAACAATTAAAAATAAGTTTCCAATTCCCTTTATCGATGAAATGTTGGATGAACTCCATGGTGCAAAATACTTCTCGAAATTAGATTTAAGGTCAGGTTATAACCAGATCCGAATTAGATTGGAAGATATACCAAAAACTGCATTTCAAACACATGAAGGTCATTATGAATTTAAAGTAATGCCCTTTGGGTTAACAAATGCACTAGCTACGTTCCAAGCCACTATGAACGAGTTATTTCGTCCATATCTTAGGAAATTTGTACTAGTATTTTTTGATGATATTTTGATTTATAGTAAAACCTGGAGGGATCATTTGCAACACTTGGATAAAATTCTCACGTTACTAGAAGACCATCAATTTTATGCAAAAAAATCCAAATGCACTTTTGGAAAAGAAGAAGTTGAATATCTGGGACACCTAATATCCCATGAAGGAGTAAAAGTGGATCCTTCTAAGATTAAGGCTATAAGGGAATGGAATAAACCAGTGAACATATCCAAGCTCAGAGGATTTTTTGGATTAACGAGATATTATCGAAGATTTATTAAAGATTATGCGCATATAACTGCACCTCTTACAAAATTTTTAAAGAAAAATTCGTTTCAATGGAATGAGGAAGCAGGGAAATGTTTTGAAGATTTGAAGGAAGTAATGGCTAATGCACCAGTATTGGCAACTCCTGACTTTTCTAAAACATTTATCATTGAATGTGATGCCTCTGGATTTGGTATTGGTGCAGTATTAATGCAAGAGGGGCACCCTATTGCTTTTGAAAGCAGAAAACTAAATAAACATGAGCGTCTCAAGTCCACATACAGTAAGGAAATGCTCTCAATTATGCATGCATTGGCCAAATGGAGACAATATCTGTTAGGGAGTAAATTTTCCATCTGAACATATCATAACAGTCTTCAGTATCTCCTTCAGCAAAAAACGCTCTCTGAAGAACAACAAAAATGGATCGAGAAGATTGCCGCTTTTGACATGGAGATATTACACAAGAAAGGAAAAGACAATGTAGTAGCGGATGCCCTATCTAGAAAAGACGAGGAATCAACATTACTTGCAGTTTTGATTGTTGTGCCTGAATGACTTAATGAGATTAGAAGTGAGTACGCCAAAGATCCGGAAATGTTGGCTATAATCAATAATCTCCCAGGGAATTCAAGATTTGAATGGAAGAACGATATCTTATGGTACAAAGGGAGAATTTATCTAAACTCCAAATCCAAGTTTATATCAAAAATACTCAAGGAATCACATGATTCCATGTCATCTGGGCATGTAGGATATTTCAAAACCTACTACAATGCACGTCAGTCATTTTTCTGGAAGGGTATGAGTCACGATATTCAAAAATATGTTGCAGAATGTGACAAGTGTCAAAGAAATAAAAATGAAAACATTATGACACCTGGCTTACTTCATCCCTTAAATATTCCGGCTCATAAATGGGAAGAAATATCGATGGATTTTATTGAAGGATTACCTGTATCGGAGGGAAAGGATAAGATCTTCGTTGTAGTAGATAGACTCACTAAATATGCTCACTTTATCGCTATTAAAAAAACAGGCTCTACAAAGCAAATTGCAAAGATATTCTACAAACATATTTATAAACTACACGGCTTTCCGAAAGTTATTGTTAGTGACAGGGATGCCAAATTTAAAGGAAACTTTTGGAAGGAATTGTTCAACCATGTTTGAACCTACCTCAACATGAGCTCAGCTTATCACCCTCAAACAGATGGGCAAACAGAGGTTGTTAATAAATGTTTGGAAGCTTACCTACGGTGTTATGCTACGGAGAAACAAAATAAGTGGGTCCAATGGTTGCATCTTTCCGAATGGTGGTATAATTCTACTTACCATACATCGACAAAAATGACTCCGTTCCAGGCTCTATATGGATATGAGCCTCCGAAGTGGAAAGATCTTGCTTCAGTTCAAAAAAATTTTCCAGCAGTAAAAAATCAACTAGAAGAACACCAAAATGTCGTCCAAATTCTAAAAGAAAATTTGAGTATTGCACAGAATCGTATGAAGTAACAGGCTGACCGTAATCGCACTGAGAGATCATTTGAAGTTGGAGACTAGGTGTTTGTCAAGCTTCAACCATACAAGCAGCTGTCCCTAAAACAAAAAGGAAAAAATAAATTAGCTCCAAAGTTTTATGGTCTGTATCAAATTATTAAAAAGATCAGTCAAGTCGCTTATGGGTTGAGACTTCCCGATACCAGTCGTGTTCACAATGTTTTCCATGTGTCCTGCTTAAAAAAGGCACTGGGTAACCATCAGTTGCCCCAAACAACACTTCCCATTTTGGATGATGAAGGCAAGCTCGTTTTAGAGCCCGAAGGTATCCTATCTACCTATGATAAGAAGCTGCGCTCTCGTGTTATTACGGAATATTTAATCAAGTGGAAGGACTTGCCCATTGAAGAAGCATCTTGGGAGTCTGAAGCGTTTCGCCAACAACACCCATCATTACGTATGCTTTGAGGACAAAGCATCTTAAGAGAGGAGAAATGTTATGTATATTTTATTAATTTTTAGTTAGATATAGTTATATTAGGTTTTATTAAGTGAAAGGGCATGATCAAAGATCATGCCTCTTCACCAAGGGACACTATGAGGCTATATTTAAAGCCTCGGTGATTCCCCATTGTAATCATCTCATCTTTTATCAACAATAATATATATTTATCAAGTTTACCAGAGTTTTTACACTCTAAGGTAGGTATGTTTCAATAAAAAAATTTAGTTTTCATTGTGGTATAGGGTTAAAATAGAGAAGGTTCAAAATTAGCATGATATCATGAGTTCATTTATTAGAATAAATAATACATAAACATGAAAATATCATAAAAACAAAGCATAGAAACTATGAAGTTTGTTTAAAACCTCATGAGATAATTACTGAAAGCATGCTAATGGATTAATGAGAAATACAAATTCAATATAATGATGAAACAGAGGACAACCACTGTTACTAAAGGCATACCACAAGAATCCCAAGATAATAGCTGCAACTGTCTTTATATTTATGCAAAAATATGATTTACACTAGCTCCAAGCCTTAGATTAAATTATGTCCAACATTGAATCTGAATTCAAACAAGCTACATATAGACCAAAAACCACATTCCCCCCTCTCAGGGGTTGAATCCATCATGATACGAACTAGTTACACCAATCTCTCTAAACAAACCTAAAACTAGGGAGGTTAAGAACTAACTCCCCATTTGGCCTTTGATTGCCTTTTATAAGAATTAATGACCATAAATTTACATGAATTTAACCTTTACCAAAACTAATACACTAAATTACATCATGTAAAATCATAAAAGGACAAATTACATCATGAGGAAATTATTTTAACTGAGAAAACTTGAAATTTTGACCTTCTGACAAAAGTGCAATGTGCTCTTTTGAGGGCATTTTGAGGGTTTTTCCTTGACATTTTTGCTGACATGAAGGCTACTAAAGATATCCTAGGATGTCTACTAGGTATATGAACCTTTAAACCTGAAAAATACACCTCCATGGCATGTAAAAACTCATTCTCCTATAGCTACTCCATAAGCGCACCGAGGGGGCTAAAAAGGAGGCAGAAACATGAATTTTGACCTGTTTTTTGAATTTTTCTTCTAAATGGTGAGTTGACATGGAAAAAAAAGTATATACATAAGATTTAATCATCAAGGGTTGTCCACAAATGTAAAATTTTCCTCATTTGATGGCTCTTATAAGAGGCACAACGCAAGCTCACTACACTTCTGTGCAACATTAATTTCCAAAATTGTCAAAAATTCAAAATTCACCAAAAATTTCACAAAATTTCCAAAAATTCTTTCCTATGTAGTATTTAGTGATGGATTAGGAAGTAAATGATGCATTAGAAAGTAAATCAAGGTTGTATATCTTCTTCAACTTGATTAGGGTTTTCTTTAGCTTCTTTTTCAAATTCCTAACCTTAATTCTGCAAATCTGGTTCCTAGTGAAGTAGTTCCTTGCCATGTGTCACTGAAGCTTGGTGTTTTTATTGGCCTTCCTCAAGAGCATCTGCAGGTGTTCATTAAATTTTCTAAGCCAAAAATCTTTGTCTTGTTCAATCTTAGCTACAATGATGTCATCAAAGTCTTGTTGACCTAAGGAAGATGATGGCTCACTTCCCTATCTTTGCTGTCTTTCTAGGCCTCTTGTCTTTGGCCTCCTTGGCTTCACATGAACCTCCTTATCCTCAAATTGATCTACATATATCACTGCCTTACCCTTTTCATCCTCTGCCACAAAATTTGCCTTAGGTTTATTGATCAAGAGTTGATTTAACTTAAGCTACCTATTCTCCTGCTGTAAAAATGCTATCATGAAGTTTTCTCTTAAAAGATTGTCCTTGAGCTCTCTTATTTCTGCTTCTTTCTCTTGGATTATTTTCTCATCTGACTTGTTTTCCTCATGCTCAGGTAGGTAAGCAAGGACAACATCAAAGGAACATGTTCTTCCTCATGCAAGGGTGTATCATGCTGGTGTCCTAATGTTCCTTCTCTAACAATGCTAGGCTAAAATCCTTCCACACTATCAGGAGAAAACACTAGTCTTTTCCCTCTGCTATAGGTTTTTGTCACTAATGGTTTGCTTGAAGAGCCAACCTCTTGTTTCCTTGGTGGTGCCAATTGAGTACTTTAACTTCTAGGTTGACTTGTAGTAGGTACAAGAGAAGCTAATTGCATGAATGCCTCCCAAGGTATGTTTATCTTTGAAAGGTGATGTAGAACAGTGACTTTGACCAAGCCATGGTGAAATAGGTTTTCTTGGTGATCTTTACCTTTGATTTGTACCTTCTTTGTCATCTTGACAAGGCTTCTGCATAAGTAGTGAGGTAGGTTGAGGGGTTTGATTGCTGTGAAATGCATCAGTAGCCTTATGTGATACCGATATAGTATTGAAAACATCCATTCACAAGTAAATTACCTCATCATCATCTTCATTAATGGAGCATACCAGTCAAGAAATTGTGTGAAAGGAAATATGTGTGTAGGCGCATCTTTGTAGTGTGGCTTTAAGAAAACTTTGTAATTCTCCATGTCCAAATCCATCCCTTTAAACAAAATTTATCCATGGTTAGGGATACTTGTGGTTGACGCTATGGAATCTACTAAGAAGATGAAGTGAACCCTTGATATATTGGCCTTATCCATCCTAAGCTTGGTGGAAAAGAGGCTTTTAAATTTTGCATGGAAACCTGCCTCTTGAATCTTTTCACAAAAACTTATGTAGCCCACACCTTTAAAGGATTTCTTGATGAAAGATGAGGCCATGATTTATTGGATCTGAGTTGGCTAAAATTTGGAAACTTGCCCTTGATTTTTATACCTTTTCTTCTCACTGTCCATGGTTTCATTTTGAATGATAAAACCCTAGCTAGGTAGGAAGAAAGGGGATGGTATGATGGGAAAACATGCGAAAAAAGCATTGTTGTATTGAGGTAAGCGAATGGAGGGGTTAGATACTGAGATAACTCTTGGGAAAATTTTGGGATATGGGGATGAGTGTTAGGGAGTGTAGGGAGATAGAATTTCGTGAAAATAATGAGGGAAATGTGTGAAAAGTTGCAAAACAAAGTCCTAGCCTAGGAATCTGCCAAAAGCACAACGTAGGCTAGGGTTTGTAGGGAAGATGAGGGAGATGAGGGGAATGGGTATGGGAAATGTTTAGGGGAGGTATGTGAGGTATGGGTGAGGGTAAAAAAGTAGAAAATATAGGTTTTTTACCACTGTGATGAAGCAAAAATGTATAGAAACCATAAGCGCAGCGAAACCCTAAGAGCAGGATTTTCACTCAGTTTTCGAAGAATAATGATTAATATGAAAGATAAAAAAGGTATAATTACTTGTGAAATAGATGTTGTAACTTGTGAAATGCTGAAAAAAACCCCTTTGATGCTTGTTTGGCCTCCAATTTCGAAAACGCAGCATAAGAGCCAAAAGCACAATGTAGGAAGTAGAAGCGCAACGTAGGAGGCAAAAGCACAGAATGGGAGGTAAGAAAGTGGTTTTGAGGATGAATTTGGATGCCTTGGTGGCTGGGATGAAGCTCGATGGTAGAGAGGTTATCAATGAAAGTGAAATGAGAAAATAGAATTCTTGGATGGTCTTCGTATAGGTTGGAAGTCAGATTTTTTCTTTGGGTCATGAAGTGACATCACTTGTCTTTTTGAAGAATGGAGTGATAGGATAGTGTACACCAAATTATCACTTTATTACAGAAAGTACATATTCATAAGGTTTAAAATGTACCTTATAAATATTTAGAACACTTTTTTCCTAATTTTTAACTCCCATGATGGTGACCTAGATGATGACATAACTCTTTTATGACATTTTTGATGATTTGACCTAACGATGACATGAAATGCATTTATAAAAATTATGATTTGGACCTTTGAACCTTGCAGTATACATAATCATGATTTGATGACCAACATGGTGACCAAGACACTTTATTGATGACTTGTCAGAAGAAGTGATAGCATGACGAAGATGCATTTTTTGACCTTGAATATGGCCGGAGCAGTAATATACCTAGACACACCAACCAATGATCAAATTTTATTTGAAAATTTATTTGAAACTATAAAATTTGGCCTAGGACCCTATCAATTGACATTGTAAAAGTACATTTGATCATTGGTGACTCACAAACACTAACATTGGCTCCAACTGGGAATGGCAGCTCCTTTAGGAGGTGTAAAGAACATCGTAGACTAGTTGGCCTCATCCATTGGGCAATGGAGTCAAAATAAAAAAAAAACTCGACACTAAAATAAATGACTGACAAAATGAAACTAACTTGACTATGACTTAACTTTTCAAAACAATAGCTGATCAAAGAAACCTTATGGCCTTCTCCTCAGGCTTCAAGTTTTTTTTGGGTCACAAAAAAGGTATAATTTCCTTCCTCATTTCCTTATTAATTGTTATATTTTAAGGAAATTTTATCCTTAATTTGTAATAATTCACAAAAAAAGAATGATAAAGGTAAGTTGAGAGTGATATAATTAATAGAAGTCTTTCTAATATCAAAAAGGTTGTAATTTGGGTAAACTGTTATGTAGATCGACCTAAAGGAATGACTGTTGTTCCTTAAGATATATGAGCAGTATATTGATGAAGCCAATGTCGTATTAATAACATTATGACTCGATGCCTAGGTCACGGTTGGAAAATGAATACAATAGGAAACTGAATGATGCTATATGGAGATTTTATGGTTGAAGGAGAAATCCTGAGAATCTTTTGATTCTCAGGATATCTCTACATTCGGTTTTGAAGATGTAATATATAAGACAATAAAATAAGAGAGGAAAAAAAATTTGATCATTGTTAATGTTCCGATTTATTATTTTACTATACGTTACATATCACAATCTGAGTTAAACCTTTTTGGGTTATGCTGTAAAAAAATTTGAATAATGAATTTGAATGAGATTTCATCTTAGTCTTTTGGATTTAGCTTGATTAGGCAGTACTTATGGGGACCGTGGGCCCAGTCATCGGAGGTTTCACTGTCTACTATGTATCATGGATATTTGAATTACCTTTCTTTAATTTGTATTACTTGTGTTATCTTTTATTTACTTTTACATTTTCCATAAGTAATCGATTGAATTCTACATCTTAAATGTTGTTGAGTGTTTTATGAAAGTTATTGATTAAATGATATTACTTAGATGTAGGTGCAAATGTATGAATTTGCAGGTTACTCTTGAATTACTGATTTTCTAGTATTTGTGCGATTTATGGTTTTTCCCTCACGCATTGTATATACTGAGAATTAGATCAAGATATATTGTGAGATAGAATAGTTTCTTTTACTAGGATTGTAATTATAGGAGTCATTGTGTGTTGTTATAATTTTTGCAACGATAGTGTTTTAAACAACATATATTATGCACTTTGTCATAGCCTAATACTTTATGATTGAATATACTTTTCCGATAACCTTCAAATAGCAGACGAATCCTAGGTTGGTCAAATAAATGAGATAGGTTTAAGTTTGCTTTTCAAAGAGTCATCTTAGAGCCCAAAATTTTGGCGTCGTTGCCGGGGAGGCTTTTAAATTAAAAGTTGTGTCTTTGAAAGGCCGGGTATTGAAGACAAAAGGTGAGAACCTACACACACGTTAAGTAAAAAGCTTACGCCTAGTGCCCACTTTCAGTTGAGACGATTAGGCTATATAAGCATGTATCTAGTTTTGTTTCTTTCTTGATTTTTAGTAGAACATGTATTCAATTTTTCTCTTCTGATTTTGATTTTTGATGGAAGTATGTATTTGAATTTATTTTTCTTAGATCAATGTAAGTGTGTGTTTAATTCCTTTCCTGATTTCAATTATTAATGTGTGGTAAAGAGTTAGCATAAGTGTGTATGACTAAGAAAAAGAATCAGGTAGTAATAGAACAAAAACCAACACCAAAAACCACAAAAATGAAGGGATCGGTGAGCCTTGGGAGAACAACCTTTATTGATGAAATCATCTGAAAAGCTGAGTCTCAAGCATTAGTAAGACCCCAAGAATCATCTGGGAAGGGCTCTATAGAAATCCCTCAGGCAACAAAATCACCAACTACATCTCACGTTGACATTCATAGCCAAACTGAAGGAGCTAAACAAAGCTTCCAAAGCACATTTGTTCGACATTCTAGTCCTTTAAAAGAGGGAAATTATTGTAATTTAAAAGAAGGAGAAGGAGAAAATAGTGGAGAAGATCCACGATCCTCGGGATCTGGATCTCCTGTGATCTTGATAGAAAGAAGTACACCAGAAATCCTAGACTTATGTAGTGTAGTGAAACCACCTAGGGAGTTGAGCAATACACATAACTTCCTTGCTCGAATTATACCTCCCGACCAAGAAATTCTTTAGAATTATTGGCAGATATTTGATTAGATGGAAACTCAGGCACAAAAAAACGATACCTTGACATTAGAATATCCTATTGTCGATTCGGTGGCTAATGCCCCGATGAAGGCCATGCCTTTAGAGAATATTTCAACTTTCCATGGGATGACTTTAGAGGACCCAGATGCCTTCTTATTTTTTAGGTCCCTATATTACTAGTGTAGGCCCTTATTGTTGTTAGTGTAGCCCCGTTATTTTTATTTATGTACCCCTCTAACCCCAATTTTTTTATTATTATGTCCTTACATTATTATTGTTATGCCGGCTAGGATTATATTGTGACCCCATGGACTCTTATATATAGAAGGAGGTTTTTTCATTTGTATCATCCTAGAATTTTTCATTTATTTAATTTAAAGGAGGTGTCCTACTCGAAGTGGATTATTTCTAAGGCGTTGATCTCTCTCTTCTTATATTTTTGGACCTGGTTTCATAACATTTGGTATCAGAGCTTTGGATTCTAAGGTTTTGCTGCTCCAAACAGGTCATCATGGAATTTTCACTATAATGTTTGTTCTACGAAGGTTCAGAAGTTGAAGTTTCTATCACATGAAGTCGAAATCCGGGGGACCATTGTGTAAAAATTTCAGATCTTGGTTCACAATATTTTCAGAGATATGATCTATGAAAATTAGGGTTTTTTCAAGAACCCGAATTTCATCTCAAAGAGGTGACTGTGGGAAAATCGTCATAACTCTCTCTCTGAGCATCAGATTGGAATTTTGTAAAAAGTGGCTGCAATCAAACAGACTTTAGTTTCCTGTGCATCAATTTCAGAGCCAAAGGAGGAAATAGTGACACATGGCACGCCGTACAAGTTCACTCTACTGAACCAGTCTAGAATTAGGTCATTGTGGGAGATTGGATATAACGTTTCCTTGAAGAATCCAAATCAGGTCAGCCTGTGGCATTTGAAAGATGATTCAGAGGGATAATACAACACCAAATTTTAGATATTGAAGATTTGAAATAATGTGTATAATTCAGTTTCAATATGGAGCTCCTCAAAAGAAAGAAAAAAGTGTGTATTTTTTCCCGAATTGCATAAGTCTTGTTTGAAAAATTAGTTTGAATTGGTTCCAAGGGCATATTGTAGAATAGATATCAGTATTGGGTTCTAAAATTCCCCTTAAAAATAATTCAACGCCCATTAAACCTTCAGAAGGCTCTACTATGACTCATGAAGATGAAGAAGTGCAACATGACATATCAAAAATAAAAGAGCATGTGAACCAAATTTTGCTCTCGCAAAGAGAAAAAAAAATGAAATTGAAATTTGAAGAAAGGCGTCGAAGCTAAGATGGATGGTTTGAATAAAGGCATGGAAGCTAAGATGTATGGTTTAAAGAATGGCATAGAAGCTAATATGGATGGCATGGAAACTGGCATGGAAGTTAAGATGGATGACATGGAAGCTAAGATCAAAAACATGAAGAATGATCTAAAAGCAGACATGGATGGTTTGACACAGTTGATACAAGAAATGATTCCTAATGGAAAAAATATAGTAGAGGAAACTCATGATGAAAATAAAATAGATTTTAATCTTGATTTCATAAACTCTAATGTTGGATGGAAGACCCGCCATATTCCAAATATTGATATGAGGAAGTTTGATGGCAAGGATCCCGTAACATGGATACTACAAATGGAGCAATATTTTGATCTCAATAATGTGAAATACACACAAAAGGTACGCATTGCAACTTTATATTTAGAACAAAAAACATTTGTATGGTATTGATGGCTTTTCTCCCGTAAAAAAATTGTCACTTGGTCAATTTTTATAAAGGAAATGGTAGCACATTATGAGGATACAAAGAGCAACACCTTTTTTAGCCAATTGATAAATCTCAAACAAAAGGGTTCAGTGGGGGAGCAAATTGAGGACTTCCAAAAATTGAATACAAGGGTAACTGATATTCAAGCGGAACACAGGATTGATGTCTTCATAGGGACTTTAAAGGATAGCATCAAACGTGAGGTTCGCATTTGGGAACTTGATTCATTGGAGAAGGCATTCAGGTTGGAAAGAAAAATTGAATGTAAAATTATGGCAACAAGGAAGCCTACCACTCACATCTATGAAGATGGAAGTGTTTCTACTTCTATACTTCCACAACCTACAAGGTTAACACCACAACAATTGGAAGAGAAAAGAGAAAAAGGGCTTTGCTACAATTGTGATAGAAAATACACTAAAGGTCATAAGTGTGCTGAGAATAAATTATTTTACATAGATTGTGAAGAGGAGGAAGAAAATGAACAAGAAACTTCAAAAGAAGAGAATATACACCAGGAGCCAACCCTAGAAGAAGAAGAAATGAGTCTGACCATATCATGTAATGCATTGGAAAGAATTACCACTCAAAATATAAATATAGAAGGACATATCAAGAAGAAAAAGGTAATAGTGTTGATTGATTCGGGCAGTACCCATAATTTTATTCATTGTAATGCAACCAAGGAATTGAATAATTTCCTATACCCAGCACCAGAATGTCAAGTGACGGTTGCAAATGGAGGAACTATAAATTGCTATGGAAAATGCCATAATATCAAGCTAACCATGAGGGAATATGTATTTGATATTCCAATTCTTTCCATTCCAATGGGAGGTGCTAATGTTGTACTAGGAGTACAATGGTTACAATATTTGGGGATGATAGCTTTTAATTTTCAAGAACTTTTCTTGAAAAAAATTTTCAGAAGGAAAGGAATTTGAATTACGGGGTATCACAGGGAAGCCAAGAAGACAATAAGATCTAATGCCATGACAAAGCTTCTGAAGAAAGAACAACGAGGCGTAATTTTACAATTATGCTCACTAGAAGTTCCAACATCAAATACATCTATTTCTCCAGATCTCCAAAAAGTCTTGGACAATCATTCGAGGGTGTTTGAAACTAACAAAGGAATCCCACCTATTCATGATCATGATCATGCTATTCATTTGATTCTAGGAATTTTTCCTCCAAACATCAGGCCTTATAGATATCCTTATGTCCAAAAGAGTGAAATTGAACGTATGATTGCAGAAATGTTAGAGGCTGGTATAATTCAACCTAGTCAAAGTTTTTTCTCTACTCCCGTAGTATTGGTGCACAACAAGGATGGATCATGGTGCATGTTCCTAGATTATAGGGAGCTCAATAAGCTCACTATTAAAGATAAATTTCCCATTCCTATGATTGATGAATTATTGGATGAATTACATGGAGCAATTTATTTTACCAAGTTGGATCTTCGTTCAGGATATCATCAAATTAGATATCGTAAAGGTTTGTAAATTAATTCACTTTGTTATTAATCCCGCCAATGCTCCAACTTCCCGTGCCAAAATCTATCCAAAATTTTTAATATTCGGGTGACTGAAAAATATAATGAATTTGCGCCATAAAAAAGAGAAAAGGGTTTTTTTGTTAAAATAATTACGCTTGTTTTCATATTGAAAATTAATTAAAAGGTAGTCTGCAACAAAAATTTGGAAAGGTAGTGAGAATAAAGGAAGCCACCACGAAAACAACAGTGATATAGTCATCAAATCAGTAGTGCAACATAGGAAAAAGGGTCGATTTAGTTCCAACAGTCAACATATTCAATGAATTTATTAATATTTTTCCAGATTTCAAGGTGTAGGTCTGCAGGGAGATATCTCCAATTTATTCCATATTGTAAATTTGAACACTTGGGAAAGCAATTCAACTTATTTTAAGGAAATAAATAGTTTTATGTTCCTAGAGGCTAGGAATTAGCTGTACTGTTAGAAATAATTATCAATCTGAGATTTGCCTCAGATTCTGTAAATTTGTCTATAAATTGCATAAATCCAATGTAATACAGGTTGGAAGTTAGAAGTAGTTGGATTTTGCTAGTTGATCAAGGAAAATTGTACTCAGTTTTGGCCAAGCTAATAAAGAGGAGTTGCAACTACATTTATGGGATACCTGTGGTATTGAATGCCTTTCATTGTTTCTTCTTCAGTATCACATGTTTGAAAGTATTGTGTTCATGTTCGCTTTCATTTCTAAGTTATGATCTTTTACAAGTTAGAAATTAAGAATACATGTCTGTCATGCTCTGTTTTGGGTTACTGATCATATTTTGTTCATTATCTTCTGTCTAAGAAAAATACATCTCTTATGATTTTCTCAGCCTTCTTACAGTTTCAAGACTATTCCATAACCATTTTCTTCAAGTGATAAGCATTGTACCTACCTTTCCCTATTGATCCATGCAACCCTAACTCATTTTCCTTGACCTAGCTTTCATTGACCTAATTCCTTCTGTCAGTGATTTCCCCAAACAAATCAACTCAAAATAACCCTCTCTACTCTATATCTAGCCTAAAAACCCTAATTGCTGCAGCCCTCCTGGCTGTGACCCTTTTGGAGAGAGCCCTCTTCGGCTTGATAGGGCTAGCTATCAAGTCAAAAGCTTGGTTTGTGGTTACCTCTGTTGGGATTACTTCCTTAGCCTTGAGAATCTGGCAAGTGATAACATCTTGGCGCCGTTTCCAGGGAAGCGCAAAGATCAGATCTTCCCTGGGAAAGAACGAAAAAGTTTAGATATAATTGTTGATGGTCAACAATAGTTGGACACATATGAAGGCTCTACCATTCACCTGGCGACTCCATTGTCTGAAAGATCCAGAAAATCAACACTTCATGGCGACTCTACTGCATGAATATCAATAGCTTCAAGAATTTTCAAGATGGAAATTGTTGCAAGAAGGTATGCTCCCGTGAGGCGGGATACCATTCCAGGTTTCCCAAATAAAATGCCTAAGGTATATTGGCAAAGGAATTTGCCTATGTTTAAAGATGATGATAGGAATGATGTTTCTTTACATATGGTTAAATTTCACATGCATACACACAAGTTGAAGGTTGAATTTCTTGAAGATTGTCTTTTAAAGATGTTCATGGCTTCTCTTGAAGGAAAAGCATGATCTTGGTATGAAGGTTTGCCACTTGTAAATATTTTTCTCTTAGAGTTTTCCATTCAATAGTTTATGAAGAATAAAAGGAGTCCTACCCTTCTTTGTATTTGGTTAATAATTGTTGTGATTAATTTGAGGTTTTCATCCAAAACCTAGAGGATTCTTATGATGTTAATGAGTTCATGGATGAAGAGATCTTCGAGGCTTTGCATGAAAATCATTTTCATCACCAAAAAGAGCAATTTTTTTCTCTCATGGAAGAAAAATATGATGTATATCGTCTTGATGTTCATAAATACTTCCCACAGGAGAAAATTCTTGCAGCAATACAACAAGTTGATCAGCCAAAGGTTAAAGAAGATATTCAGTATCCTTGTGAATCTTTACGAGAGAAAGAATACAATTACTGTGTTATCAAAAGAAAACAAAAAGTACTTTCTCCTTTGTCTGAAGATGAGATAGATCAACTCCTAAAAATTCATATTACAGTCCAAGCTAAAGCAGGTTTGTAGTGTTCACATAGTCAAGAAAGTGTTGGTAAAACTTCTTCCATTTTTAAAAATGAAAATCTAGGTTTAAATGAGGACAATCCTGAAACTAGATTTATAGATCATCATGAAAAAAGACAATCTCCTTTTTCATTTTTCATTTTCTACTGAACCTGATTTTCCTAAGTACGATAAATCTGAAGATAATTTCGATGAGGAGCTTGATGAAACTATACAGGAAATTGTTTTGAGTAAACCAATTTATGATGATGATTCCCTCTAAGGAGATCAACTAGTAGATACTGTTGTTTTTCGTGAAGATGATAGGGATGTCATGTTTGTTAATCTTGAAGAATGTTTCTTGTTTAAGGATGACTTAGAATATGAATTTAAGGAGTATGAACCTGAGAGAGACAAAATTCCATGGATTGAGTCATAATTTCTCATGATTAAGGAATTTTTAGCCAGCACTCAGATAACAGAAAGTCATAATTCCCTATGCTCTCCTATGGATCAACAATCAAGCATTCTTTCAGATCAAAATGAAGAGTGTGCTTACAGTGTTTTTGCTGGATCTCAAGACAAGGTAACATTTCCTATTTTTGAAGATCCTTTTATTGATTTTCTACAGTTAGCAGGGAAGATTTATTTTCTTGTTTTCATGGACCAGAAGCACATGTTCAGTAGACACTTGGAGTGGCCTGGTTTTTGTTTTTTCTGCCTTCTCGAGGAAAATGAGAGCAGAATTTCAGTAAGTAACCATATGCTAGATTGGTTACACTGGAAGGATAATTTCACCTAATCAAAAATTGTGCAATAGATTAGAGTAGGTTGGTATCTTTTCAGTTTTATTTTATTTTATTTTCAGCAAGTGTTGACAGAATTCATCAAGGTTTGAAGTGCGAGGTGAAGGCCCTAGGCCTCGATGATCTGTTAGTGTGGGTTGAAGTTTGCAGTATGTTTTCAGTTTCAGTTTTAGTTTTATTTTACAGATTGGACTCCATTGCGCAATGGATAAGGCACTGATCAACAAGTTCCCAGAGGTCTGTAGTTCTAGACACCTCCTTCAGAGTTATCTTACCCAATTGGAGCCAATGTTAGCTTTGGTATTTTCCTCCTACCCATACTGCCTTATTTTACTTTTCTTTCACCTCATCTCCGTCATTATCATTGAACTCACTTCGTTTTTTACTATTTTCACCTTTTTCCCCAATATCCAAACATTTCATTTCATTAGTTAACTTATCTAAGTTGTTACCCCAAACCCAAAATTCATTTACTATATAGCCTAAATTATATTTAAAACCCATAGTTTAACACTTTAAATCCCATTTAAAATCCCATTTAACCCCCAGAACCCACATACATAACCTTTTGAGACCTATTAATTTATAAACTCACTTATATTAAATTCCGAAATTTTAGTTATAGCTCTGCCTACCCATCGAATAGCCATGTTATATGACATTATACCATAAACCTTACTGCATTGTATATTACATATCATATATATAACAAACCATCGCTTAAAACCTTTGATAGTACCCCTTTCATTTTCTCATATCGGTCATCGCAAAAATTATCACCACATTCATGTGATACCACTTCCGAAACGCCGTTGTGATATTACATGGGACCCTTACCTGCCTAACGCCATGTCACTCCCATCGCTCATCACATATCTCACTGTTATATTATGAAACATTCATCAATGCTCGTCTCTAAATGCAATTTACGGTCACCGATAACCCCGATCCCTCGGTTGCGATATGCGATAAACCCCCTTCGCTGATTTTCGATAATAAGCTTTGACCTCGATTTGCAATAGCCTTTGAATTTGCAATTTGCGATATCACAAATCGAAAATCGCAATTCTTACCCCATGTTTCTCATATTAACAAATATGCCCGATTGTGATTTACGATGGCTATTAGAATTGCGATTTGCGATTAACAACCTCGACTCCCGAATGTGATTGTGACATTTCCGCTTATATTTAAAAACTTATGCCATTCCTCCGCTAACTCCCACTCCACTCCATTTATTCTCCATGTTGCTTCCATGTCTATCATAAATTTTTGGCTATTAATTCACTCCGCTATTAATCCCACTAATGCTCCAACTTACCGTGCCAAAATCTATCCAAAAGTTTTAGTATTCGGGTGACTGCCAAATATAATGAATCTACGCCATAAAAACGAGAAAAGGGGATTTCTGTTAAAATAATTCCGCCTGTTTTCATATTGAAAATTAATGAAAAGGTAGTCTGAAATAGAAATTTGGAAATGCAGTGAGCGTAAAGGCAACCAACACGAAAACAACAGTGATACAGTCAGCAAATAAGTAGCGCAACACAGGAAAAAGGGTCGATTCAGTTCCAACAGTCAGCATATTCAATGAATTTATTAATATTTCTCCAGATTTCAAGGTGCAGGTCCATAGGGAGATATCTCCAATTTCTTTCAGATTGTAAATTTGAAGACTTGGGCAAGTAGTTCAATTTATTTTAAGCAAATAAACATTTTTATGTTCCTAGAGGTTAGGAATTAGCTTTGCTGTTAGAAATAATTTTGTATCTGAGATTTGCCTCAGATTTTGTAATTTTTTCTATAAATTGCAGAAATCCAATGTAATGTAGGTTGGAAGTTGGAATTAGTTTGATTTTTCAAGTTGTTCAAGGAAAATTGTACTCATTTTTGGACAAGCTAATAAAGAGGAGTTGCAACTACATTTATGGGATACTTGTGGTATTAAATGTCTTTCATTGTTTCTTCTTCAGTATCATATGTTTGAAAGTATTGTGTTCATGTTCACTTTCATTTCTATATTATGATCTTTTACAAGTTATAAATTCATAATACATGACTACCATGCTCTGTTTTGGGTAACTGATCATATTTTGTTCATTATCTTCTATCTGAGAAAAATACGTCTCTTATGATTTTCTTAGCCTTCTTACAGTTTCAAAACCATTCCATAACATTTTCTTCAAGTGATAAGCATTGTACCTACCTTGCCCCATTGATCCCTACAACCCTAACTCATTTGCCTTGACCTAGCTTTCCTTGACCTAATTCCTTTTGTTAGTGATTTCCCCAACCAAATAAATTCAAAACAACCCCCTGAACTCTATATCTAACCTAAAAACCCTAATTTCTCTAGCCCTTCTGGCTGTGACCCTTTTGGAGAGAACCCTCTCTGGCTTGATAGGGCTAGCTATCAAGTCAAAATCTTGGTTTGTGGTTACCTATGTTGGGATGCCTTCCTCAACCTTGGGAATCTGGAAAAGTGATAACATATCCAGTTTTCCATGTTTCATGCTTAAAGAAGGTTATAGGTGAAAAGCTTCCAGTTCAAACAATATTTCCAGAACTTGATGAGGAAGGAAAAATCATATTGGAACCTCAAGAAGTCATGGAAACAAGAACTCAACAACTACGAAATCTATCAATTTGAGGGTATCTCATCAAGTGGAATAACTTACCCACTAAATATTCTACATGGGAGGATCATAATTTTATACAGAAGCACCCAGAGCTACTCAAGCATTGAGGGGAAAAGTCTTTTTAAGGAGAGGGGCATGTTAGGTCCCTATATTAATAGTGTAGTCCCTATTGTTTTTATTGTAGCCCCCTTATTGTTATTGTTGTACCCTTGTAACCCAAATTTTGTTATTATTGTGCCCTTACATTATTATTGTTAGGTTGGCTAGGATTATATTGTGACCCGATGGACTCCTATATATAGAAGGAGGTTTTTTCATTTGTATCATCCAAGAATTTTTCATTTATGTAATGTAAAGGAGGTTTCCCCCTTGAAGTGGCTTATTTCTAAGATGTTGATCTCTCTTTTCTTCTATTTTTGGAGTTGGTTTCATAACATTATTTGAATTTGATGTTTTATGGAGAGGGTATGATTACACCACCGATCCGAAAAGGTTGAAGTTGTTCCCTTCTAATTTGAAAGGGGAAGCATTACGATGGTTTATGGGCTTAGGATGTGGCACTATTGATTCCTAGGATGCAATGAAAATTTACTTTCTTACAAAATATCAATATTATTGTCGATTTAGGGATTTAAAAGATGAAATATTTAAAATGACTGCAAAAGACAATGAAACTTTAGAGGAGTAAATTGAGAGATTTCAGTATAACTTACAAATATCCCCATACACTACCTTACCAAAAGAAGTATTAAAAGTTGCTTTGATAAAAGGCATGAAATACGAGTGGATAGAAACGTTAAATTTAATGGGTCAAGGTGATATTTATCAAGAAGAATATGACAACATTGTTAAACTATGTATCAGGTGTTCACGTGGCAGTACACGAGACCGATCTGGAGTATGATATCCCCTCACCAGGATCATTAAAACCAATGGAGGAGGTGTAACGCACACACATATTGGTAATATTTTAGAAGATTTTAAAACTGATATTTGGGCACAAAATTAGATGTATTGCAGGCTAAATAAAAGCAAGTTGAGGCAGAATGAGCATTCACCATATTTTGTCCATGATTCCGAAAGAAACAAATGGAGAGGTAATGTTTGATGGAAATGGTTCGAACATGCATTATTTGCACTAAAGAGCATTCGATTGATCAGTGCCCATCACTTCTAGGATTAAAAGGTGTGCTCAAGGAAGCCGAGGAGGAAACGAAACCTGTATACCTAATGTCCCAATGTCGACAATGGAAATCACATCTTCCAGGTATTATACAATACTCCTCATCATTTTATTCTAGAAAATACATGCAATAGAAGAATCTTGGAAATGCATGGCAGGCACATTCACCCTTAAACTCCACTTGGCAATCTGAGTCATATATGAATTCACCATGGATGAACCAATTTTTTGCTGGATCACCATGGCCAAATCCTCAGTACCCAACCCCATTATGGAAAAATATAGTCAGTAACTCCTATCCCTCACAATGGTCAAACACACCTACACAAAACTCGATGTGGCCTCTAAACTGGAAGCGTCATGAGGGATTGGTAAGTCCACCCGTAGGGTCGATCCCTTAATCTCAACCCACACTGTCGGCTCCATTTCAGTTTCCCCCTAATCCTTAACCTATGATGTGTCCTCAACTGCTAGCTCAGCCGAATCCTAACCCCAACAATATACCCGTCCAATATGTGAAAATCATCGAAAATCCAATATATGAACTAAATTATTTGGGATGAAATAAGATTCAATTAAGGTCTAGAGGCATTGTTTCTCTAGAAGAAAATCAGAACGATCAATAAAGTAGTAAATAAGAACAAACTACAGCAAATCCCTCGATTGTAGTTATCACAAAAATGGTACCAGCAAAAAACATAGTCGATCAGCAAAATCCTGAGAAAATCATAGCTACCCCTCCATTTCTTGAAAGAATCATGATCACTAAACCAACAATTTACCCCAAGTTTTATATTGTAGGGGAGTTGAAAAACTTGTGTATAAATATTCCACTCCTGCAGGCTATACAATATATCTCGATCTATGCCAAAACAATCAAAGAATTATGCAGGAAAAAGCATGGGAGAAAACCAAAATATTCACCCATAATTAATTTTGTGGGAACACTCTCTAACCTCATTCTAGGAAAATAGTTCCCTGTTAAATATGACGACCCAGGAAGTCTAGTATTAACTTTCCAAGTGAATGGATGTACTTTTCCAAACACACTGGTATGTTTAGGAGCATCCATTAATATGTTGACTTATGAGACTTGCAATATCTTGGGTATCACAACTTTAAAGCCAACTTCAACCCTGTTAGAATTAGCTGATAGGTCAATAGTCAAACATGAAGGAAACCTGGAAGATATCATGGTCTCTATAGACTCCTAGGAATAATCTGTAGACTTCCTAGTCATCAATCCAAGAAGTATATTAGAAGGACATCCGCTGATACCGGGAAGACCATGGTTAGCAACAGAAGATGCATATAGAGGATGTTGAGACGATAATATGTCAATTGCAAGAAGAAACATCATTAAAAATCTTATTTTATATCCTCCAGCTAAGCCAAGTTTGCCTGCTGTAAACCTTTAGTTATGCCCTCCTAGGTACTAAGAAGAAAATTTGCGTTCACCTCTTTCCCTAGATGAAGCTCTTGGACTCAAAAATATATTAGAAGATGATGTAATCAACAATTTCATCAATAAATCAACTATTATTGCAAACCCGACATGCCAAATGCTAAAAGATATGCTTGATAATGATGCACAAGGAGACCCCTTAGAAAATTTAAATGACAATCATATTCCAACAAATACTATCCATAAAAACATTCCAATTGAAATAGAAATATGAATAACTCTTAACATCAATGCTGGTTTGGAAAAATATCAAAAACAACAATTAACTGAGGTTCTCTGCAAATACAAGCAGGATTTTTCCTAGGAATATTCAGACATGAAAGATATTGATCTGCAACTGTGCACCCATCACATCTATATTGAAAAATACTCTTGCCCTCTTCGGCAACCCCAGAGGAGGTTGAATCCACACCTTAGAGACATTGTGAAACAAGAATTGCAGAAATTGTTGGATGTCAACTTCATATACCCAATTTCAGATATCCAATGGGTTTCCTTGTTGGTAGTCATCCCCAAGAATAATGGGAAGTGGAGAATTTGTGTAGACTACATAGAGCTTAATAAGGCTACCCAAAAAGACCTTTTTTCCCTTCCATTCATAGAACAAGTCCTTGATATTCTAGCTGGAAAGAAATCCTTTTCTTTTGTAGATGGTTTCAGTGGTTATAATCAGATTCATATTTCCCTGGAGGACCAAGATAAAACCACGTTTACCTGTCCATGGGGGACATTCACATATAGGGTTCTACCCTTTGGATTATGAAATGCTCCCACAACATTCCAAAGAGAAACCTTGAGCATTTTTTATGACTTGATTAATGATGGATTTGAATTGCATATGGATGATTTTACACCATTTAGGGATGATTTTGATCAAGCTCTGAAAAATTTAGAAAAATTCCTCAAACGTTGTATCGCTACCAGACTGTGTTCAAGTAATGAAAAATGCCATATGATGATGACTGAAGGTGTAGTTTTAGGGCATTGCATTTCTGTATAGGATTCTAGGTGGATCCATCTAAGATTGAGGTAATCCTTAAACTACCTATGCCCTGCACACAGACAAATGTACGAAGTTTTCTCGGATATGCAGGGTATTATCCTAGGTTTATAGAACATTTTTCAAAAATAGCTGCACCCTTATATACTTTAACAGGAAATATTGAATTTGAATGGTCTAATAATTATGATGTTGCATTTGTAGGCCTTAAAGAGCTACTCTCGACAGCGCTAGTACTAAGAGGACCAAACTGGGAACTACCTTTTCACATCTCCTTGGATGCATCAGATACAACGATAGGTGTTGTTCTGGGGCAAGAAGAGGATAAGAAACCTTGTGCTATTTACTATATCAACAAAAACCTCACTCCTACTGAGTTAAAATATACAGTAACAAAAAAATAATTTTTAACTGTTATTCATGCTATTAATAAATTTCGAAATTATATAACAGGTTATCCAATTTTTTTGTATAATGACCACTCTTCCTTTAGGTACTTCACTAAAAAACCTATTACTAATGGTTGAGTAACTCGATGGTTATTGCTGTTACAGGAATTTGATATCACTATCAAGGATTGACTAGGGAAAGAAAACTTCGTGGTAGACTTCCTATCTCAAGTACCTGAAGTAGATGACCATCAACCGGTGGATGACCAATTTCTTGATGAGCGTTTGTTTGGAGTGAAAATAAAAACACCCTGGTATGTTGATGTGTCAAACTACTTGGAAATAGGAAAGATACCAACGCATTTATCACCGTGAGAAAGGAAGTTGATAATACAATGCAGTGCACGCTTTTCCTAGATCAATGGTTACCTTTTCCACACTGGTTCTGACTTTCAAATTCGAAGATGCATCAAAGAAGATGAATTTTTTGATATTCTAAGGGCATGCCATGATGGAGATTTCAAAGGAGAAAGTTTCATATCGTTGAACTGGACATAAAGTTCTTCAAATGGGCTACTATTGGCCCACGATATTTAAAGATGCGAAAAATTATGTTCAGGCCTGTGAAAGTTTCCAACGAATGGGCCGTCCCAGCCAGACTGACGAAATTCCCTTAAAACTACAAGTAGTGGCATAACCATTCGAAAGGTGGGCGTTGGAATTTTTCAGTCCCTTTAACCTGCCATCAAACCAAAAACTGTACATATTGGTTTGCACTGATTATGTAACCAAATGGGTTGAAGCAGTAGCCTTGCCGAGAGCTATGAAGGAGGCAATAATTGATTTCTCATTCAAACTTTTTGTACGATACAGATTAGCTAGAAAGGTAATAACAGACAGGGGGTCATAGTTTAGATGACATAAGATTGCAACCACCCTTCTAAATTATCATATCAAACATAAAATTACTTCCCCATATCACCCTTGGGCAAACAGACAAGTGGAAAGCACTAATAAGGTATTGGAAGAAATTCTAACTAAGACCATTTCTGCAAATCATCGAAATTGGGCATCCAAACTCCCTGAAGCACTCTGGGATTATTGGACAACATGCCGGAACACTACTGCACACTCCCCATATCATCTGGTCTTTGGAAAAGAGCCCACTTTTCCAATAGAATTTGGAATAAATACTCTCAAGACTGTGAGGGAACTCGTATTTGATGTTACAGAAGCCCAAATCCAACGTCTGCAACAAATTAATGAGTTGGATGAAGCACATATATCTGTTGTGGAACACACTACTATTATACAACAACAAAGAGATAAATGGCACGACCGACTGATTAAAAAGAAATCAATTCAAATTGGAAATTGTGCATTGCTATATGATTCTAGGTTCCACGATTTCCCAGAGAAACTACAGACACGGTGGCTCAAGCTGTAGGAAATCAAATAATTCCACAAGAATGGTATCATAACCTTAAACACCATTGAAATAACTGGTACCTCTTTTCTAGTAAATGGACATCAGTTACACCTTTACCACCAACTGCTCACAAAGGAGTCTTTTTATCACAAGGTAAGCAATGATCCTACTTTTCATATCTTAGCTATTTGGGGTAGCAACCCAACAACTTCATATTCAAAAATACGATTTTATTTAGCAAAATCTGTATATAATGTATATATGTTTCCTTTAAAAGAGTTAATTAAATTTCTTGATTTTTTTTTCTTCTCTTTTTTTGCTTTCTTCCTTTCTTCTCTCTTGATAATAAAAGGAAAGGGGTAGAGAATCCTTCGTGACAATTGTTGTTTTCTTAGGAAGGATTGATGTTTCCTTGGGCACGATCATGTTTTCCTTCCGCTTTCACGATCGTTGTTCCCATGGGCATGACTGTTGTTCCCTTCGACACAATTTTTGTTCCCTATGGTGCAATTGTTGTTCCCTTAGGCACGATTGTTTTTCCCTTGGGCACGATTGTTATTCCCTTGGGCACGATTTTTGTTCCCTTTATCTTTCACAATTGTTGTTCCTTTGGGCACGATTGTTGTTCCCTTTCTCTTTCACAATTGATGTTCCCTTTGGCACGATTGCTGGTACCTTTGCGCAAAGGCATTTTTTCACGAAATTAATGCCAAATATTTTTGAAAAGGAACTTGTTGAAGCCCCGAAAATCGTTGCTTCAAACATTGGGGGAAAACCACTTGGTCCGGACCTTAGAACAACTCCTTCTCTATTTGGGATGGTGGCTCTGACTGGATTTATAGGACCAGTTTCCTAATAATGAATGGATTGGTGATGGGGTGTTTGTGCAAGTGGATAAAGAAACTAACTAATTGAGCTAATCTGTCTAACTTAATTTATGACTTAAAAATAACTCTAAAAATAACCCAGGTATTAAATATGAATACGAATCAAAGATTATTTCATTTAAACAAATAACCATGAAATGTATTATTTACTTAAAAGAAAGATGCAGTATCATATACTGATAACTTTGTTTAAGAAATTAAACAGAATTATAATAGCACATCGCATTCATAAATTTATATCATTTACACATACTATGAAAGACGATATTCCTGTATCTTCAGAAAGGATATGATAAAAAAATATTTCAGAAATAAGTATATAAAAGCGATAAAAAAATTCAATGAGAATATTTCATCACATAAAGAAAATAAAACATAATCGATAGAAATACTAGATACATTTGATATCTTCCTGATGCAATTTGATATTCCGATCTTTCTCTTTAACTTAGAACAATCTTCAAGGTACAGAAATGCAAATCTCAAAAATAATTCACCATAAAATCATAAGATGCGATCCTTTATAAAAAATAAGATATTCAAGGAGTATAGAAATGTATTATCCAAGCCTAAAATATTACAAATTCAGGACCCTTTCTAAAATGCTTGAAAGGGGTTTAAATAGGAAATTAAAAAAAAAAACAAATTAACTAAAACTGTTGCTAAGAAAGATCATCGGAGATCCGAAAATAGAATTGTGATCTTCAATCAAATAGGCTCATTGGATTTCCATAATATCTAATGTGCGAAGCTGGCAGATTTTGAGCATATCTTTCACTTCAGTTGGGTGACTTAGCCGAGAATGCAGTTGATTGGTGTATGTGGCATCAAAAAGTTTTGGGATGATATAATTGATGGCACTGGAAATACATTTGGTTGCCATCTGCTGACTGTATGGCTTGACCAAATGGGACCATAAGGCATCCCATGTAATTCCCTGTGTTTTATTGATCTTTTGATCTTTACTGATTAATTCCTGTTTCCACCTTTTATCTATTTTTTTGACCTTTGGCAACTTTCCTGGAGTGCAATCTGAGATTAAATTTGTTGCATATAGACTATCATAAACCAACTATGTCAAATTATTCATTATAATCCTTGCTCTAGAAGTACCACATTCTTCTTTAATCATTTGATTTTCCCACTCAGCAAATAGGATTTCCTTATGTGATGCTTCAATTCTAGGAAGATTTGCAATTTTACCCTGTTTTGTTTCCTGCCATGTGATAAATTTTGAAGTCTTCTCATCGGCGCTTTCAAATTCTAATCTTATGTTGATTGCTTTGTCGATGAGGGATGATGCTATTTCATAGAGGGGTTCAACTTGTGATATTTTCTGGCATAGATCATCCAATTGTTGGGACAAAAACTTACTCACCTCAAGGGATTTTGTTTTGAACTGGTCAAGTTTAGGATAATCTTTGAATTAATCCATTTTTGCTTGAAATATTATACTTTGTTCTTCCTCAGCAGCTTTCTCATTTTGCAGCAATGTCTGCAATTTTGTTACTTCCTGGGACAACTGTTGTTGTTTGTTTAAATATTGCTGATCAAGCTTTTGCTTTTCAATGTTTAGTTGTTCTTCTAGTTTCTTAATTCTCAGTCTTTCTTCTCCCAATTGCTGCTGTAACTATGATATCCTTTGTTTATCATTTGTTGTCCTTTCTTCTAATAATGCTATATGCAAGTCCTTTTGTTTTACCAGTTGATTAACTTCAGTATCTTTATCCATTGTGGCTGCACTATAAGCCCCTACATATTGGGATAGTTTGGTTAGATCCTCTGAAGGATTTACTTTAGAGCAAGGATAATTTTAAGGATGGAAAATCATTTTGAAGTTTAAAACGTTGGCGAATTTCACTAGTCCCTAATATGTGAACTATAAAATTTTATTGATATGCTTGTAAAATTATACAAATTTATAATGATTTTATATATAGTCTATATGTAATGTTGGCTATTTTTAAGGTAAAATAATTTTATATTGTAAAATTTGGGCGAATCATTTTTACAAAAAAATGGAAATTGACGGATATTTTTTTTGGAAAAACCATGGAAAATTAGCCCACCTGCGAATATTAGCCCCTAAAATTTTCCATGCTTTAGAGTGCTTCCAAACAACATTCATTAGTTCAACCTGGGGAGTTACAAGTGGTCCTTGATCAATCCTTCTTTTCTTTCTTTGTTTTCTTACTACAGCTTTATGCTTAGGGCTGTAAAAGATATCTAGAGGGGGTATGTGTTCAACTTTTAGTACAATTTCTTCGCATGGGTTTTCAGGAATGATCTCAATATCTTGACAGTCAATGTTATCAATTTGAGAATTGCCTTGGTCTCCTATCTGTTGAGAAAATTGTTCATATTATTTTAACAACTGGTCATTAATATTGGTTTCAGCAGAATCTCCCTCTTTCTCACTGGTCTTCTCTTTTTCAATTTAGTCATTAGGCTTGCTGCTTGTATCTTCTTTCTCTGTCTGTACATCAATTTTGCTGCCTATATCCTCTTTCTTTTGTTCTATTTCAGTACTCTCTTTTTCTTGTAAAGTAGTCTTCAACTGGTTGAGGGGAACTGTAAGCAGTCTTTCGCTTCTAAACTGTAAAAACTTATTCATGTCCTCTGATTAAAACTTTGATTTAGCTGAATCGTAAACCTGTGAAAATTTCTCAATCGAGACAAAAAGTTCATCAAAATCATCATTTTCATGCTCAAATTTATCAATTTGCACCATCGATATGAAGTTAAAGGCAACTTTATTCGGATCATATTGCCTACTGGGGATAGTTGCAAACTTGAGTTCTTTTATCTTAAGGTCTTCTTTTTCCACATGCTTGAAATCATAGAGGGTATAAGTTCCACATTGTAAAGGAGATGTAGGCCACATCAATTTTTTAGAATTCTTAAAGTTCTGGACATTCCCTTTTCGGTCAACTGGTAAGCTATTTCTTGAGCCAATATTTTATCGAGGACATATAAGGGAAATATGTGAGGCTTAACAATGCTTCCAAATATCCTAATATAGGTGAACTTTTCTTCACCGAACCAACTTCCAATTGGGGTTAAATCAAGTTTTTCCTTATTTGAGAGCCGAGGAGGGGGTTGGTTAAAAATAGCTTGATAAATGGGCAACATATAGCCATGGAAAATTTTGTACACATGGTTCTTGAAATGGGCTTTCCACAAATATTTATGATATATGTGTATAGGAGTAGGATCCCGAGGAGTCCATTTCCATCCCAAAATAGGAAAGTCAGAATTAAAGCATAAGGCATCTAAAATGTAAGCACATAAATGAAATGGGGGTGTAGTTCTAGTATGCTTATTTCTTCTATAATCTATAATTTTATTTGCTATCTTATTAGATAGAATGAATAACCAATCCATAATAACAGAACTTACAGCGGAATTAATCAGGGGTATCATTTGAATAGAAAACCTTGCAGAATTATTACTCCCAAAAAGTCTACACATCATGGCAGCAGCATAGCAATACGAAGGTGCGAGAGATTCTACAAAATACATACCTAAGGCCTCATGCTTATGTCTTTCTGGAGCTTGTCTCCATTCCCTAATAGGGTCTGATTCTATTTCATTTCTTGAAGTGAAATCTTCTATGAAGGCTTTGTTGTAGGTGTTCTCAGGTTCTGGCAGAAGATACATTGCCTTGATGTCTTCTTCTCTAAAGGATCCAAAGATCTTTCCTCCAAATTTGAAAAATGTTTTTTCTGTGATGGTTGTGGTTTCTATAACCCATTGTATTGGATCATAGTGTGGAAATAAATTTTCTCGAGCTGCAATTCTATGGAGTGAAGAATTTTCCAGTTCTTTAAGGGGACTATCTGAATCTGATTCTTCATCTGGAACCGTCGCCTTTACTTATGTAACAGTAGGGTTTTCTGATTCAAGAAAGTTATAAACTTCTTCCCTGGAAATCTTTCTGAGACCCAGGCACGTAGTATCCGTAATTAGCTTTATTTTGATTGGCTTTTCCTTTGGCATGATGGTAACCTTTGAGATGGCAGCAACTCTCGATTTCTTAAACTTCTTTGACATTTTCTCTTTCTGGTATCGTCTCACCAGTTCTGCGAATAAGTGGACTTGCTGTTCTATAGATCTGTAAATGAGAAAATTCTCTTAGAAGCGGGAAAAAATTGAGTCAGAACAAACATCATTAAGTAAAAAGGAAATTATTTAAGAACAATTTTGCGAATATTTGATTCATGATTCTAAATTGATTATCTTCGTATTAAAATCGAATGCCTTTAAGGAAAGTCACATTCACGCATTCATATTTAAATTAATTGTCATAATTCATTTGATTTTTGATTAATGATGGTCGTACATCAGAGATCGGCAATATCAAAATCTCGATGTAAGAATTTTCCTTTTGGAAATTCCGATTGCGATTTGATGATGAATGATATGTGCAAAGTATGAATAGTGATTAATGATAACCTATGGTTTATCACATCAGATCTTTCCAAAGGAATTGAATTGTAATGTGACCTTACCGAAATGCGATTGCGATTGTGGTGGGGTCCATTGCGTCGGAACGTTTATAAAGCAAGTAATCGTGATATTGTTTCACCGAAATGAGATTGTGATTAAAATTACATCGCATTGGAGTTTCTCAAATAGACCTGATGAAGTATGACTTATCCGAAATGTGATTACCAATAAGTCTCATCGCATCAGAGCTTTGAAAAGAAGATATAGAAATATATTACTTCTCTGATTTGCGATTTACTTTATCGCATCGGATTTTTGAAAGGAAAACGTTTAGAATTTGTGTTGATGCGATATAAGTCTTATGATTGATTAGATCATAATTAGTTTGATATCACATTTGTTTATTTTCATTTGGGATAAGGGATATGCAAGTGATGCTTTTGTGTGTGTTTTTTAACAATGAATCTTTTTATTGTTTTTCTATAATAAACGGATTTCCTCAAAGTTTTATTCCTATCTAAAAAAGAAAAGGGGACCTATTTCTTATTGAAATTTAATATAAAAATTTAGAAATGGGGAGGGTTGTTGTACAGTACAACAATTGACGATTCACTGGAAGAAACAGTTATCTCTGAAAAATGAATACTATACTTTTAGTAAGTTTTAAAGATAATGAAAACTATCTTAGAAAAAATTAAATAAAATCTAACTCTGAAAAAGAATAAAAATCACTTACAATCTCTTTTTAATTCCTCAAAAATAAAAACATTTTTTTTTGGTTTTATCAAGCTTTGATTGGTTGATAAAGATAAAGTAGGAGGGCTTTCCGTTCTTAGCTTTGTGATTTACTCTATTGTCATAGGTAGTGCCTCTGTTTCCTGCAAACTTTCATAGTCTCGACAGGGTTATCTTTTAACCATTAATCATTCATTGTCCCATCCATCTAAAAGCATGACTCTTTAAAAGATAAATTCATAAGATATACTATCTTGTGTTTTCTCTTTTTCTTTTTTAATTTAAAAGTCATTGTTCTGGTTTGGTAGCCAGTTGATAACAATTCCACTCACTAGTTGTAACTAAATTGAACAAGCTGGCTCGTGATGAGACCCCTTGTCTTATGATTATAAGCCATTACCCTGTTTTGGTATGCAGTGGTGGTAATGTCAGTTTAATTACTTCTTATGATCATGGTAAGCAAGCTCGTTATGAGACCTCTTATCTCTTAATATTAGACAGATAATTTCTTAGAATTATATTCTAAAAAATCACAACCTTAATGGATGGGGTGAATGATTTTCTCCTTAGGAGTCAATGGATGACAATTTTTTAGAGTTTTGAGTGCCAAAATTGGAAAAGTCTTTACTTTTTATGGATAACCTTTCTCTGCTTAACAAAATTATAATGATTTACAATATTTTCAAGGTTTCGGAAGATTTTGCAAATGTTTAAACAGATTTTTAAAGTTTAATATTTTATTTTAACTATCCAAAACTGTAATCATTTCCTTAAAAATTCTTATTTACATAAATAAGTATTTACAATATTTTCTCAAAGATATTTTCAAATAGTAAAAATTCAATTAAAGACTATTAACAACCTTATTTTTTAACAAACAAAATTGCATAATGGAATATGTACAGGTAAGAAGGGGTTGCTTTCTTAAGAAAATATTTTTTTTTAAATAAGCCCATTCACAGGAAGAGATTCTCTCTTTCCTGTTAAATCTTGCAATATGAATGTTGATGAGCCTATCTTTTCAACAATCTGAAATGGTCCAAGCCACATCTTTTGGAATTTGGTATGCTTACCCTTATCTTCATGTGCTTTGTCCCATTTCAGAACAAGATCACCAATTTGCAAAGTTTTGGATCCCATAGAACTTGAATCAAAAGAAGATTTTATGAATTGTTGATGTTTGGTATGAACACTTTTAGCTTTCTCTCTATCTTCTTATAATTTAATAATTTGATCAAATCTTAATTGAATAGATGATGAAGGATTCTCTTCAATGAATTGAACTAGGGCCAGAGATGGAAGTACTAGGTTTGACGGTATTACAACTTCTTTTCCATAAACTAGATTAAAAGGTGAAGTACCTATTGAAGCCTTGTGAGTTATGCGATCAGCCCATAGTGCAAAAACTAAATACTTATGCCAATTCTTTTGACTTTGATCAATTGTTCTTTTGATGATTTTGATGAGATTTTTATTAGTTGATTCAGCTAAACCATTACCTTGTGGATAATAATATGCGAAATATTTCAATTTGAAACCTCTTTTTATTGCAAATTCCATTATACTATTTCCAGAAAAATAAGATGCATTGTAAAAAACAAGGGCATTAGGTACACCAAACCTGGTAATAATGAATTGATCAATGAATTCAATGATTGCATCAGAATTGGCTACCTTTAAAGGAATTGCTTCTACCCACTTTGTAAAGTAATCCGTTGCTGTAAGGATGTATTTGTGTTGCTTGGAAGAATGTGGAACAATTTCTCCAATAATATCAAGTCCCCATTGTTCAAATGGTTGCTCAATGTTTACTGGTTGTAAAGGAAAGACTTGTTTCCTTTGTCTCCCACTAGCAGTTTGACAAGCCTCACATTTCCTTACATAGTCATGTGCATCTTTAAACAAGGTAGGCCAATAGTAACCAGCATGGATTATTTTGTGAGTTGTAGTATCTCCTTCAAAATGTCCACCTGCTGGTCCATTATGTAATTCCTGCAACACCTTGTGTGCTTCAGTTTTTTCAAGACATCTTAATAAAATGGAATCATAATTTCTTCTAAATAACACATCATAAATGATTTCAAAGTGTTTGGCTTTTAATTTTAAAGCACACTTGTTTTTATAGCTGAGATTAGAAGTAGCATACCCATTTTTCAAATAAAAGATCAGATCAGCATATTGAGATTCAAAATCTATAACACTTATCTAATTTACTTGAACAATATTATCTTGATCTTAATGTTCTGGTATGTTGGAAGCTCCTGCTAACAATCTGCAAAAACCTTGTCCTCTAACAATTCTGGCTGGCTTAATATCAATATCATATTCTTGTAAAGCTGTTACCCAATTAGCTCTCTTTTCTCCTACTTCCTTTTGTTCTAAAAATTGTCTCACTATAGAGAATGGGACAATAATTTTTGTATGTGTCTTTAGGAGAAATGGTCTAAAATGTTTGATTGATTTAAACACAGCAAAAGCTTGTTTTTCTCCATCAGAGTAGTTAAGTTCGGCTCCTTGCAGATTTGAACTAAAGAAAGATATTGGTGCTTCTTCTTGTTGATCATTGGGTTGTGTCAAAACGGCAACATAGGATGTTTCAGTAGCCAAAGTATACAGAATGAAATGATTAGAAAAATCGGGGGTATTCAATGTAGGTGCATCAATGATTTCCTGCTTGATTGAATCAAAGGCTTCTATTTCTTTATGTCCCCATTTGAAAACTGAATTTTTCTCAATCATATTCTGCAAAGGTAAAACTATTTGAGAAAAATCAGGTACAAATCTCTTCACAAAATTGATCTGTCCCAAAAAGGATTGCATGGATTTCTTATTGTATGGTAAGGAAATATCAGAAATTTCTTTTACTCTATCAGGGTCAATATATATGCCATCTTTAGACACAACAAATCCTAAGAGCTTTCCTTCATTTAGAGCAAAGAAATATTTATTTGGATTTAAAGAAATGCCAAACCTTCTACATTGTTCAAATATCTGTTTCAAATCATGCAGATGATTATTTCTTTTCTTTGAAAAGACAGTTATGTCATCAAGATAGATAACAAATGATCTATTAATCAAACCCTTGAATGCTATATCCATGGCTCTCTGGAAAGTAGCTCCTGCATTTATCAAACCAAAAGGCATTTTTTGGTAGGCATATGTTCCCCACTTGGTTCTGAAGGTAGTTTTTAGCCTATCATCCGGATGTACCAATATTTGGTTATAACCTGAAAAACCATCAAGAAAAGACATTAGTTCAGAACCAGCTACTCTTTGAAGTATTTGTCCCATTGTTGGTAATGGGAAGTTATCCTTTTGACATGCCTTGTTTAGATTTCTAAAATCAATACAGATCCTAATATCTCCATTTTTCTTCCTGACAGGTATCATGTTTGAGACCCAACTGGAATGTCTTACAGGAAAAAAAAAATTCGCCTTCAAAAGTTTATTCAATTCTGTCTTGATTTGACTTTCCAGATTGAGATGAATTTTTCTTAACTTCCATTGCACTGGTTTTACATTGGAAAGCATTGGAATTGTATGTTGAATGACAGAAGTATCATAAGTTTTCAAAACTTCATAATTCCAAGCAAAGACATTTTTGTACTTATTCAGAAGCTTGATGAAAGCGATCCTTTACTCTGAAGTTAACTTGAGTCCTAAATTAACATTTTGTGGTTTAGTCTCAGTACCAAGATTTACTAATTCAAACTTCAAAGTAGAACTTTGAATTTTGGCATTGGTAACCTTTTTGAATCTATCTTTGATATCATATAGATCTTCAAGTTTAACTACAGATTTGGGAATATGATTTTCATTGTCTTTTGATGTGTTTTGAAGATCGTGATCACTTTCATCAATTATTTGATCATCATAATATTTTTCTGAAGTCAAGAAATTTAATATATCTTCATCATGATAAGATACTCTCCAATTGGTGACATTATCAGGTAAAGAAGGTCGAAAAATTAATTCAACTGAAAACCTATCTGGACTATGATCTTCAGCTAGAAGAAGGTTGGAAGCAACATTAGCTAATAAATCAGCTTCTGAATTCTGAGTTCTAGGGATAGAAGAGATATTGAATGCTAAAAAATGAGTGGTAAGATCTTAAAAAAGAGATTGATAATGTTAAAGATGACGTGAAAGACAATGGATAGTGTTCCTTACCTGCCTGATAACAATTTCAGAATCACCATATACTTTCATGTATTTAACATTCAACCCTATTGCTTTATAAAGCACTTGGATCAAGGCTTCATATTCTGCAGTGTTATTTGTACATTCAAATTATAGTCTACATGATAGCATAGTTTTTTCTCCTTCTAGATCAACCAAAATGCATCCTGCTACTGCGCCATCATTGGATTTTGATCCATCAAAATACAAAGACCAAAACAAAGACTTATCTACATGTTTATTTACAGATTGATCACAAATATTAACACATCTTGAGGAATCAGTTTGTGTAAATTTTTCAATTTGTGAAGTAAAAGTATTTACAGAAAAAGGTGATTTAGGTGCCGTGAAATTTCCAAGGAATGATTCAGCAGAATAACCTCTGAGAATGTTGTTATTAAAAGCAACAAGTTGATTTTCTTGTTCAAATTCTGTTACAGTATGCATCATGTTTTTTTCTCGCTTGAGCTTGATTTGATTCAGTTTCCCTTTTTTGGGAAGCCACATGTGAGAATAATTAGTGGCGATATAACCATTAAGTTTTGCAGACCAATCCCTGTTTAATACTAATCCATAAAACTCAGGAATATCTGCAATCAGTATATCAATTCTCTGGACTATCCTAGGATCAGAGGCTAACCTAATAGTGACTGAATTAATTTCTCCCACAACTTGCACTTTAGTCCGATATAATTGAACAATATGAACTGCATATTTTTGGGGTTCAATGTTTAATTTTGAGCAGACTGAAGTAGGCATTATATTTGATGATGCTCCTGAATCAATCAAGCGATTATGTAAATTCTTGTTATATTTCTCATAAGTCAAGAGAAAAGGAGGTGTCTGATAATTAGATCTATCTCCAATAAGAACAATATCAGTAGCATCTACTTTATCTGGTGGCTTACCTGATCCTTTGGCTACTTTGGCAATTGCACCATTTGGTAGAGGAGAAAGAGGTGTTGCATTTAATTCTTTCAACAATAGCTTCTGTTGATGCTTGGGTTTGCTGAGTTCATGTAAAGAAATATTTGCTTTGGTCTTCTTCATGTCTTCAATAATGTTATAATCCATAGAATCAGACACTACCAGAGTCTTAGATGTTGTTGTAGGAGGATTAGAAGATGATGGTTGATTTTGAGTAGGCAAAGGAGAAGTTTTCTTTACAGGGGTTTTGTCTTTGGTAGTCGGAGTTGAAATTTTCTTCTTGGGGACTGTTTGAATAGGTTCTGTTGTAGCTTTACTTCTTGTATTTACTGGTAGGGCTTCTTGTTCCTTTTTACTATCTGAGTTAGGCAAAATGAAATCCCACATCCCATGTAATTCAGTTATTTCCTCCTCTTCTTCTTCTTCTAATAATGGAGGTGTATCTTCTTCTTCATCTTCCTCTAAATCTGACTCTGCATTGGATATTGAATTGGGTGGTTTAGTTGTCTGATTTCTTTTGAAGTTCCTAAAGGATCTATTGGTGGAAGTTTCTGCTACTTGTTTTTTAATTTCGACCATTTCATTGGACATAGTCTTCAGGAATTTCTGTAAGCCTTCCATATCATATGGATCCCTAGGTGTTGTCTTCTTTTAATCATCCTTAAAACTAAGTTTTTTGGATTTTCTTTCCTCATTAGAATTATTTTTATCTAAATCAATAATCCATCTTTCTACTGCAATTGCTTCTTTCATGTTTTCAGCTAAGGTAGGTTTAGCAGCTCTATCTACAAAGATGGTTGTATTTGAAGGCAAAGTTGTTATATACCATTCACTTCGGACTTGCTCACTGGGTTTTGATGTTGTAGGAATTTTATTCAAAAGTTTGTTGAATTGGAATTAAAATCTTTGATGGGTTCTCTTGATTCTGCTCTCAAATTGGAGAGATCATTAATTAAAGTTGCTATTGATCTATCATCTCCAAATTTGGTTAAGAAATGTTCTTGGAAAATATCCCAACTTGTAATAGATCCTGATGGTAATGAAAAATACCGAGATCCTGCTGCCCCTTGCAAAGTATAAGGGAATAATCTGACCACAACATCTTCATGTTCTACTGCATTTAAATTTACAAACAACATAAATTTATTAATGTGTTCTTCTGCTTGTATGCCAAGGTCAGGACTAAATTTTGGTAGCCATTTTTCAGGATGATCTGGTAATGCATGCAAAGGTGCAGGCATTTCAACAACTCCTGGACTAGTCCATGGTCTTTGTGCCATTGTTGTGATAAGGGTTGAGGGACTTGAAGAGGCAACTGGTGTTTGACTAGATGTTGTTGGGATAACTATACTCTTCTGGGTTTGAGTTTGGGAAGCAGATGAGTGAGTTTGTGATGAGGAAATAATATCACTATCTGATTCTGATGGTGTTTTTCTGGTTTTAACTTGACTAGGTAAAGGAAATTCCTTTGGAGGAATACCAAGTTTTTCGCTTTGTGACCTAGTAAGAGGTTTTGAAGATATGAATTGTGAAGTAACACTACCTTCGGATAATTCAAACTCTTCTAAAGATAATGAGAACCCTTTGAGTTTATGAATTAAATCTTGTACTTCAGGGGACTCAGGAGGTTGATTGTTCGATAGATCTAAAGCTTTGGTAGTGGGTGTATTGATGTTCTTCTCAATTTATTCTCTAGAGATTTGAGATGTAGAAGAAATTGAAGAAGGTGATGAGGGTGAATTGCTCTTGGAATGGCCTGTAGATTTGGATTTACTTGCCATTCATAACTTAGGCCCTCCTTCTAGCACCAAAAATGTTGAAGCCCTGAAAATCATTTCTTCAAACATTGGGGGAAAACCACCCGGTCTGGACCTTAGAACAGCTCCTTCTCCGTTTGGGATGGTGGCTCCGACTAGATTTATAGGACCAGTTTCCTAAGAATGAATGGATTGGTGATGGGGTGTTTGTGCAAGTGGATAAAGAAACTAACTAATTGAGCTAATCTGTGTAACTTAATTTATGACTTACAAATAACTCTAAAACTAAGCTGGGTATTAAATATGAATACGACTTAAAGATTATTTCATTTAAACAAATAACCATGAAAATGTATTATTTACTTAAAAGAAAGATGCACTATCATATAATGATAACTCTGTTTAAGAAATTAAACAAAATTATAATAGCACATCGCATTCATAAATTTATATCATTTACACATACTATGAAAGATGATATTCCTGTATCTTTAGAAATGATATGATAAAGAAATATTTGAGAAACAAGTATATATAAGTGATAGAAAATTTCAATGAGAATATTTCATCACATAAAGAAAATAAAACATAATCGATAGAAATACCAGAAACATTTGATATCTTCCTGATGCAATTTGATATTCTGATCCTGCTCTTTAACTTAGAACAATCTTGAACGTACAGAAATGCAACTCTAAAAAATAATTCACCATAAAATCATAGGATGTGATGCTTTATAAAAAATAAGATAGTCAAGAAGTACAGAAATGTATTATCCAAGCCCAAAATATTACAAATTTAGGACCCTTTCTAAAATGCTTGAAAGGGGTTTAAATAGGAAATTAAAAAAAAACAAATTAACTAAAACTATTGCCAAGAAAGATCATCGGAGATCCAAAAATAGAATTGCGATCTTCAATAAAACAGGTTCATTAGATTTCCATAATATATAATGTGCGAAGCTGGCAGATTTTGAGCATATCTTTCACTTCAGTTGGGTGACTCAGCCGAGAATGCAGTTGACTGGTGTATGTGGCATCAGAAAGTTCCAGGATGATACAATTTATGGCACTAGAAAGACATTTGGTTGCCATCTGCTGAATGTATGGCTTGACCAAATGGGACCATAAGGCATCCCATGTAATTCCCTGTGTTTTATTGATCTTTTGATCTTTACTGATTAATTCCTGTTTCCACCTTTTATCTATTTCTTTGACCTTCGGCAACTTTCCTGGAGTGCAATCTGAGATTAAATTTGCTGCATATAGACTATCATCAACTAGCTGTGTCAAATTATTCATTATAGTCCTTGTTGTAGAAGTAGCACGTTCTTCTTTAATCATTTGAGTTTCCCACTCAGAGAATAGGATTTCTTTATGCGATGCTTCAATTCTAGGAAGATTTTGCAATTTTACCCTGTTCTGTTTCCTGCCTTGTGATAAATTCTGAAGTCTTCTCATCGGCGCTTTCAAATTCTAATCTTGTATTGACTACTTCGTCGATGAGGGATGATGCTATTTCACAGAGGGGTTTAGATTGTGTTATTTTCTGGCATAGATCATTCAATTGTTGGGAAAACAACTTACTCACTTCAAGGGCTTCTGTTTTGAACTGGTCCAGTTTAGGATAATCTTTGAATTTATCCATTTTTTCTTGAAATATTATACTTTTTTCTTCCTTGGCAGCTTTCTCATTTTGCAGCAATGTCTGCAATTTTGTTACTTTCTGGGACAACTATTGTTGTTTGTTTAAAGCTTGTTGATCAAGCTTTTTCTTTTCAATGTTCAGTTGTTCTTCTAGTTGCTTAATTCTCAGTATTTCTTCTCCCAACTGCTGCTCTAACTGTGATATCCTTTGTTGATCATTTTTTGTCCTTTCTTCTAATAATGCTATCTACAAGTCCTTTTGTTTTACCAGTTGAGTAACTTCAGTAGCTTTATCCATTCTGGCTGCACTATAAGCCCCTGCATATTGGGATAGTTTGGTTAGATCCTTTGAAGGATTTACTTCATAGTGCTTCCAAACTACATTCATTAGTTCAACCTGGGGAGTTACAAGTGATCCTTGATCAATCCTTCTTTTCTTTCTTTGTTTTCTTACTACATCTCTATGCTTAGGGCTGTAAAAGATATCTAGAGGGGGTATGTATTCAACTTTTAGTACAACTTCTTCGGATGGGTTTTCAGGAATGATCTCAATATCTTGACAGTCAATGTTATCAATTTGAGAATTGCCCTGGTCTCCTATCTGTTGAGCAAATTGTTCATATTCTTTTAAAAACTGGTCATTAATATTGGTTTCAGCAGAATCTCCCTCTTTCTCACTGGTTTCTCTTTTTCAAGTTGATCATTAGGCTTGCTGCTTGTATCTTCTTTCTCTGTCTGTACATCAATTTTGCTGCCTATATCCTCTTTCTTTTGTTCTGTTTCAGTACTCTCTTTTTCTTGTAATTTAGTCTTCAACTAGTCGAGGGGAACTGTAAGCAGTCTTTTGCTTCTAAACTATAAAAACTTATTCATGTCCTCTGATTGAAACATTGATTTAGCTGAATCCTAAACCTGTGAAAACTTCTCAATCGAGACAAAAAGGTCATCAAAATCATCATTTTCATGCTCAAATTTAGCAATTTTCACCATTGATGTGAAGATAAAGGCAACTTTATTCGGATCACATTGCCTGCTGGGGACAGTTGCAAACTTGAGTTCTTTTATCTTAAGGTCTTCTTTTTCTGCATGCTTGAAATCATAGAGGGTATAAGTTCCACATTGTAAAGGAAATGTAGGCCACATAAATTTTTTAGAATTCTTTAAACTTTTGGACATTCCCTTTTCGGTCAACTGGTAAGCTATTTCTTGAGCCAATAGTTTCTCAGGGACATATAAGGGCAAGATGTGAGGTTCAGAAATGCTTCCAAATATCTTGATATAGGTTAAATTTTCTTCACTGAACCAACTTCTGATTGGGGTTAAATCAATTTTTTCCTTATCTGAGAGCCGAGGAGGGGGTTGGTTAAAAATAGCTTGATAAATGGGAAACATATAGCCATGGAAAATTCTGTACACATGGTTCTTGAAATGGTCTTTCCACAAATATTCATGATAGATGTGTATAGGAGTAGGATCCTGAGGAGTCCATTTCCATCCCAAAATAGGAAACTCATAATTAAAGCATAAGGCATCTAAAATGTAAGCACATAAATGAAATGGGGGTGTAGTTCCAGTATGCTTATTTCTTCTATAATCCAGAATTTTATTTGCTATCTTATTAGATAGAATGACTGACAAATCCATAATAACGGAACTTACATTGGCATTAATCAGGGGTACCATTTGAATAGAAAACCTTGCAGAATTATTACTTCCAAAAAGTCTGCACATCATGGCAGCAGCATAGCAATACGGAGGTGCGAGAGATTCTACAGAATACATACCTGAGGCCTCATGCTTATGTCTATCTGGAGCTTGTCTCCATTCCCTAATAGGGTTTGATTCTATTTCGTTTCTTGAAGCGAAATATTCTATGAAGGCTTTGTTGTAGGTGTTCTCAGGTTCTGGCAGATGATACATTGCCTTGATTTCTTCTGCTATAAAGGATCCAAACATCTTTCCTCCAACTGTGAAAAATGTTCTATCTGTGATGGTTGTGGTTTCTATAACCCATCGTATTGGATCATAGTATGGAAATACATTTTCTCGAGCTGCAATTCTATGGAGAAAATAATTTTCTAGTTATTTAAGTGGACTATATGAATCTGATTCTTCATCTGGCATCGTCGCCTTTACTTCTGTAACAGTAGGTTTTTCTGATTCAAGAAAGTTATAAACTTCTTCCCAGGAAATATTTCCGAGACCCAGACACGTAGTATCCGTAATTAGCTTTATTTTGACTGGCTTTTCCTTTGGCATGATGGTAACCTTTGAGATGGCAGCAACTCTCGATTTCTTAAGCTTCTTTAACATTTTCTCTTTCTGGAATCATCTCACCAGTTCTGCGAATAAGCAGACTTGCTGTTCTATAGATCTGTAAATGGGAAAATTCTCTTAGAAGCGGGAAGAAATTGAGTCAGAATAAACATCATTAAGTAAAAAGGAAATTATTTAAGAACAATTTTGTGAAGATTTGATTCATGATTCTAAATTGATTATCTCCATATTAAAATTGAATGCCTTTAAGGAAAGCCACATTCACGCATTCATATTTAAATTACTTGTCATAATTCGTTTGATTTCTGATTAAAGATGGTCGTACATCGGGGATCAGAAATATCAAAATCTCGATGTAAGAATTTTCCTTTTGGAACTTCCGATTGTGATTTTCCGATGAATGATATGTGCGAAGTATGAATAGCGATTAATGATAACCTATGGTTTATCGCATCGGATATTTCCAAAGGAATTGAATTGTAATGTGACTTTGCTGAAATGCGATTGCGATTGTGGTGGGGTTCATTGCGTCAGAACGTTTATAAAACAAGTAATCGTGATATTGTTTCACCGAAATGCCATTGTGATTAAAATTACATTGTATCGGAGTTTCTCCAATAGACCTGATGAAGTATGACTTATCCGAAATGTGATTACCGATAAGTCTCATCGCATCGGAGCTTTGCAAAGAAGATATAGAAATATAATACTTCTCCGATTTGCGATTTGCGATTTACTTTATCGCATCAGACTTTTCGAAAGGAAAATGTTTAGAATTTGTACCGATGCGATATAAGTCTTATGATTGATTAGATCGGAATTAGTTTGATATCACATTTGTTTATTTGCAGTTGGGATAAGGGATATGCAATTGATGCTTTTGTGTGTTTTTTTAACAATGAATCTTTTTATTGTTTTTCTATAATAATCGGATTTCCTCAAAGTTTTATTCCTATCTAAAACAGAAAAGGGGACCTATTTCTTATTGAAATTTAATATAAAAATTTAGAAATGGGGAGGGTTGCTGTACAGTACAACAAAACTTAAAAATTATTTATATTTACTTTATCGTGATGTTAAAGAGTATACCTTATATGTCACCAGACAAGGAACATTATTTTATCATTTGGAAAATCCTATTTCAAATATTTTCCTACTTTCAGATCTTTCTGAAAGAATTTTAAATTGTTCATGATCTATCACCACCATAGCAGTTTTATCTCTCGTGTACATTTTTAAATGGTGATTTTCTCTCAAGAATAATAAAGGGTTAGCACATATTCTACTTTGCATCCTTTTCTTTCCTTACGCCATTCTTAAACTCTTAAGGAGTTGATGATCCACCCTTGATGAATAAAAACAATTAATATTTCAAAATATTATGACACTGTAAACTAGATTTCTTCATAAGGATAGGGGGTTTCATCTTGAGCCAACTTACTATGATCATAGGATAATAATATAAGTGACATTCCCATTATGGCTACCAAACCAAGGTTATGGCCTTTCTGACAATAGCGTCAAAAAGGACAAGAGGTCTCATCATGAGCCGACTTGTTCACTTTGTTATAATCAGATGAGTAGCATTGTTGCTATTTGGTCACTATGCCAGAACAATTACCTTTTGAGGAAATCGATTCAAAATAATAAAAACAATATATCATCTATATGATACTCGCTTGTCGATAGGTTTAAAATAAAACCTTGTCGAAGCTACGGGTGCCTGCTGGCAGCAGTGGCTATGTTTATGGAATTGGAATAAAATCTTCAATTGCCTTATCACAATTATGTTGCTATACCTCTTTCTTTTATAAATAAATCACCAATCATCAATATCTACACCTATTTTCAAAAATTTCTAGAGGTGGTATACATACTATAAGATGAGCACATCTTTAAACTTTCGGACGTCCGAAATATGCATATTATCTATAGAAGGAATACCGCCGAATATCTTTTTTCTTTTCCTCAACGAATATTTATCTTAAAAAGGAAATATATTTTTCACACATTATTTATCATTATTATTATCATACATCATCAATCCATGTCTATATGAAAATTAATTATCCCGCTATTTGGTTGCGCCTGATTTTACTACTTCCTTGCACATTTCTAACTACTTCTGTGTGATCATTTAATTCCCATCATATTACCAGTCGTGGTGGACCCTTTTTACTGAGTTTGGTAAGGCACAACACATGCATGATTGGACTAAGCACAATTAACAAAGAATCAATTTTCATCACACAAAACCATGTTAAACAATGTTATTTTTCTTTAGCCTTCATTCTATTTTGAAATAGCTCTGTGTTAGTGATTGCAGCAAAATATTTTCAAAACTAGCTCTAGCTTTTTGCAACAATTCTCTTAAAAAACCAGCAGCAATGGGATGTAAATCCATTTGTAACGAGCCATATACACTACGGATAACTGAACAAGCTCAAAAAATCCTGGAAAGGGTGGGCTGGCTCAGATCTTTCACTCAGTTGCAAGGATTCGATAATGTGTGGCGTTGGAATTTTTACAAAATTCAAGAGATGAAAGCACAATTGTAAAAGGAAAGCATATATCAGTGAATAAAAGAGTCCTGTTAGGGGTCACATGTCTCTCCATGGAAGGAAAAAAGTGGATGGAAAATAATGTTGGACTTTAGAGTGCAATGGAATTGTTCATTGACCCTGAAGATGAATTGGTCCACAAAGGAAAAGGCTTCCACCCTGCCTCATTCAGAGAACCACGGCAAGAGCTTGCAGACATAATCCAACAATACATCACATGTCTGCACAGCCACCATGATGTGGTTATACCACAACATCTCAAGCTACTAGCAACTTTAAGACAAAATATAGTGTTAAATATGTCGTTCTTTTTAAATTTTCTTCTACATGAGGTTGTTGGTAGAGTACGTAAAGCTAGGGACCCGACCACTGTAATTAGTTGCCATTATTTAATTAAACTGATAGCCAGTAGGGAACTAGCATTATCACACACAAGTTGGGACAAAGTTTTAGCACATAATGACCTGCCACTTGAACAAGGAAGGCCCGAGGAAGAAAACAACTAGTCTAACACAAAAAATAGGTAGTTAAGAGAAGAAAATGCTAATGAAACCCCAGTTTCACAAAAATTTTCCAAACCCGAAAGGAGGATAACCTCTATTCTTGTATCCTAGCCTACTACGCGTAGAAGGTCAGAAAGGCTATCCAAGGCAAAAAAAATGGTAGATCTTGTGGGGTATGCACCAGAAAATGAACCTTCAACATAATAACAACATGACTCACCGCAAATTAGAGAAGAAGAGATAGCCCAGGTTTTGGAAAAAATGGGAACCTTCTTTTCTTCCGAGGAAAATGAGAATCATTGTGAAAATGTGGTTGAACCAATTGTTAATCCTTCAGCCTCTAACCCCAATTCTCATAATATGGAGATCCTGCCATCCTCGCCCAACATGCATGGTCAAGACCATCTGGAAGAATTAGCTGAAATGATAAACAAACTAGATTTTTCCAGAGAGGGGACCATCCCCGATGACAAAAAATCTAAAGGAAATTCCATTGCCACTATCTTTATTGAGGAAGAAATTAGAAATCCTCCTAATGTTATTTTACCATCTTCACTCGCAATACCAATTACGAAACCTACTGAAGGGTTAACAGAGAAAGATAAAAGGAGAATTAAGATATTAAAGCAAGAAAACCTGAAATTACGGAAGAAGATGGAACAACTCAGGAAAATGCTTAGAGACTACGGCCAAAAGAAGACACAAACCGTGAAAAATTGTGAGAATTTATTTACTCGTGCAGAAGTCCAGACTGAGGAAGCCCCCAGTACTCATGAAAGAGTTCGGACTGAGAAAACCCCCAATTCTCATAAATAATTCAAGACTGAAGAAATTCCCCTTACCTATGTAGAGAACCAAGTTGAGGAGATTCCCACTAGATCTATGGGAAGATAGACATATATGAATCTCTTTGTTATTACAACTGAGGCAATAAGTCAAACAGATATAGCAGAGACTATTAACCAGGCCACACAAACTGAGGTGGTACCTCCTTACTCCCATCTGATCAAGGAGGCGACTATTCAAATGCTCCATCAGGAGCTAGAAAGGCACAAACAACTTGTAGTACCCATAGCAGAACATTAGGAATTGTTGCAGAAATTTAAAGCCTTGACCGCCATTGAGGATGAGACTCATGCCAAACTTAGGAAGGAGAAGAAGAAAATAGAGAAATTGCAGGGATATCTTTAGAAAGCAGTAGAATAGATTAAATAAATATGCTCTGTATATTCTGATATACTGTCTTGCAGATCTCTGACAAAAAATTATGCCCTATTTTTGCTTGAGCGATATCTATTACTGAAGGTAAAATCCATCCGGGCTGGCCAACCTGTTGAATTCAGCTCTATCTCTAACTTTATCAATTTTTTTCATGAACAGAAGACAATGTTATATATATTTTATGTGAACTTTACGTGCAAAACTTTTTCTTGGAAGAGCAAAGGGATGGAAACCCCAGTCCTTTGATGGGGGACATACAGTTCCAAGATTTCATAACCTTTGCAAAGAATCAAATTAAGTGGCATAGGGCCTATAATATATTCCAAAGGAGAGAAAACGGGTTAGACCTCTGGGTCATAGGAGAACCTAGTAGCCCTTTGCAAACGTTCATAAAGCATAAAAGGCTCATGCAACAACCCGGAGTTGCTGCATCATTGGCAACCACACATAAGGATGTCCTTATTTCTGGACTTGAGTATTTTGAAGACCTCAAGGAAGAAGCCCTACAGACAACAAAGAAGTGATGGTCAGTATCTTCTAAGGATATTAAGAACTGAGAACCTTTTGGGTACAGGAACTTCCGAGAAGTAGCCAACCGGATAAAAATGTATAATCAAATGATCTTGTCTAAAGGACCTACGTGAATTGGATGTCGATATCGATATTGATGCCTTGTCATCTGGTATCCATTGGATGGATATAATGTTGAATATGAGAATCTAGAAGGTGCAGAAATGTAAAGCCTTCAGGGTTCTTAGAAGTGAAAATGGATTATGGATTCATGGTGAACAATCTTACCCAGCCTACTCTCTGAATTTGCTACATGAGAATCATCTTTTTGCATGAGGACATGCAAATAGGTGAGTCGTTGGGTAATGTTGGGTCACGAAAAAGGTATAATTTCCTTCCTCATTTCCTTATTAATTGTTAGATTTTTAGGAAAGTTTATTCTTAATTTTTAATAATTCACAAGAAAATAATGATAAGGGTAAGTTGAGAATGATATAGTTACTATAAGTCTTTCCGATATTAAAAAGGTTGTAATTTGGGTCAACCTTTTTGCAGATCGACCTAAATGAACGATTGTTGTTCCTTAAGATATATGAGCAGGATATTGATGAATCCAATGCTGTATTAATAGAAGTTACAACTCGATGTCCATGTTGCAGTTGGAAAACAAAGACAACGGAAAATTGAATGATTCTATATGGATATTTTATGGTTGAAGGAGAAATCCTGAGAATCTTCTAATTCTTAGGATAGCTCTACATTCGGTTTTGAAGATGTAATATATAAGAAAGTTAAATAAGAGACAGAAAAAAGTTTGATCATTGTTAATGTTCCGATTTATTATTTTACTGTATGTTACAGATCATAATCTGAGTTAAACCTTTTTGGGTTATTTTGTAAAACATTTTTAGTAATGAAGTTGAATGAGATTTCATCTTAGTCTTTCAGATTGAGCTTGATTAGGCAGTACTTCTGGGGACCGTGGGCCCAGTCACCAGAGGCTTCATAGTCTACTATGTATCATGGATATTTGAGTTACCTTTCTATAATTTTCATTATTTGTGTTATCTTTTATTTAATTTTACATTTTCCATAAGTAATCAATTGAGTTCTGCATCATAAATGTTGTTGAGTGTTTTCTGAAAGTTGTTGATTAAATGATATTACTTAGATGCAAGTGTGAATGTATGAATTTGTGGGTTACTCTCGAATTACTGATTTGCTAGTTTTTGTGTGATTCATGGTTTTTCCCTCACGCATTGGATTTACTAAAAATTTGATCAAGATAGCTTGTGAGTTAGAATAATTTATTTTACCAAGATTGTAATTATAGGAGTCATTTTTGTGTTGTTATCATTTCTGCAACGGTAATGATTTAAATAGAAAATATTGCACACTTTTCCTGTAGAAATTTATAAATACTGATGTATTACCGGATTCTCCTGATCTAACAATATTTATCTTCTTGCTAAATACAGAATCCTTCCACTGTTAAACTTGCGGAAATTTAAAACTCAATTGTAAACACATGTGAATAAATTCAATCGCACATAACACAATTGTTTAACGGGAAAGCTTAAAGCTAAAAACCCCAACTATCATATATTATGTATATCAATGGAATCATGTAATGATCTCATACAAATCTTAGTACATCAAGCTCTCAATACAATCAACAATCATTACACACTGTCATGCAGAAATTTTCATATCTATGCACCAATTTCTTGCCTCCTGACAGCCTGCCTCCACTGCGCAATCCCTGCTGAAGAAGACCCTTGAATGAATTCGAATTGGCCTTGCCTTAACTGCATAATCCTCATTGGCAACTCCAATGTGTTTCAGATGCATTGAATGCATCACTATAGTCGCAACGGATACTCCATCTCACCCTTTCACCTATATCTACACTGGGTCTCCACTGGATCTGACATGCAAGTAGTTAACTGTTGTATTTGTTTAGTTGTTAGTGAGTTATTAGTTGTGAATTAATTAACTAATTAATTCACTTAACTCTCACTAGTGTATCTTTCAGTTAGAATAGATATGACTAGCTCAACTGAGTTTAACTCACATAACTGAGTTAAACTAAATAACAACTCCCATAACTGCTCTTCCAACTCTGTCATAACTTTGCCACTTCAGTTCTAACTGAGTCCTCCATGCATGAGCCACCAATAACCCTAGGAATTGCGTAATTCCTTCAGCCCACTAATTTTCCAAATCTGTTCACTGAAATAAAGTGCTCCAAGAGAATAAGTTGATATTTATTGTCGGATTATTATTAAGGGCTAATAATAATCGACATGTATCTATTTTTAGATTGACGATCTATAAATAGACTTCGTCCAATATTCTAAAATAGAATTTCATTTGTTTTTCAAATTTGACCAACCATATACAAATAGCATCCTGCAACTTATAGAATATGCTCACCATGTCTAAAAATAGACATACACCTAAAAATAGCCTGTAGGCCCCGCTTAGTGAAGGTGCTTAATTTTCACTAAGCTCATCGTATTGTTGAATCTCAACACTCCCTCTCAACAAGATAGGGATTATCCTTCACCCCAATCCTGCCTCTATGGTATTTGAATTTGCTCCTGTTGAGCGCCTTCGTCACAATATCTCCATCCTGATCTTCCGTAGGAATGTTATGAAACAACATGATCTTCTGCTGCACACAATCTCTGATATGATGATATTGGATATCAATATGTTTAGATATATCATGAAACACAAGATTAATCAAGATTTTAATGCAACTCTGATTATCACAATGTATCACTATAGGATATAAATGAGAACCGAACAAACTTCCCAGGATCTTCCTCATCCAGATAGCCTCACATGCATCTTGACTTGTTGCCATGTATTCTGCTTCCGCTCAACTGAGTGCCATGGATATTTGTTTCCTATTGTGCCAAGAAATTGCTGTAGATCCGATACTGAAAACCCCTCCTGATGTGCTCTTTCTTTATGTTGGGTTGCCTGCCCAATCTGCATTCGTGAAGCCATGCAACTTCACCTCATCCGTCTGTCTGTACCATAAGCCATACTTAGATGTGCCCCTGAGATACCTCAGGACAGGCTTGCCTACCTTCCAAAAGAGCTTGGTAGGCTTAACCATTGCTTGAGAAAGCTGGTTCACTACATAGCAAATGTTCGGTCTTGTACTAACTAAATACATGAGCAAACCCACCAACTATCGATAAATAGTGGCATCCACTACCTCTGCTGATCTAGCAACCTCTTTCCTCCAATTTCCTGGAAGAGGAGTATCCATGGGCTTGCAGTCCTCCATGTGAAACTTACCAAGTATCTCCCGAGCATACTTGCCTTGGGACACAAACAGTTCACCTTCTCGCTGCCATATTTCCAATAAAAGGAAATAATGAAGGAGGCCCAAATCCTTCATCTCAAACCCCTTTGAAAGATATACCTTGCATGAGTGTATCAACTGCTCATCACCCGTTAGTATTAAATCATCAACATAAAGAACAATGATTAAAAGCTTACCCTCCACCACAATTTGGTAGAGGTTTTCATCTGCTTCACTCTTGGTGAAGCCAAGTCTGGTGAAATAGCTTTCGATCCATGTGTACCAAGCACGTGGTGCTTGCTTCAGCCCATAGAGTTCTCTTTTGAGTTTTCACACATGCGACTCGGTGCTGAAGATCTCAAATCCTTCAGGCTGCTCAATGTACACCTCTTCCTCAATGATCCCATTAAGGAACACAGTCTTCACATCCATATGATGAATGTACCAACCCATCTGCGCTAAGAGTGCAAGGATGGTCCTTATGGAAGAATACCATGCGATAGGTGCAAAGGTTTCTTCATAATCAATCCCCTCGATCTGTGAGAAGCCCTAGGCAACAAATCTTGCCTTATACTTCTTGACACTCCCATCACTAGCTTGCTTTATCTTGTAGATCCATCTTGATCCTACAATTGATTTACCCACCAGCCTTGGAAAAATCTCCCAAGCACTATTTCTGACAATGGAGTCATACTCCTCCACCATGGCATCTACCCATGTGGGCTCCTACACTGCTTCTTCAAAAGAAGATGGCTCTGTTACAATACGCTTGCTCATCAGAGCCATGTATCCAGTAAATCGGTTAGGTGACTGTCTCTATCTGCACTGTGATGTAGGGACTCCTACATTCTGTGTCGCATCAAGCTTCAGTCTCTCAGCTTTTGTGGTACGCTTCTTGCCAGTTCTGAAGTTTGGATCTGCATGAGTGGAATCCTCCACTCCATGAATCTCCTCCTGTGGTTGATCCACATCTAGAGGCTCATCTTTGGGAACAAGTAGCTCCTCCTCTACATGCAAGTGTAGCTCCCTCTCAAGCGACAACTTCATGGCTTTCACCTCATTGAATTTTATATCCCATCGCACCATAGTCATCCGACTGTTTGGAAAATACACATGATAATTATGGGGTGTTTCTGTGTACCCCACAAATATCCCAACTTCTGCAGTCGGCTCCAGCTTCTTCCTGGCGTCCTTTGTCACATGAATGTAAACAGATGAGCCAAAAATCTTCAAATGAGAAATATCAGGCTTCCTCCCAGTAAAATCTTCTTCAGGTGTACTCATGCCAAGTACTCTATGAGGACAACGGTTTTGTACATAAACTGCAGTGTTGCATGCTTCCACCCACAAGTGCATTGGTAGGCCCTGCTCATGCATCATAGCTCGTGCAACACCCAAGATCATTATGTTCTTCCTCTCCACGACCCCATTCTACTGTGGGTTATGAGGTGCTATGAGTTCTCTTCGAATTCCTTCTTTGCTACAGAAGTCTTTGAATTCGTTCGAGATATATTCACCACCATTATCACTCCGCAGAGCCTTCACTTGCTTCCCTGACTCCTTCTCCACCAATGCTTTAAACTCACAAAACTTTGAGAATGTTTCACTCTTCTTCTACATGAATAAGATCCATCATCTACAAGAATAGTTATCAACAAAAATAACATAATACCTGTGTTTTTCTATTGAAGCAACCGAGAAAGGTCCACACATGTATGTGTGAATTCTCTCCAGGATCACCGAAGCATGGTTCTCCTTCTCATGAAAGGTGGTCTTCACAAAATTACCCATAGTACATCCCTTGCACTGATCTGACTGCGCAAGAGTACTCTTGGGAAGTCCAGTAGAAATCTGCTGCAAAATCTTCAAGGTGCCATGGTGAAGATGGCCCAATCTCCTATGCCATAATTCGCCCGAATCCTGGCTCACCACTTCTTCTGCTTTGCCCATCATTGCAGCACAACCATCTACCTCCAACTTGTAGAGATTATTAACTTGAATCCCTATCCTCTTGGTTTGACCCATTGTTTTATGTCACAGGAAATCTTTTCCATCGCTGAAAACAACGTCATAACCTCTGTTCTCCAACATTGCAACCGAGACCAAGTTCTTCTTCAGACCTGGAACATGCATAACATCTTTCAACATAAATGGTTTTCCTGAATCCCTCTCAAAAGTAATGGTTCCAATTCCAGTCACACTATATCTACCATCGTCACCCATCTCTATATGCATTTGGAGATCCTTCTCCTCCAAATCACTAAACAACTCCTTATCTCCCGTCATATGGAAAGACGCACCATTGTCAAGATACCACACCGATCCCATTTCACTTGAAAAAAAGCATGTGATCAAAGAGAAATGAAGTTCAAATTGCGAGGTTGAGGCCTCTCCAGCTGCAGCTCCAACAACCTTCTTGTTCTTATTTTTTTGTGGGCAGTTAGTGGCGATATGCCCATGTTCGTGACAGTGAAAACACTTCACCTTGGACAAATACAGCTTCTTGCCTTTAGCCTCAGATTTTGGATGGAATTTCTTCCCCTTCCCTTTCCTTACTTTTGCAGCCAAAGTGTAATTATCTTCATCATCATTCTTCGATGAAGATCCATCCCTGGTATTCCGCCTTATCTCCTCCTGCACAAGATCCGACCAAATTTGCTCCCAATCTGGCAGTTTCTACCGTCCATTGACAGAGTCTTTGTAGCTATGCCAACTCTTTGGAAGCCTAGGGAGAGCCAAGCTCACCAAGTCATCATTCTAAACTGTAATCCCCACACTTCCTAGCTCATCCCTGCATTGGAAAAATTTCGTGAGATATTTTGGAATACTGTCGCCCTTCTCCATTTTTTATTTTTCTGAGCTTGTCTTCCAGCGCCAACTTCCTATAGTTGCTGCTACTTTGGAAAAGATCTTTCAAAGCCTTCCACTTTTCCAATGGAGTGGATTTCCCGTGAATTCTTGACACAATATGGTCTTTCACACCTTCCAACAGAATTCTTCTTGTCTTTGCTACCTTCTTTTTCCATGCGTTAAGTAATGAAACATCACTAGATGTAGGCTTAGGAACATTCCTATCGATGAAATCCTTGAATCCATTATCTTCAAGCACTTCCTCCATCCTATCCTTCTGGGCTATGTAATTCAAGCTACCCTCAAGGGCATACTCCAATTGCAACCCATTGAAAGACATTTCAATGAATACTCAACTGTCGCACCAAGAAATTTCTGCAGCAAATTCAGATTGTCCACCAGCACAAAACTCAGCACCTCTTCACAATTGCAATCTCCAATGATCAATACTGCCACCTTACAATTAAAAACTCAATTGCGGAAATTTAAAACTCAATTGCAAACACATGTGAATAAATTCGATCGCACATAACACAGTTGTTTAACAAGAAAGCTTAAAGCTAAAAACCGAAACTATCATATATTATGTATATCAATCGAATCATGTAATAATCTCATGCAAAGCTTAGTACATCAAGCTCTCAGTACAATCAACAATCATTACACACTGTCATGCAGAAATTTGCATATCTATGCACCAATTTCTTGCCTCCTGACAGCCTGCCTCCACTGCACAATCCCTGCTGAAGAATACCCCTGAATGAATTAGAATTGGCCTTGCCTTAACTACGCAATACTCATTGGAAAATCCAATGTGTGTCAGATGCATTGAATGCATCACTATAGTCACAACGGATAGTCCATCTCACCCTTTCACCTATCTCTCCACTGGGTCTCTACTGGATTTGACATGCAAGTAGTTAACTATTATATTTGTTCAGTTGTTAGTGAGTTATTATTTGTGAATTAATTAACTAATTAATTCACTTAACTCTCACTAGTGTATCTTTCAGTTAGACTAGATACAACTAGCTCAACTGAGTTTAACTCACTTAACTGAGTTAAACTAAATAACAACTCCCATAACTACTCTTCCAACTCTGTCATAACTTTTCCACTTCAGTTCTAATTGAGTCCTCCATGCATGAGCCACCAATAACCCTATGAATTGCGTAATTCCTTTAGCCCACTGATTTTCCAAATCTGTTCACTGAAATAAAGTGCTCCAAGAGAATAAGTTGATATTTATTGTCGGATTATTATTAAGGGCTAATAATAATCGACATGCATCTATTTTTATATTGATGATCTATAAATAGACTTCTCCCAATATTCTAAAAATATAATTTCATCTATTTTTCACATTTGACCAACCATCTACAAATAGCATCTTGCAACTTATAGAATATGCTCACCATGTCTAAAAATAGACATACACCTAAAAATAGCCTGCAGGCCCCACTTAGTGGAGATGCTTAATTTTCACTAAGCTCATCATCTTATTGAATCTCAACATTGCCATAGCCTAAGACTTTATGATTGCACATACTTTTTCTATAGCCTTGAAATAGCAGGTGAATCCCAGATTGATCAAATAAATGAGATAGGTGTAAGGTTTCTTTTCAAAGATTCATCTTAGTTCCCAACAAATTCCATGACAGCTCCTTCACACTTTTGGCAGTGAAATAAAATGTTATGTACAATGAAAATGAGAAATTTCTAAAAAAATCAAGTGAGGTAATGCTTGAGGAGTCTACCATTGACTGGTCCTCTTGTAAAAGCTTGTACACCAAGTTATTATAACAAAAAGGCATTCTTCCCTCTAAAAGCCAAATTCTATATGGTTCTTTCCACAAGTTTTGAAACTTGCCATGCTTTCCTTTCTCCTCGTTCCGGGCGTCCCATTAGACAACTACATCTCCCACACTAAAATCATCTGCTTTAGTTTTTATGTCATATATCTTCTTGATCTTTTCCTAAATCTTTGAAGTATTCTGAAATACTTCCTCTTGGGATTGTTGCAAATGAATCATCTGATTGATTCTCCATTGAATATCATTAGGCTCGTTGTCAACTTCTTGAAAAATTTTCATGATCGGGACAACAAGATAAGTCGGAAAAATAGTTTCCACTCCATATACCAACTGAAAAGGAGACATACCTATGGATTTATTATTGCTCACTCTATCCACCCATAGAGCATTGATCAACATCTTGCGCCAATTCTTTTTATTTTCCTGGAACAACTTCTTGATGATGTTTACCAATGATTTACTAGATGATTCGACCAGCCCATTACCTTGTGGGTAATATGTTATTGAATTCCCGAGACTTATGTGGTACTTGTCACATAAATCAATCATCTTCTTGGATTTAAAGGCAACTGCATCATTAGTGATTATTTTCTTTGGACAACCAAAGAGAGACAGAATATTAGAATCAATAAATTGAATTATTACTCCATCCATAGTCTGTCTAGTGGGGATATCCTTGAACCATTTGTGAAATAATCAGTGGTTGTCAGGATCCACTTGTACTAAGGTGAATATGAAGGGTGAATCTCACTAATAAAATCAAGACCCCACTGCTGAAAGGGTGCTTGAACTGAAATGGGTTGCAAGGTCAGTACAAACAACTTCCTCTTTCCCTGAAAATTCGACACTTATGGAAACTGATGACAGTTTTGTAAAAATCAGTAAACAAACTTGGCTAATAAAATCCAACCCTCAATATCTTGTTTTCTGTGGTATTCTAGAAGAGATGGCTACCACAATCACCCTTGTGAAAATCATTCATTACTTCTTTTGCCTCAATTTCCACTAAAAAATTCAGTAAAACTCCTCCCAGATCTTTCCAAAATATTGCATTATCAAGAATACAATATTTCAAAGCTTTCAACTTCAATGATCTATGTTACTCTTCAACACATCCGGCAGAGGATTCAAATGCTGAAGCACATATACAATGTCTGAATACCAAGGAGATGAGATAAAAATATGTGATACCTGAGGTGATGACTCAACTACTTCTTCCTCAGAAAGTGAAATAATAACATTGATGTCCAAAACATGCAAATTGTATTTTACCGTAAGCTTTTGCGAACCTTGTCATTTGATCAACTTCGTTGGTTTAATTTCAAGGTCATACTCAAGCATTGCAGTTATCCATTTTCCGCGACTACCTTCAGGATCAGTCTGCATCAAAACATCCTTGGCTATAGCATTTAGAACATAGGAAAAACTATGTGAATGAAGAATGTATACCCATAAATCCTTCAATGCCTTCACAAGTGCCAAGGCTTGTTTCTCAAAGATATTATACCTCAATTCCACATCCCTTATGATTCTACTGAAAAATGCAATTTGTTATTCTATTTTTTTGTCTTTCTTCTGCATTAGGACATCAGCCAATGTGTGCTGAAAAGTAAATGAAAAAATTATAAAATCCATAGTGCAATCAGGGCTAATTAACACTATATCATGAGATAATGAAAACTTGACGTGATTGAAATATCTTCTTGCATCCTCAGACCATTTCACCTCGTTGTCCTTTTTCGACATGTTAGTCATATCCCACAAATATTCAGTGAGGTTAGGGATGAACCTTATCAAAAATTTTATCTTACTATTAAAAGACTGAATTTCCTTCTTGCTTCTTGGGAAATCCAATTTTTGTATGGCTTAAATTATTGAGGGATCTATGCAGATGCCATCCTTTGATATGATATGTCCAAGTAATTTTCCCTATTCCATCGCAAACAAAATCTTTTTTAGATTCAACGAAATAACAAATTTCCTGAATCTCTGGAAAAAAATCCTCAAATGATGCAAGTGATCTTCATATGTTTCAAAGAAAACTTTTATATCATCAAGGTAAACAACAAAAAATACATCTTTATCATTAGAAAAGAGATATCCATCACTTGCTGAAATGTTTCCCCTGCATTTTTCAGCCCATAAGGCATCTTGGCATACATGAAAGTAAACCCATGGTGTCATAAAATATGTCTTCTCACAATCATCTGGATGCATTAATATTTTCTTATACCTTGAGTACCCATCAAGCAATGACATTCTCAAAGAACCAACTACTATTTGCAAGATGTGATCCATCTTTGGGAGAGGATAGTTTTCCTTCAAGGACACATTGTTCAGATTACGGAAATCAATGGACAAACGAATTTCACCTGTATTTTTTCTAACTAGGACAAGATTCAACATCCAATTAGAAAAGAGAAGAGGAATAATGATTCCAGCCTTACACAATTTGTTTACCTCTTTCTCAATAGATGGCAACAACTTCGGATTGATCCTTTTGAGCTTTTGATGAAAATGTTTCTGATCAGGCTTAATATGAATAGTGTGTTGAATTATATTTTTTTCATAAAATTTCAAATCTGAATAATCCCATGCAAACACATTAGAAAACTCAGCCATAACTATTGCATATTTACGTTTCATTTCCAAAGTTAAGGACTTGGACAATTCACCATCTTTGGCTTCTCGGTTGTGCCAATATTTATGTCTTCAACTCCTGCTTCAGTGGGGACCATTTTCGGCTTCTGTGCGACATAATCTTGATCAAAGAGATCTTCCAAGGGTACAAGACCTTGTGGAATGAAATTGTCTTTTAGATATAATACCTCCATTTCTGTTGCATGAATTTCTTGATTATCTCCATAAAATATATCATCAATTTGAGAAGTCAAAAATTCCTCCTCAATTTCCATAAAATCATTGATTTACTTGTCATCGTGAAACAATTTCCAATACAGAAGGTTATCCAGAACAACAGGGTGATGCTTGACATTGATTTAAAACTTCTTATTGGAATGTATCGGAATTTTAAACATGCTTGTTGCAGTGGCAAGAGAATCAGCTATGCAATTCTGATTTCTTGGAATCATAGATAAAGTATACTCAGAAAAAGTCTTAAGAATATCTAACACAACATTGTGATATGCACGCATCCTTGAATTTTTGGCCTGATATTCCCCTTTCACCTATTTTTTAATTCAGAGTCGCCATAAACTGAAATCTTTTTAGCCACTAGCTTCTTAAGAAGCTTCATATTCTACTTCATTATTAGACCTATCAAAATCATGTTTGTATGAACATAACCTGACATTAGGAGGAATATTGTGGGTTTGATTCATAGGACCATGAATCCAAATTCCAATTCTAGCTCCATCCTTACCTAAGGCACCATCACATGGTCCATAGACCATTTTCTTCATCTAGTGGGTGGCTGATCTTTATTATCAATTTGGAGATGATCCAATGTATAAACATGCTCTATTTATTTCATTGATTCCATATTATTTTCAACTAAGGTACTTGGCTGCAAGCTATTTAATTTATGTTCCTTTTTTTCTGCATTAGATACTTCTTGCACACTACCTAAAACTTCTGCAATTTCTTCATTTTCTTCTATCTGACTTCTAATTCAACTGGACTATCATAATTAAACAAAATAAAATATTCTAAGTCTATATGTTCATCGTGTATTGGGTGATATTTGGCTTCTCCTTGCTGCTGTTTCGGGATATAATACCCTAAAGCTTTTTGGGTCGGCAACCTTCACAGATCAGGGGCATACCATTCAAGGACTCACCTAACCTATCTTTTTATACTGAAAACTAGATATAACAAGTTTCAGAACTTACCCGAAAGTCCCACGTTTGATGTAGATCCCACGGGGTGAATACCCCCAGCAACCCTTCGTGCTTCGTAACCTGAAAATCAAGAAAGAACGAACATGAAGCTCTAGTTGTACAACATATATAGTTCCTAGATGTTATTGTAACTCATGCATAATATCATAAAAAAAATATTAAATATTCAATTAATGATCATTACACATATATAAAGAGATATAAACACCTGAATATCAGGAACAAGATGGTTCTTCTTATTATAAATGGCACATACAGTAATAGAAACGTGGAGAGATCACCTGAATCCTTCCACAACCTTCGAGCATACCGCCCTATGGATCTGTCCAGCCTTAGCCTCGCAAAAATTCTTCCAATATGTGTGCACACTAGATGTCATATAAGATGATGAGCATCTCAAGGAAACAAGGGTTTCCTGAATATACATGGGAAGTGCAGGAGGCACGGGAATATCAGACTTGAAATAGGGCTCCAACAGAGTATAATATCTATATTTTTCTCTCTCCCTTAGGCCATGCACATGAGGGGATTTTATACTCCCTCAAATTAGTTTTTGCAGTTGGAAACAGTTAGGCCACGGGTTGGGGTGGTTGAATTACGGGAATAACCATCAACCATGCCTCGAAAATAGGGAATAATATATATTTTTTAATTATTAAAAATGTATACATGGATATCTATGAATGGACTCATGTATATACGCGGAAAAGTCTGGGCAGAGTCGTGTATGGGTTTTAAGATACTGTTTTTTGTGAAGATGGTCAAGTCTGAGGGGAAAGGGTGCCCAAGGCCAAAGTGTCAATCACCAAGCACATGAAGGTGGAAAATGATACTATAAAAACTGCTAATCATATATTTCATCTTGGTTTCCCGGTACAATTTTATGAGCTAACCGAACACCAATATAGTAGTATAGGAGAAATCAAGCTGCAAAGTGCCTTTTATCTTTTCTCCCTGTTATCACCCAAAAAATTTCAAAACATCATTTTGACAAGGTTACAAAATTTCATGGATCAAAATAGGGTTTTAGGAGTCAATTTGGGTGTGATCAAGGAAAGGTTTTATATTTTTTATAGTTTAAAGCTCATCCTAAGGTTCAAATAAAGCCTTCTTTAAAGCTCTTTCATGTCAAACATTCATCATTTTCCATTTGTATTTCATTTCCTAAATTTTTTTGTCAAAACTATCCAATTAGCTGAGAAACCGCAGTTTCGTAGCACCACTCGCTGAAAAAAGTCATTTTGTGCTACGAAAGCACTGATAGTTTCGTAGTGAAAATAGGAAAAATTACACTTCAGGCGCTACGAAAGCGCAGTTTTGTAACTGTCTTGTCAGTTGAGTTGGAAAATGTCAGAACCCTGGGAAAGGGTAGGATAGTGGCATGTTGAGTCATGTAATGATGAAATCAAGGTACACACCCACGTTTGCAGTCATCATGGTCATTTTAGGTATGAGAGAGTCATCATTTTAGTTATGAGAGGACATTTAAAATTTCAAAATCTTTCCTAATTAGTCATTCTCATTCCCTTTTTCCTCCATTCAAAATGACTGAGCTCTGAGTGTCAAGCCAAACCTGCGGCCGGTTCATATAAAGGTTTTACTACACCCATATCAAGCGACACTGATAATTTCTCAAGTGAGGCTGCTGTTACAATTATTCAAGCGAGGCTACCGTTACATTTTTTTTTCAAGTGAGGCTGACAGTTTTCTCTGAAGAATATGGTAGAAGAAAGGAAAATACACAGAGGAGGACAGTGCTTAAGGCATGAACCTGAAGATATGAGGGAAATAACTGAAGACCCAGCATTGATGGAAGCATTTAGAAGAGCAGTTTGCCTACGGTTTTTTGAGAAGTTGCAGGGCTGTCACACACAGGTATCCAAGGAATTTGCTATGAATTTCAATGGAAAAGCCACTAAGGTCGGGATGCTTAGTGTGTCTATTACACCAGAGATCATTGCTACCATTACAAAGATACCAAGAGGTCAAGAAACCTGGTTCAAAGGTTTCAAATTTGATATGGAGCAGTGTAAAGAATTCATGAAACCTGAGCACACAGACATGGACCTTAATAATTCTATCCCTAGAAGCTGCATTAAAGATAACTACTCAAAACTGTTGCTCAACATTCAGAAATATTTTACTTGTGAAGGCAGATATCACAAGGTTTATTCATATCATTTCAAATTGCTTCTACACTTCACTGGTAAGATTTCACTCGATTTACCTTTTCATCTGCATAGGAGTCTTGCAAACATGGATGATAAGGTGCAAGAAAAGTCTGAAGGGAGTGAAACATCCTTGTTTCATCATGGTTTAAATGAAATTATTAATTTTAGATGAACTTTAGAAGATAGGCAAATATTGGTCATCATTCTTGTTTATAAATGGTTTTGAGTTGGAAACCCTAACTCCTGCAAGAAACCCTAAAGCTAAAGGAGTTCCATCACCACTAGCAGCTGAACCAAGCCAACCTATGGTTGCAAAGCCAAAAACAACTACAAGAATGAAGCCAAGAAAGAAAATTGAGAAAGGGCCAAAGCAAATGCAAATGCTTGATACACCAACTCTCCCACCTGCAAAACAGAGATAAAAGGTTGTCAAAGATGCAAAACAAAAGCAAGCTGTCAGAAAATAGGGCACAAAAAGAGTAACTAGAAGCCAAGTAGTGGCATTGAAAGGAGAGACAGTTGCTACAGAAGAAAAGCCAGCAACAAAGGGGAATCTAGAGGATATTCTTCATGCTATTGACATAGAGGAAACACCCATTGTCCAAGCTGAGTTCATTGGGGAAGATGGGCATAAGCTGAAAAAGGCCAAGTCTGCAAAGAGGCTATAGTTTGAGGGGGAAGATGCAGGTTTCATCTTTCAAGCAAGAAAGCCTATGCTAGGAAATTAATGGATGGCAACAAAGAAGTTCAAAACCCACTGAGACAACTAAATCTCCTAAATAAATTGTTGATCTTTCATCACCTACAGTGAAGCATACAATCAACAGAACAAAAAGGGGAAAAGAGAAAATGACAGAGAAAACAGAGTTTCAGCACCTTGAGGAGAAATTAAGGTTGGAAAACCAGGAAATTGTTGTCATGAAAAAGAGAGCTAGAAAGCACAATGTCGAAAAAGTATAGTTTAAAATAATGAAGGCAATGTGGGAAGGACAAGTTGATTCTGCTTCTAAAAATTTAAGTAATACAGAGCAATTTTTCAAATGGACAGTTCTAGCAATAAAAGAAGCTAAATTTGTCAGAATAATAAACACTCATCTGAGAGCTACTAACAGAAGAATTAAAGACCATGTGAGAGATTTAGAGTAGAAACTGGAGTTGATTCATGATGAGTTAAAGAGTAGAGGAATTATGACAGTCATAGAAGAACCAATAGCTCAACCAAGTGTAAATGAAGGAGGAAGGCCTCAAGAAAGCTAGAATTAAGTGGGTTTACAGTTTATATGATTTGTAAATACTGAAGACAGGTCGTGTTTTGAGTTTTTGAGGCAAAAATGGTTTTCACTTGGTAAATTTGTGAAAAATATGCATACTCAGCAGTTTCGTAGCGCATTCAATGTAAAAAAGCAGAAAAGCGCTACGAAACTGCTATAACTACTTTTCTTGCTTATTTTGATCAGATTTGAACGGGTTGAAGACTGAGTTAAGAACTGAATTTGCTATGGAAGATGTATTAAAGGGTAATTAAAATGATGCAATGGAAATAATTGAGATTTGGAGGATAAAGACTTGAAATGGCAGCGCTACGAAATTGTTGTGTTTTCGTAGCGCAGGACATTACAGCATTTTGAGTAGTGTTTAAAGTGATTTTAGACAGCTGGAGGCAAGGGAGGAATTATGGGACGTGTTAAGCCAACTTCCAACAACCAAGGACCACAAAATTAAGTGTACATGATGGTCAGAATGTTCAAAGAATGTAAAATATCTTATGCCTAAAAAATAGGGTACTGTTTCCTATTTTGGTGGAGGTCAGCAATATGGTCATGAAGAAATGAAGCCCATCATCCAAATTTGACCATGTGATGGTACACTTGGCAATGATGTAAATTTAAATAGATAAGGTTGTTATAGATAGCAATAAGCAGTTTGAATCCTTTTTGGAATAGGACTGTCAAGTAGGATAGGTGTCTTTTTGTAATAAATTCCATGTCTTATGGTTATGCAAGGTGTCAGTAGTTATAAATTCGATGTATCTAGCCTATAGGTAGATCATCTCATGTTGTAAGAGGTCTATTAAAGGCCAAAAGGTCGAGTTTGTAAAGGGTTGGACATTTTTGGCAAAACTATGCTTGTTGTGAATTGACTGGTTTTCAGCTAATACAGAGATCTTCTACTTGACCAACTTGAGATTCAGAAGGAGTTTTAGTGTTTTCATATTCTATTTTCATCTCTTATATGTCTCATTGCAGTGGTGTTCATCTATATTACTCAGAATTAATCTATTAGATGCTCTGACTTCCTATATAAGTGAACTGACTGTTTTTTTACAAGTTTCATGTGTGTGTACCTTATGACTAAAAACTCTGATATGCCTCAACTTCCAAGTTAAGTAGATTCCCTGAATTACTGAATTTATTTGACTCCATAAGACCAATGTATAAATTCTGATGTGATTCTCAAACTACATCTATCATTTATCTGTTTATTACCTAAATAGAGTTAGTCATCTATATTTTTATCCAAATCATTAACCCTTGAGAGAGCCCTCTCAGGATGAAGAGGCTAAGCCTCAGTCAAAATATTAGGTTTGAAATAGTTACATGAAGTTGACTGATCAAGTAGCCTATCAGATCCAATTTTGTGATAACATTTTGGTGTGTCTGCCGGGAGCCTGAATATTAAACTTTCCCGAAATTTTGAAGTTGGACTTCTAAAGGTAGTAAAAGCTCAGGAAGCTTTTCAAGGCTGCATCTACCTTGGTGACTCCATTCACAATTTATGTGATCAAAGGTGGCTTCGAGAAGGAGATACACGAGGAGTAATCCTGACCCAAATCCACCTACCATCGTAGACAATCCAAACACCATTTCCAAAGGAAGACAAGGCATTTATAAAATATCAGGTACTCCATCACATTCGAAATCCTTGTCCTCTAAAATATGAAGAAGTCCTGAAGATAAAAGAGTTTATGATAAAATATAGGAAGTCTTGTTTAGATCTGAAAGTGAAAAAGAATTAACTAAAATCATCTTAGACTTGCATAAGAGAGGTATTGATACCTCAGCCCTAGTAACACAGGAAGACAAAGAAGAGTTTTGGGAAGCTGTTACTTTTGAGTTGTTGTTGGAAAGAGAGTCTTTAGATAAGTTGAAAGAGCTTGACCCTTTTGAAGTTTTTTTGAAAAGTAAAGTTGGTTTACCTCTTCTTGATTGGAGTTTAATTGTTAGTGGACAAAAAATACTAAACAATCCTCCTCATAACAGTTCTTCATCTTTTATTGCTGCTATCCCTAAAGCTACCATAGTCCCTTTTACCATGGCTGGAAATGTACCTCCTCCACCTGTTGCACCTGCTAGATATGCCCCTCTTATTCTTCTATCTGTTTTATATGACCTCCCTAGAAAATATGCTGCTAGAATGAAAACTTGGGGAAGTGATGAAGAGATTACAGTAGAAGAACATGTGGATCAATTTAATGATTTTATAGATAGGGAGGAGTTTGATTATGAGGATGTCAAGTTGAGATTGTTTGCTCAGAGCTTTACTGGTGAAGTTAGGAAGTGGTTCAAATCTCTTACTCTTGGGAGTGTTCATAATTGGAATGAGTTTGAAGATATCTTTTTGAGAAAATGGGGAAATAGAACTAATCCAGTACAAGCCCTCACTGAGTATAACAGTTTAAGAAGAGATGGTGATGAAACTGTTCAAAACTTTTCAAAAAGGTTTAATAAAGTTTTTGACTCTATTACTGCCCATTTAAAACCTCCACAAGCCTTAGCTCAGATGAGATATGCCGAAGCTTTTGACTATGACTTTTCTATACTGCTAAAATGAAAAATGATGCAGTGAAGGTAGAAGTTAATATGATAGCAGCTAAAAAGTCAAAAATGGGTAAGACTAAGTTAAAAGAAGAAGAGAAGCCTTCCTCCTCTACCTCTGATGATAAATTTGATTCAATGATGTAAACAATGGAAAAGCTAATGGATAGGTTGGCCCTTGGGAATACCTCTGCTCCTCCTGCACAACATGAACCTTAGTTTAGAAACCCTCAGTTCAGGAGACCTCAGAATGAACAAAGACCAAGGGAAAATATAAATCAACAGCCTGATCCTCTAGTGAGACCTCCTTTCCAACAAAACTTAGTTGATGAAGAAGATGATCCTGAAATTCATCAAGATTCTATTCACTTTTTAGATGAAGAAATGTTTGGAATTTTCTTGACTAAAGAGGAAAATTATGAATTAGACCAAGGTAATCATGGAGAGGAACCATCAGATTATCTAAAAGGGAATCAAGATGCTATTTTTGAGATGCAAAAACAATACAATCTCAGAAATAGAAATGTGTCGATCATTGAAAATAAAAAACAGCCTAAGAAAGATACACCTAAGGCTACTGATGGAAAAAATGATGCTCCTAAGGTTGCTCAAGGTAAGAAAGATACACCACCTCTTCCTCCTATCAAAGAAGCTGAAAATTTTGTTTCTGTTTTCAGTTTGGAAAATGAAATTTCTAAGATCAAAATACCAGTACCTTTTGGTGAGATTTTCAAAGTCAATAAGTATAGAAGAAATATTTTTAAAATGTTGAATTCACAACCAGGAGTTGTTGATATCTTAAATGTACAAGAGGACCACCCAACCATATACTTGGGTCCAATATTAGAAGATGAATAGAATGAGGAGGTGCCTCCTTTTTATGTGAGCCTTAGCATTCATGACATGACATTACATAATGCTATGTTGGATTCAGGGGCCTCTCACAATATTATGCCCAAATTAATCATGGAAATGATGGGGTTATAAATAACTAGACCATATAAGGACTTGTTTTCTTTTTATTCGAAAAGAGTTCAATGCATTGGTTTAATTAAGGATGTTGTTGTTGGTCTAACACAAGAACCTGCCAAGACAGTGGTCATGAACATCGTGGTAGTAGAAATTCCACCAAATTTTGGTATGCTATTATCAAGGTCATGGGAAAAAAAAATCAAAGGTACAATGCAAATGGACCTTACTTATGCCACCATTCCTGTTTTTGGTGAGAAAAGGAGATTGTATCGAGATACAAGAATGGCCTACTTGGTGAGTAGTAAAGACAAACCTCAAAATTTTCCAATTTATTCTCTTGATACTGAACTTGGACTTGCTATTCTTTTTATTGAGTTGACTAATGAAGAAAAGGATGAGAAGAAAGCAGAAAATTGGAGATATGAAATTCAGCAGTATGAAAATCAGCAAACAGAAGATCAGCATGTCAATGATAAAGAGGTGGAAGGTTGGTGGTCATTGCATTTTGATGGATCAGCAGGAAGAGAAGGGGTAGGAGCAGGGATTTGGATCACAAGTCCAAATGATGAGAGTAAGTTCTTTTCCTACAAATTGAACTTTGATTGCACAAATAACATGGCTGAGTATGAATCCTTGATTTTGGGCTTAGAAGTTTTGAAAGGAATGAATGCTCAAAACATTTCTGTTTTTGGAGATTCAGAATTAGTCATTAAACAAGTTGAAGGTGTTTATCAAAAAAAGGATATAATGATGAGGGCATATAGAAACTTAGTGTTTGACATGTTGGAAAACTTCCAAACTGATTCATTCATTGTCAAAATTAGAGACCAAAACTCCATTGCTGATTCTCTTGCTGTCTCTGCAAGTTTTTTCATTATTCCCATACATTCCACTGAAAAATATGAGGTTTAAGTTCACCATAGACTAGCTATCCCTGATAATATTACTCATTGGCAAGTTTTTGAGGATGACCAACAAGTGAAGAACTTTATTGAGCTGAAAGAAGAGTTTGAAAATATACAAGTATATCGGCAAAATATGCTTGCTGAATCTAAAGGAAATTCTGAAGTTTTGCAGCTAAAGAATAATTCCATACCAAAGGAACTCATACCTCTTGATTTTTTTTTTTTATCAGAATGATGTTTTTAAATCCCCTAAGATACAAGCTGATGATGAAGAAGTTGAGAGTTGTAACCTTGGTATAGTAGCTATGCCCAAAATGATTAAACTTTCAAAGTTTCTTTCAGTTGATATGAAGTACAAGTATATTGAGATGATGAAGAGATTCATAGATTTTTTTGCTTGGAATTATGTTGATTTGAAATAGTATGACCCCACTATTATTCAGCATACTATTCCCATCAAAGAAAATGAAAGGCCTTTCAAGCAGAAGTTGAGGAGGATTAATCCACTTCTCATGCCATCGATTGAGAAGGAAATCAAGAAACTCTTTGATGCCAAAATCATTGTCCCAATTAGATTCTCAAATTGGCTTGCAAACTTGGTTCCAGTTAGGAAAAAGAGTGGAGAAATTAGAATATGTATTGACTTCAGAAACTTGAATAAATCCTCTCTGCAGGACAATTATCCTCTCCCAAAGATGGACCAAATTTGCAAATATTGTTGGTTCTCAAAGGATGTCTATGCTTGACGGTTTTTCAGGTTACAATCAGATCCTTGTACATCCGAATGATCAGGAAAAAACAGCCTTTAATACACCATGGGGCACTTTCATGTATGCCAAGATGCCATTTGGTCTCATGAATGCAGGAGCTACCTTTCAGAGGGCAATGGATATTTCTTTTTCTGAAGAGAAGGACAAGATGGTGGTTGTTTATCTTGATGACATAATAGTCTTCTCAAGGAGGGAAGAAGATCACTTGAAACACCTAGGAAGAATTTTGTTGAAGTGTAGAAGGTTTGGCATCTCTCTAAATCCCACCAAAAGTATTTTTGCTTTAACTTCAGGTAAATTAATTGGACACATCATTTCTAAATATGGGATTAAGATTGATCCAAATAGGGTCAATGAAATTCAGAAGGTGGATTTTCCTAGAAGCAGGAAGGAGATTCAATCTTTCCTTGGAAAGGTAAATTTTGTAAGGAGATTTATTCCTAATTTTGCTGAGATTGTGAAGGAGTTGAAATTAAGTGGAAAACAGAAGCAAAGCACTCATTTGAGGAGATCAAAAGGGCACTCACACAAGCACCGGTATTGATCAGTCCGTATTTCTCAAAAGAATTTCTGGTTTTTACTTTCACATTAGAAAATACTATTACTAGAGTTTTGTTGCAAAAGGGGCAGCAAGGTATTGAGCAGCCCATTTCATTTTTTAGTAGGACATTAGCTAAATCTGATCTGAAGTATAATATCTTAGAGAAGCAAGCCTATGCCTTTGTGAAGGCTATCAAAAATTTCAGAATTTATATTTTGCATTCTCATATTGTGGCTTTTGTTCCTAATATTGTTCTGAAAGACATCCTCACTCAAGCTGATCCTGATGGTAAGAGGGGAAAATAAATTGCTAAATTGCTAGAGTATGATATATAGATTAAGCCAACAAAATTGGTCAAAGGACAAGGCTTAGAAAAGCTGATGGTACAGTCAAACTTTGACTGTCTTGACATAAATTTAATTGCAAAAATATCAGAAATTTCAGATGAGGAAGAAGAACTAGTCCCTATTGAAGAAAAGTACGTCACTTCATATTGGTAAAAGGATATTGTTTTTTTCCTACAACATCATAAAGCACCTGCTGAGCTAACAAAGTCTAAGGCAAGATTTGTGAAGCTAAAATCCTTTAGGTATTGCATTTTTGATAAAAATCTGTTTTGGAAGGATACTGGAGGTATTTGGATGAATTATTTGCTAGAAGAGGAGGCTGACAAAGTGATTGAGGAGTTCCACAAAGGAGATTGTGGAGGTCACCATTATTGAATGTTTCATCATTATATTGAATGTTTAGCTATCCTTAATCCATTAGCATGCTTTTAGTGATTATCTCATGAGGTTTTAAACAGACTTCATAGTTTCTATGCTCTGTTTTTTTGAAATTTTCATGTTTATGTCTTATTTCTTCAAATAAATGAGCTCATGATCTCACACTCATTTTTAACCTTCTCTATTTCAACCCTATACCACAATGACAACTCAAATCTATTACTGAAACATACTTACCTTTCCTCATTGTATCCCTACAATTGAATCATTTGAAACCTTGACCTAGTTCCCTAAACCTTTGAGCATGATTTAGAAAACCCTAAAAATAAAACCCTCAGTGAGTTTCATAAATAGCCTAATATCAATTTCTCCTTCCTATAACTTCATTGGTTGTGAGATTACAGAGAGAGCCCTCTCTGATTTGGTAGGGCTAGCTACCAAGTCGAAAGTGGTATGAGGTTACCTTTGTCGGTCTCCTTTCTTAGCCTTGGGACACTGTGGAGGATAAAATTGTTGGCGTCGTTTCCGCGGAACGAAAGAAAAATATTCCATGGTATTATTCTTACAAGTTCGTTAAGATCTAGGCCCATGGGTAACAGGTCCTAGCTTTCAAGAAAGTTTGATTCAGTTCTTCAGAGCCAAAGTGCATATTCAGAACTGCCTCCTAAAAATTTCACGAGATCCAATCTTGATATAAATTGTCCATCAAAAGTTGAAGACCCTGAAAGGATATTGAGGAAGCAAAGATATCATCTTGAGAAATTTGAAACGATCACATCTTCATTGGTAAGATCTATATCCCTGCATGCAGATTTAACTCCACTTGAAGACTTACCCTTTGATATCAATTTTTATATTTCTTTGTTTAAGTGTAAATCAAAATTTTCTCTTTATAAAATAGTCTTTGATCCTGTTAAATTTGATATGATAATTATCTAAAAATAAAAATAATCCTAAGAATTTTTTAAAATGGTCCCCATTGTTCTTTTTATACTATTTATCTAGAAAAAATGGGGGGTTGTTGTAATACTACAACACGACTCTAAGTCGTAACCCGACAAGGGGAATGACAAAGGGAAGAAGATTATTTATGCGTATCTCAGTGGCATCGTTGCCACCACCAAAATCTAGAAGGATGAGATGAAATATTTAGAGGAGGGGGGGCGCCTATTCCACTCATAGATGTGGGTGAAGGGTTTTCTGCTGCAGTTCATTATCGATAGCGGGAGCCAAAATAACCTCATTTTAGCATAGGTCATGAAGAGACTAGAACTACCAACCAGAACACACCCACTACTGTACACCATCGGGTGGCTTCACCAAGGGTGAGATCTCCGCATTATCCAGCAGTGTCGCCTCCCCTACAACATCAAGCCCTTCACAGATCAGGTACTATGTGATGTTGCTCCTCTTGAAGTTTGTGATGTATCATTAAGCCAACCATACTTGTGGAAGTGACATGTTTTGTATGATTCTAGGCCTCACACTATTATTACTTTGGGAAATAAGGTATACATGATACCGAAGGTAGCACCCCCTACCTCCATCTCTTTGATCACTATGAAACAATGCAGTAATATTATTCCCCAAACTGGGAAATTTTTTTTTCGGATGATTCGCCCTCAAAGCAAGAAGAATATTGTGGCCACGCCTCCAAATAGGGATCCTCTGCATGACAAAAACAAATGGACAAGGTCCTGAAGGAGTATAGGTACATGGTCAAGTAACCCGTAGGGGTATCTATACACTGTCAGGTTAAGCAACCCATCGATTTGACCCAGGGCATGCTGCTACCCAATGGACCGATATATCGATGCTCTGCTCTGGAGAACAATGAAATCCAGAGGAAAATTCAAGAGCTACTATAGAAAGGGCACATCAAGCCAAGTTCATCACCCCGTGGGATCTCGTTTGTGTTGGTATAGAAGAAGGATGGGACCTATAGATTTTGTATTGATTATCAGGCACTGAGCAAGATCATTGTCTGAAATAGGTATCTGATCCCACATATTTACGAACTTTTGGACCAACTCAAGGGGGCAAAATATTTTAGCAAGATTGACTTGAAGTGCGATTATGACCAAGTAATAATCAACCCTCTGATGGGTGGAATATTGTCTTCAAATCCAAGGAGGGCCTTTTTAAATGGCCGGTCATGCCATTAGGTTTGAAAAATGCCCCTACAAGATTCATGGGGATGATGGACAACATATTGTGAACCTTCACCAACTAATTTGTGGTGGTGTATTTGGTTGACATCTTCATCTTCAGCCAGAGTTGGGAAGAGCACCTCCACCACATTCGAAAAGTCCTCTAAAAACTGTGAAAACATAAGTTGTGTGCCAATTTTGAGAAATGAACTTTTGGTATGACCCAGGTTCAATATCTGGGTTACGTCATTGATGAGCGGAGTGTCAATGTGTACCCAGCCAAGATACAAGTCATTCGAGGTTGTTGAGTTCTTTTAGTGTTGGGGTAGCATCGGATGTGATCTAGCTCCCAAAATTTGTGGAGGGACTAGAGTACAAGATATCTCCAAGAGAAAGAAAGGGATTTGAGAAATTCCATCTAGTTTGGGAGATAATTAATTAATTAATGTTTTTAATTAAGGACCCTAAGTCTAACTTAGGAAAATTAAAATATTAAAGGTAATTAATTTAAACATGTGATGGAAATGACTTAAGTCACATGGATCAAGATATATTTTAATCTTAGCCATCGAATCAATATTAGATCATAGTCGTTGGTTTCACAACGAGAAATTATAAAGAAAAGGCTTGGGGTCAATTAGAGAACACACACACGGAGGCAGAGAACTGATACTAAGCTGAAATTCTAAGGCATGGTTTGCTAAGAAATTTTAGAAGTGTTTGAGCTTCAGTGAGGGGTAGTATTGGCTAAGGGGATGGTCTAATCCCGAAGCCAAGAATCAGCAAAAGGAAACAACCAAGAGTAGCGCGGGGAAGTAGAGGCAGCAGCAGCAGATATGTAGTGCAGAGGACTTCAGCCGCTAAGCAAGCCTAGAAAGGGCAGCACTGAGTAGCAAAAGGCCCCTCAGGGTTCCGCAGAGGCCTTCAAGGGTAGTGTAGTGTGTCCCCTAGTCTGGGGCTATGAAACCCTCTCCAGGCTAGTGCAGAGGCTAGCAGAGGCTAGGAGGCTGACACAGGGGCTTAAGGGGAAGCGCTAGGGTTTCTAGAGGAAGAAATTGGCCGAGTCCTATAGATCCCATTTGAGGGTGTTGATGAGTCAAGTTTTGAGTATCCAGAATAGCAGGTTAGCTGGAGATCTATTTTTTCTCTCTCGGGTTAACCATTAAGGTTCCCAGATTTGTTGTTTCTTAGAAACTACTTAATAATATAAACCCTCTAGCAGCCAGAAGACTGGTTTTCCCGCATTAGGTTTTTCCAGGGATAGTTGTCCAGAAAATATTTTGTGTCACTTTGTTTCTGTGCATGTATTCTATTTTAGATATGAATTGGTGAAAGTCTATTATTTGCTTACTTCGATGTTAATCTAAATTTTCAGCATTAATAAATCTTTTAAGTAGGAGAAGTATAACCAAAATTAATAGTAGTTTTTCTACATAAATTAATATTCAGAAATTTTCACATGGAATCAAAGCGATTGCAGAACTAACAGGGTCACCCACAGAAGATTGAAGAATCCGCTAGCAGAAAGCAGTAAAGAGAGAAACAAAAACCACATAAATATGGATCAGAAGGGACAACGTAGTAGCAGAGGGAGTAGAGCCACGCAGAGGCCATAGTGACGCGGTCCTATGCATTCTCCACGTAGGCCCATGTACTTACTACGTAGAAGCAACACAAAGACAACGTTGGGGTTGTCTGCTCATGTAGAGGCCGGCAAAGGCATAGAAATATCTGAATTTGTTGCTGATTGAGTGTCGAGTAGTGTTGCGAGGCTTCATAAATTGCTGGTGGGGTTAAATTTCTGAAGATTCAGAATTTAGCTTAAGCACTATGTGACAAAGAGCTAGAGGAGAACAACTTCTCAGAGGGTTTCTAGCCAAATAAATCTGCATTTTGATCAAAGGATCGAAGAGAGCTGATTTGTTTGATTTGGCAGACTTCCAAGAGAGGACGTCAGTTGTCACAGGGAGCAGAGGGTGCCTGTTTCGCCAAGGACCCTAGATCCAAATCTCTAGCATAGAGAGGAGGAGTTTCGAAAGATTTGCTGAGCAGATGGCACCTCACAGACTACGTGATCAGGATAGGTTGGACGGTCTGTCCAAATTTGTAGTCTGTTAGGCCATAATCTTGGTAGTCATGGAGGCATATGGTGTTAGGAACCATGTAGAAAATGTCTTGTCCATTCCAACCGATGTTTTTCTCCTAGCGAAGCATGATGAAGCTGCGGCACATGCCAAATGCTTCATAATGGATTGGGTTAAGGATCATATACTTCCACACATAACTGACAAGAAAATGTCTAATGAGATGTGGAAGGCCTTAACTACCCTATATGAGGAAAGATCTATCCAAAGGATAATTCTTCTGGAGAACCAGATGTGGTTATTCATGATAGCCAAGGGAGAAGAAATTGAGCCCTTTCTCTTCAGACTACAGGAGATCAGGGATCAACTATCTGCCATGTGTAAGAAAGTGGAGGATGATGTGATGGTAAGGACTACACTCAATGAAGTCATAAAGGACTAGTAAACCTTTTTCCAAAGTATCTTGGGCAGAGCGGACCTTCACAACTGGGACAGTATGTGGACTATCCTTCGTCAATAAGAACTTCGTTGGTTCACCAAGAAGCAATACAACACCGGATCGAACAAAATAAAGAAGGAAGAGGAAGAAGATGTAGCCTTGGCATCAAAGAGCCAACTAGGGACGAATAAGCGTGATCTATCCAATATCAAGTGTTTCCAGTGCGGAAATGTTGGACGGATAAGTCGTTCTTGCAGACAAGACAGACCTCCCAAGTTTCCTACGGACAGCTAGCAACAAACAAACAAAAAAAAAACTATTTTCTCTAGATAATATTTGATTCATTAATTAGATATAACAGGGGTTTTGAAGACCTTCCTGTAGTCTAGCACTATTTGTAATGATATTCTTTCCAGTTGCTTGAAAGAGTCATTTTCAAAGATCTGCAATCACAAACATGGAAAAAATCAATAGCACTTGCATAGGATAAACTAATTCACGAATTATATATCTATCAAGATGATCAAGGAATTAAAGAAATAAGCTAATTAATTAAATAAATCATTGATAAAACATGATAAACAAGCTACTTAATTAAAGAACTCATTGAGAAAACGGTATTCATTTGTATTATCTTTGATAAAGAAAAGCCTTACAACCGTGTCTGCCTTGATGTTGTACAGGCCTTCCTGGGGTCCGGAACAGAAATTTCCTTTACTCTGACAAGCTTTGCACTCTCTTAGCTAAAATACACATGGGTGTGTAATCATTCCCACATAATGATCAGTTAAGAGAGTCTGAGTCTATACAACATTTCTCCTCAAAAATTCTCAAAGTCTAACTCACTAACTCACTCCCTAACCTCCCTTGAAGCTGCACTATGGCTTCAATTTATAGGAAAAGAGAGGAGGTTATGGTTCCACATAAGAAGGGATAGAATGCTCTTTTGAAGGGATTGAGCTCCATAAATCAAGGGGTAGGTTCCCATAATGGAGGAATGAACATACATGATAGGAGCGAACCTTCGACCAGATAATTGATTCTAGAAGCTTCCAGATTTGACTGTTGGGCTTCTAAATGTTACTTTCCGCCTTCATTTTACCTTTTACAGGGGTTCGCACCCTTGATGAAGAAAAAGTGTGTTTATCTCCACATGCTTTAGAACAAAAAGTTGTGGCACCGCATGCAATGTTAAGAGAAAGTGCGGTACCAATGTTTTTAAGACTTTTATGAGCTTTTCTCTCAATTTCAAGGCTTGATTTTAGGAACTTTGATGTTCTAGACTTCTAAGGGAGTAATATATGAGTAATGATGAACCCATATAGACACTAAAACATCATGGTGACAAATTTTAGTGTAACAAATTGCCCCCTAAAGTGCGAATTTTGAGAGCATTCGAAGAGTGATGTGCTTTATCATTTCAAGGATTAGCCTGTGGACACCCCTGTCAAAACCACATCAAAACATTGATACAAAACATATATATATATATATATGTATATATATATATATATATATATATATATATATATATATATATATATATATATATATATATATATCATCATCATCATCATCATCACTGAGGTAGGCATTCCCATACCCAGATGAAAAACTAACTAAACTTGTTCTTATACATAAATGATTTTATTATTACATCAATAGTGTAGACATAGCATGGACACAGCCATCTGTAATGAATAGTCTACTGCATAATGAATAATAAAACTCCTCGCAGCCTGGATGGTGGAAACTAGATCTAGGGTCTTGATTTCCGCTACCCGAACTAGTACGATTCTATCCATGTGATTGATTAAATGTGTTGAAGTCAAACATGGTAGAAACCACTTGATTACCAGTCAATGATGTGAATTTTTAACAAGTGTGAGAGAAACCACCAATAATGACAATGGCTCTCAAATTACTCAGTAAAATCCATGAAATGTGAATAAGTGATATGAATTCGAACATTTCACAGAATCGTTCGATCGAAGGTCAATGATGTAACCTATCGTCGAAGGCGAGAAACCTGCCATTAAGGCATGCAGATTCCAAGGTACTGACGGATTCTAGACCAACTTCCTAGATGATGAGTTGTCATCGATAGAAAGTGATCCGTCGTAAGCAAGCTCACGACATGAAACCATAGATCAAGTTTTGAAGAAAATTTTTGCAAGGATTGACTCAGGGATGGGCAACGTGAATGGAGACAAATGTTTGCAGATGAATGGTTTGTTTGATTGTCCTCTTGAACACATAACAACACTACAGATGGTTTGGTAATAGTTTCCCTAAGCTAATACCCAAAAACTGGCTGAAGAATTTCAATGTGGTTTTGATTAACTGATAGGCAAAGGATTTCCCAACCCAGGTAGAAGTGTGAAAAAAAGTGTCATGTTCAAGATTGGTTTACTGCTTTTAAATCAAAGTGTAACAAATGAATTTGTTTTCTCTCTTTTCCCCCACCATTTCTGGCAAGTACCTCTTTATTTTTGACAAGCTTGAGGAGGATAACATTTGCTTGTTTATAAGCTCATCCTTCGGATGAGTCCAACTTAGTTTAAAATCGAACCCTAAGAAGGAGTGGTCCATTCCTGTTTGTAATCGATGGGTCCTTTACTGTTAAATTTTAACGAGTCGAGTATAGGAGAAACTCAATGTTGTTCATTTTTAGGGAGTCAAAAGAAAAGATTTAAGAAAACTCCATGGGTGTATTTTTTCGTAATTTTAGTCTCTCAAGCCCGAAAAGGGATAAAATAATGCGGGAGAGAACTCTATTGACCATGATTATTCAACGTATACCTTTTTCATAAATATTCCATTTTATTTTGGAAAAGGGGTAAACTTATACTGAAGGGACAACTGTTCATTTCCTTTAACGAGTTCGAATAGTCAAGTACTCAGAAATCTTTTCATATTTAGAGGACTCCATGGTTTCGCTTTTTCATAAATTTTAAAGAGCCCAAAAAAGTGATAAAAGTATACTCTTTGTCAAAAATGACCATTTCACCTGAAAAATCCGGTATTCTGCACAAAAACTCAAAAAAATTAAACGTACCTGCTTCAATAATAAAAATATTTTGAAAAACCATATTTTTAAAGTGAAAAATAAACAAATTTAAATTTCATTTATTCGAAAAAACTTATAAAAAGGAGTTTTCCAAATTCATTTTTACCGTTTGAGTTTGGGGTGAAAATTTTAGAGCTTTTGGCAAAAAACGCTCCAGAGAAAATTCCGGAAAAACCGACCGTTGAAATCGAAAACCGTCTACTCAAGGTAATCCACATCCTCTTTTCCTTTCTTTTCATTCGTTCATTTCCTTAATTTAAGTTTTAAAATTCATTTTTGGAGACGAAATAGGTTCCAAATTCCGCCCTCGAGGGTCTACAGGTAAGACACATGGTACCCACGGACCCCGACATTTTCCTACAAAGAAAAATGTCGTGGCCCCGCACTATTAGCACAGAGCCCATGCAGAGCTACGCATTGTATCTAAACGAAAAGTGTGGGGGTGCCGTGAAGAATTTGAAAACATATTTCCTTCCCAAATTACCCAAAATTTTTGTTTTAAAATGATTCTAATCTTTCATTTTGCTTATTGTAGAATATTTACAATGCTTATTTGGCGGGAACGTGAACACGAGGAGGTGGATGAAGCTACAATGATTCATCAACCTTCATTACAAGTTTTGAGAGCATGTGGGCTATTCAAATTCTAGGCTATCAGCGGCATGAGAGCTCAAGTAGACCTTCTCACTTGGTTGGTAAACAAGTGGGATGTACAGGACCAGTGTTTTGTGATTGGAGGCAACTGGCTCGAAATCGAGCTGGAAGACATATACTTTCTGACTGGTTTGTCTAAAAGAGGCGAACAACTTTCTCTATTTGGGGCTAGACCAGGTGGCTAGTCTATTGCTAGCCTGCAAATAGAGTTTTGCAATGATGAGGCCAATCCTAAAGACAAATGGATTGATATTAAAACCATCATCCCTCCTGAGTTGAAAGTTGTTGCATTTACTGTAACCAGATTATGTGGAAGTGTAGATTTGCATGTTGCTACTGGGTCTCAAATGTGGATTTCAGTGGACTGTTTCCGAGGCACCATATTCAACTGGTGCGAGGCAGTGTTGGCTAATATCAAAGGCCAACTAACTAGAGCAAAGAACGGGAAGTTAAATAACTTTGGATATGGATCAATCGTAGTTACTTTTGCTCTAGAGAGGATTCCTCTACTAGCCCCACAACATATTCCAGTTGATAATGGTAGAGTCCAAGAGCCTCAGATGGTTCGATGAGTTGCTTTGATGGCCGTCACAATGAGGGTACAAAGATTGTTCGATTTCCCCCCGCCTATTTCTGTTGGTTAGAACACCAACTCTTCGTGATAGAAGACTTTCCTTATGCTGGGATGGATTATTGCAGTGTTTCAGATATGCCACTTCCTCCAGGAGCTCAATGGGATGAGTTAGGTAAAAAAACATTTTGACATGCTCTAATTTCTAATTTTTATTTTGTTTTTTAAATCGTCCAGAACTGATAACAAAAATTTCAAATGCAGATGTGGGTCTTCGTCGACCAGTCACTCTCTGCCCCTTCGAGAGGAGGCAAAGGGATGTAGCTGCAGCACCACCACCACCATAGGATTAGAAAACAGAGATCCTTAATGATTTGGAACACCATCTGGAGCGACTGACTATGGACATTCCAGAGACTACCATAGACGACATTCCACTTCTCTTGCAGAGATATGTCATTGGGGTTCCTGGACCATTCAGGAGATTCCTGAGAAGGGTGGCACGAGCTGTAGTATATTATCATGATCATTACCACGGATAGTGGATGATCAACTGTATAGACTCATATCATTTTTTCTATCACTTTTTACCTAATCATAAGGTGTTTTTAACCTATGATCGAGGACGATGTACTATTTTTTGAAACACTACTCTATGCTATGATATACTACTATTTCCAGTTACCTATCCAACATGTTATGGAATGTTGATTTATTGCTTTTATTATCGCAAATTTATGTTTATAACACTAGAAGCTATTACATCTGCTAATGTGTTTAAACTTCTTGGAATGTGTTGATACTCAATATAATCAAACTCTCTTTCCAAGAGACGAACTCTCAAAAATAATCTTAACAGCACTAGGTTTCTAATTGCATACACTCGATTTAATTTTAATACAACGAGTTCAGAATCTAACCTAACGATCAAACTCTGAATTCCAAATGAAATGGATTCAGATAATAACTCAATAACTGTGCTATATTCTGCAATATTTTTCGTTGTTTGACCGAGTCTTACCCCATGCATAGATACTAACTCGTCAGTGGGTGAATAAATAACCCAGGCTGCAGAAGAAATGTTCCATGTACTACGACAAGCGCCATCAGCAAAACCAATGTATGTTTGAAAAGACGTCAACATCTACAATATCAAGAGTAATCTAGATAAGCAGGAATAGTAGAAAAATCACACTTAAGCTAAGCACACATTTCTAATCTAGATCACACTAGCTAGAAAATAACTAATATATAAAAAAGATCTCCACACAAGAATTAAGCATAATATCTCTTCAGATAAAGCCCATTTCTAGGTTTTCCTAAAGAGACCCCGTCAAAATCAATCAATTCATAGGCCCCTTTTGCAAGCTGTCGCTTGAAAATATAAGGACCATGCCACATGGGTTTGAATTTCCCAGCCCCTAGCTTATCGTTAGCTTGATCATATACCAAAACTAGGTCTCCTTCTAAAAAATACGAGGGGTAACACTTCTATCGTACTGAGCTTTCATTTTTTTTGCATGAGTCTCAGTAGCTAATGCAGCAGTGCACCAATTCTCATATAATTGAGCTAAGTACAAAAAGCATTTCTCCTCCTCAGAAGTGGCTGGTAGTAATTCTATGGCTAGTTGGAGTGACGATATCTCGCATTCAATCGGTAATACCGCTTCTAAACCGTAAACCAGTTGAAAAGGGGTAAAACCTGTCAATGTTTTTGTTGAGGTCCGATATTCCCAAAGTGCTGAAAAGAACATGGTATGCCAATTTTATTTATGAATTCCAATGATTCTTTTGATCATGGTGACTAAAAATTTATTAATCGCTTCAACCGAACCATTAGCCTGCAGATAATATGGTGTAGAACTGTCATGGCGTAGGCCAAGTTGGTCAGTTAGCTCAGTCATCATGATGTTTCGAAAATGGCTCCCATGATTAGTAATTATTGCTTGGGGCACACCGAAACGAGCAATCACATGATTGAACACGAAAGTAGCTGCAATCTTTCCATCTGCCACAAATGTAGGCATCGCCTCAGCCCATTTGGTAAAATAATCTACTGCAAGAATAATATAGCCATGCCCCCCCGCCGAGTGAGGGTTACATGTAATGAATTCAATGCCCCATTTTGCAAAAGGACCGACAGAAATTATAGGGTGAAGAGGAGCAGGTGGTGCACGCATATTTTGATCGAATATTTGGCAATTATGGCATTTTCAGACTGCATAAATACAATCTTTGAATAAGGATGGCCAAAAATAACCACAGCGCAATATCTTTTGGGCTCTGGCATACCCAAACATATGACTGCCACATGCTCCAGAGTGACAGTCATTTAAAACCTTTTCGGCTTCTTCATGGGTGAGACAACATCGAAAAACAGAGTCCGCACCACGACGGTATAGTGTGTTGCCAACAATATGATATTGTTGAGACTGGAAATGGATTTTACATCGTTGTGACCATGAGAGTTTGGGCCGAAAAGATTGGATATGAAGATAAACAATGATATCTCCATACCAAGGATCAATGGTACTAATAAGAAACAAGGATTCATCCGTGATTGGTTGTTCCGCCATAGTTTCTGTATCAGTACGTGGGAAATCACACATAAGTTCAGAAAATATCAATGATTTCTTTGATTTGGATTTTTCAAATTCCAAGTCAAACTCCTGTAGGATAACAATCCATTTGGAGTATTTTCCCCCTAGAAATTGTTTGGTCAAAATATACATCATAGGGTTACAATCAGAAATCACTGTTGTTTTGCATAAAAGTATGTAGTGACGAAAATGTTGGACAGCTTGAATGGCTTCTAAGGCCAATTTCTCCACATGTGAATATTTGATTTCAGTCGGATGAAAATTGTGACTAAGATATTAAATCACATGCTCACCATGGAAATCATCTTCCTGAACTAAAACCATTCCTATCATGGAATCGGAAGCGGCGAGGTACAAAAAATAATCCTGGTTGTAATTGGGAGGATGCAGTAACGGTGCATGGGTCAACGTGTATTTAAGAGCACCAAAAGATTGATCAGCGATCTCGTCCCAAAAGAAAGGAATATTTTGTTTTAACAACTTGGTAAAACCTTTCGTTAACTTGGCGTAGTTAGGAATGAATAGACGTAAAAAGTTTTCTTTCCCTTGCAAACTTTGGAGTTGGCGAAGAGTAGAAGGAGGAGATAAATTAATGATAGCCTCAACCTTCGATGGATCGACATGAATGCCTGCCTTTGAGACAAAAAATCCCAACAATTGTCCATATTGTACATAAAAAACACATTTGTGAGGATTCAAACAAATTTTATAATGCCTACATCGTATAAAAATGGCTCATAAATGAATGATATGATCTGCTCTATGCGAGGAATGAGCAGGAAAATCATCAAGGTAGGGTTGCACAATGTGTTTAATGTCATGAAATGCATAAGACATTGCCCTCTGAAAATTGGCACCAGCATTCTTAAGTCCAAAAGGTAATTTGGGATAAGGAAAAGTCGCCCATGGACAAATGAAAGTTGTTTTAGGTTGATCTGCAGGGAGTATGTTGATTTGATTGTAGCTGGAAAATCCATCCATGAATGAAAACATTTCACTTCCAGCACAATCGTCAATAATTTGATCGATATAAGGGGTTGGATAATTGTCCTTTAGACAAGCTCGATTTATATCCCTATAATCAATACATACTTGTCTTGTTCCTTGTTTTTTATTGATAGGAATGATATTATATACCCAATCCATTAACAGAATCGGATAAATAAAACCTGCATGAAGTAATTTTTCAACTTTTGCTTTAATAGCGGCAGCTTTTCATAGATGTATCTAATGTAATATTTTTCTGATAGGTTTAGCATCCGGGTATGTCTTAATTTAATGAACAACAATCGACGGATCGATTCTTGGCATTTCTTTATATGACCAGGCGAAAATTTCACGGATTTCCTAAAATAGGGCTTTATATGCTTGGATTTCATCAGTCGTACAAGAAGCACCTCTATGAATGTTTTCAATAATTTCGAGTTTTACTGAAATGTCAATGGGAACCGTTGTAGAAATTTTTTCTAAATTCAATTCAGAATCGAAATATGAGAGAGGATTCTGAGGTTCTTTGACGTAATATAGTAAAAATGGAGGAAAATTCATTCTCCAAATGATCGAGATCAGGTAAAAATGAAGATCTATGATGCAGATCTTCCCATGGTAATTCATCGATAGATAAGAATTCACGAATATGTTCATCAGTATTAAATATATGTTGATCAAGATCCGAAATTAATGTCGAAGCCGAGATCGATATTGAAAATGACTCCTCATTGATCACATTCACTGGATCAGATTCAGTTGAAGGAGTATAGTAAATTATTGTACTGCTTGATATGCCAACTCGAAAGGACTCAGAGGCATCGTGCCATCGAAAGAATCTAGTTCTAAATCTGAAGGTACTATCCAAGGATCATCAAAGGAAATAGTACTTGATGTAATCATATTGATATTAGCAATAGGAGGTGGTACGTTGGGAGCAGGCAGGGAAAAAGTTCCCAGTAAAGCCGAATCTTTAAGCAAACCTACTCTGACATCCTTATAAGGGATAGTCGATTTTCTGATATGCTGAATACTATCAGTAGAGGTTGGGTAGGATGAATAATATGAGAGCTGATCTATTTTAATGATCTTTCCTTTATGAGGAAACATGATGAGACAAAATATCGAAAATACAATAGCATTCATGGCGTAAGACCAACTGCGACCCAAAATAAGGTTGTAACCTAGAGGGGCATCAACCACTTCCACATCCAGATTAATGGTTTTTCCTTCGACCTCTATCGGTAGATCTTGTAAAATACCATACGGTTGGAAACCTCTGCCATCAAAAGTTTTGAGGATAGTCGACGATTGGTTAATTGTCGGAGAACCAAGTGATTTCCAACATTTTAACGACATAATACACGTAGAAGCCCCTTCATCAATAACAGTACGAAATATATGTTTTTTTTTTACTATTACCAGAATTTGAAAAGCCATTTGATGGGGTAGGCGGGGTGTAAAATTCTCTAAATCGAAGATCGTGAGGTTCGAATCCTGGAGGTCTACGGCTCCTAAGGCTGACAATAGTAATTTTCTTTGGGTTGGGCATGATTACAGCACTTCCAAAGCCGACATTGCTGAAGGGGAAATTGCTAAGTCTTCAACAATATTGTAATTCTAAGCAGCTCTCGCATGTGGATTGAAAGTTGATTTACGAAGTACACCTTTAGCAGGCGGTTTAATTACTATGTCAGGATTTTGTGTCTCGATCTGTAGCGGATAAAAAACTGAGGGAGATGTAGTTGATGCTGAATTAGAAATTTTTGCTTCTTTACCAGGATTTTTACTACCGTAATCTTGCGATCGCATCACAACCATGAAGATATTCTCTGACACATTTGAGGAAGATCCTATCATGTTACTATCTTGAGCAGGAAAGGGATCCTTCAAGACAGCGGGTATAGGTGAACCCTTAACGAATTTCAATACCTCGGCTCTATGCAGGCACTCTTTTGTAAAATGATCCTCATCACAGATTAGACAAGGATAACGAGGTTTTCGTTTTTCGTCAGTTTGTTCAGTTTTATCATTTTTATCTTTTGAAGATTTTTTGTTTTTATTCTTACCTTTCTTCTTACCACCAGTTTTAGGTTTAGCTGTAGATGATTCTACAACATGAATAACGGTGGAAGTTTCAACAGAAGAATCTCCTTTCGGTGAATTGGGTAAAGTGATAATAGGAGAAGTCATCTTGGAAGATTTCTTCTTACTTTTACCAGTGCTAACAGAACCAATTACACCATCAGCGGCATGAGAGCCAAAAGGAGTTGTAGTTAATTGACCAGGTCTTGGTAAATCTGGGATTTTATCATACAGAGTACCTGACTGTGTATATACAAGGTCAAGGTACTGAGCCTGAGCAATGACTTGCTCTTCTATAACAAATCCTTCTTTGGCCACATCTTTAGTAATTTTGGGCAATAATGATTTGATAAACCATTCTACCAAAATTTGATCCGGAATAAAGACCTTCACTAAACGCCTCCTACGTCTCCATTCATGAATGTGACCGGATATGTACGTAGATGTAGATTGTTTTAATGAAGTCAGCAATTCTGTGCCATTGTCGTATTTGACAGGCAACTGAAAATAGGTTAAGAAAGCAGTATCTAGTGCATTAAAATTATTAAAAGAGCCGCGTGGTAACTCAATGTACCATTTGGCAGCCAGACCAATGAGAGTTCTCTGAAAAAGACGCAATCGAATCGAATAATCGATTAGTGAATTGGATGCACACCAGAGGTGATAAGTCATAACATGATTAGATGGGTCCTCTCCTGACTTACCCTCAAACTATGGAATATCATTGGGCAACTTGTTAGGCATCGGTGGCCAATACGGAAGATAAAAGATAGGATTTTTCATAAGGCACGATAGATCAGGTAAATCTAAAGTTGCTATAAACAATAACCAATGACTAGGGTCATGATAACCGTGTGTGATCAAACCAGTTCCATGAGGAGGATATCCAGGATATCCTGGAATTGGATGCGCATTGGGAATTGTAAAACCTCCTGTATAACCAATATTAACTGGACCATACTGGGGTTGTTGAGGTACTTGATAAGTGTACCCAGGGTACGGCTGATACTGATATACTAGATTTTGTGTAGCCTGTCCAAATTGATACTGTCCCTGGTACAGTTGATAAGTAAATTGTGGTTGACTAGCGACAACCGTACTCGTACCAGCTTGTCCTGTAGGCATGTGGGTCGTAGTCTGAATTGTAGGTCCTAACTATGGCACAGATACTTGAGGAATTTGTACAGATGCAGGGATAGAAGAAACAGGATCTGTTGATACTCCAAAAATAGGTGTGGTAGGCTGAATAGAAGTTGCAGCAGCAACAGAAGTTTAAGGCGGAGTTCTAGGTGTACTAGGCCTAGGCTGCTGAACAGAACCAGATGCAGATACTTGAATGGTAGGCTGGACAGGTTGCTAGGTTGGACCAGAACCTATGGGTTGTCCAGGTTAATTAGGTAACTGCACATTGGGTTGCATAATCTATTGAATTTGAGATGGATCCCACACCATATTCATTCCGGGGTATTGACCCATACAAGGTTGTGCATATGAAGGACCATAAGCAGGTTGAACGTAAGTTTGATAATTAACTGGAAAATTTCTAGTTCCTTGTAATAATGGTTGACCGGAAGGAGGTTGGAAACCTTGAGCTAGGTATTGACCTTAAGGTTGATAACCTTGAGGCATGTACTGAATCTGGGGTTGGTATTGACCCTGAGGAATAAACTGACTCTGGGGTGGACCCTGAGGAATGAATTGACTCTAGGGTTGACCCTAAGGAATGTACTGTCCTTGAGGTTGATATTGACCTTGAGGTATGTACTGCCCTTGAGGTTGATATTGACCTTGAGGTATGTACTGTCCTTGAGGTTGTTCTCCAGGTAGATAATATTTTCCTATAGTTTGTCCTGGTAAAAAATTACCTTGAGGTTGACCTCTGGGCTGTAATTGACTACCTTGAGGTTGCCCCCCAGGCGGTCACTGACTTCCTTGAGGTTGCCCCCCAGACGGTAACTGACTTCCTTGAGGTTGAGGATTTGGAATATTTCCAGACATCATAAAAATCTATTCTGTGTTCAATGTTTCAATGTTTGTTCCATTTTTACTAGATGATAACACTTGTTCAATTGGTTGAGGAGCTGCCCCCGAGAAAGTACCAGAGAGCGACTAGTATCCCGAAGGAACAGACGGACCACCATATAAAAATGTTTTCGGAGATTGAGAAAACATAAATGACTCACCTGACGTAGCTGATGAAGGATGATAACCTCTCGGTGTAGGGTAGAAAGGAATTCGGGGTGGTGAATAAGTAAGACCCGAGTTTTGTAAAAAATCGGTCAATCATAAATACCAAGAATCAGTTCTAAAAGGACTATAGAATATTGATTCACACTCCCTAAGATTCAAAATTTCTTGGGTTTCGGGAAGAGCTACGTCCTCGTCTAGACCAACAAGTTCTTCAATACATATGAGGTCAGAAGGAACATTTTTAGTAATGCGATGTCTTACCCTAGGTGAATCAGGATCACTAGAAGTCGGAGTAAAAAATCCTTAAGATGGTTCCAATACAGTAGGTTCAGTGTCTGGCTCGGAAATTGCAGGCTCTTCAGCGAATTCACTGTTTGGATAAATAACACCAATAACTTCGGAAATTGAAATCGGCTCTTGAATATATTCTATTTTTTGTGGTTGATAATCAGGATGAGTAATTAAGGATGATTCTCCTAGTTCTATTGATCTAATTCTAATTGTAGTATGCAGAACTAAAG